>ML663575.1:8687866-8774885 GCA_007570785.1 Antilocapra americana
GTGTGTGTGTGTGTGTGTGTGTGTGTGTGTGTGTGTGTGTGTGTGTGTGAGAGTGTGTGTGTGTGTGTGTGAGTGTGTGTGTGTGTGTGTGAGTGTGTGTGTGTGTGTGTGTGTGTGTGCATGTGGACCTGTGTGTGAGCTTCATCACCCACAGAGGGGAGGGTGGCGTAGGATAGCTCACTTTAAAAAACCAAGCGTTGGTCTTTTCTGGTTTTCACTCTTAACTGAAGTTGTGTACACATTTTGTGAGGTACTCCAACTAACTACAACAACATTGACTTCAATGTGATGCATGATTCAGTTAGTCACATTTCAAAACAGTCATTTGGAAATGCCCAGGTATCAAAGCAGTTTTGCAGATCTTCTATCAAACTTTTAGTCTTTTCCTGTAATCGCTTGGAAATTATTTCCATTTTCTTGCCATCTGGCAATCAGTTCACTCAAATAAGCCTTTCTCAGTGCAAAGTTCGTCTTCTTTTAGGGTAATTCTCAGGTCTCTTTCCATCAACCCAGAGTTCCCTGGCTACAAAGCCCTGTTTCCAGAGATGTTTTATTGGATGTCTAAAAGATGTATCCATTTCCAGGAAAATAAGATTTCCCTGAAGACAGGTCATTTCTCTGCAGCTGAGCTCTTGAAACTGATTTGTGAAACTGACGAATCCTATGATTCCTCAAGTCATCAGGAAGCTCTGCAGCTCTGCAGCCTGTAGGAAACGGTTAAAATCTGAGTCCCTTTGTCACATGCACACACATACCTTCATTTTCTAAGCTGTTGTTTGAGTAAATTTCTCAACTTAGTGATGAAGATTTTCTCAATCAATAGAATTGACTTATATTGTCCTCTCCTTCATAAGGTTTGCAGTTCGCTTTTCTCAATACTTTTCGGGATCCTCAGCCATAGATGGAGCCTACCTCATTGTAGGCTCGGAATAAGTATTTGCAGAAGAAAGGAAGGGGAGGGAGAAGAAACTCTTGAACTGAGATTAACCCAAATATTGGTGGAAGAATATTCTAACAAATTTATTCTTTCTAACAAATTTATTCTTAACTAATATTAGAATTTAGCCCTGGTGGCTCAGTGGTAAAGAATCCGCCTGCCAGTGCAGGAGACACAGGTTCAGTCCCTGGGTTGGGAAGATCCCCTAGAGAAGGAAATGGCAACCCATTCCAGTATTCTTGCCTGGAGAATCCTATGGACAGAGGAGCCTGAGGGGCTACAGTCCATGGGGTCACAAAAGAGTCGGACATGACTTAGTGACTAAACAACAATCTTGGAATTATCAAAGGATAACAGAAGGTAATTTACTCTCAGAATGAGGTGGCATTTGAGAATTTCTGTCACCAAGTCACAGAACTATCTCCTTTGCATGACCCCCATCCCTGTGTTAACAAAAGCAGATTCTTCCGGCCTATAATGAGAACTTGAACCATAGCTCAGATCTTCCAGCTTCTAGCCTGGACTTTTATCCTGATGACCTTTTCTTTTTTTGTCTTTCATCTTAACAATCATAATGTTTTTGAAGCCTGGTCCTTACTACCAGATACCACTGTCCTTGTCCATGGGGATATCAGAGGAGGCAGCCTTGCTCTTAGGCAGTTATGGAGAACAGAATCAGGGACATCCCTTCCCCCTTAGTGGATGAGTTTCCTTTCACATGTTCCTGAATAAATCAGGGATCTTTAGTTAACAGGTGCTTTAACGACTCTGCTCGAGAAGTCATTTTTTTGTACTTTCAGTCTAATGAAAAAGCTGTACCCTGCTTTTCTGGTGTTTGTTATCACCTACACAGCCGTGTGTTTCACTGAGTCATTGGCTCTTTTGGATTTGCAGTGGTGTAACATACACTTTACTACACTCGCCAAAGAATGAAATTGCCCCCACTCTGCAGCTGCCAAGACTTCCTGGCCCATCAGGTGACAGTGTAGCAGGGAGTGGCCAAGAGGCCTCTGGAACCTGCTTTTCATTCTCTCACCCCAGAAGCTGTTTTCTCCCCTCACCTCATTAGGGCTGTCCCCCTTTTCATATTCGTAGAGTCCATAGATCAGTGATACTCCATAGATTTCTGTGATATTCTAGATTTCTCCTGGAAGGAGGGTATTCAGAGTGCACCTTTGAAGAAGAGAGAGCTGAGGGACTTCCCTGGCAGTTCAGTGATTGGGACTCTGTGCTTCCACTGCGGGGGGCGGAGGGGGCACGGGTTGGACTTCTGATCTGGGAACTAAGATCCCACATGCTGTGCAGTACAGCCAAGAAATTAAATACATACTATTTTTAAAAGATGTAAAATGTTCTCCAGGAGACAAGGTGACTGATTATTGCCCATAGAATTCATTTAAAAGAGCTATGAGGAGTGATTTAACAGTGTGGGACTTGAATCTATATGCCTGCCCCCATCACAGACAAACCCTGTCTTTAGCTGGCAAGAGCGGGTGCCCCTTGAAGAGCTCACGGGTGCAGCTGCCTGAACAGGCAGCAGGGGGCACCCTAACTGGACAGAGGGCTGGTGTTAAGCCTGTTTATTGGCTTCAGAGTGAATCACTTCAGTGCTAATGTTACGTCCCTATGTCTCTTACACATCCTTTTAGCAGGTAATGAGCTACCGCCCCAGACTTTAATACCAAATTTTACTTATTTTTAATATCTTTCAAGAAAATTGACTTTCAGATATAAACTCTTTGCAGGTCCTGTAATGAAATAATTTTTTTAATGTTATTGACATCAGTAAGGATGTACATGTTGAGAAGTACTTCTGGACAGTGTTAGTCACTCAGTCGTGTCTAACTCTTTGCAACCCCATGGGCTGCAGCCCACTAGGCTCCTCTGTCCATGGGATTCCCCAGGCAAGAATACTGGAGTGGGTAGCCATTCCCTTCTCCAGGGGATCTTCCCAACCCAATGGTTCTCCCGCATTGCAGGCAGACTCTTTAACCATCGGAGCTATCAGAGAAGAGACAAGAAGAGAAGCTTCTGGAATGTCACCTAAAATTTCAGTTGTAAACTGAATTTCAGTATTTTTCCTTCCAAGTTTTATGGTGTAACATCTCCCTCTCCAACTCACAGCAGGGAGGAGCAGATCCATTCACTTGGTTTTTTCCCTGTAAGTGATCATGACTTACACGTTCTAGGGGTGTGGTTCTCAGATGTGGTCTCTCGGATGCGATAACATAGCAGTGTTACCTAACAGTTTCACTTTTAATACAAATGGATACAGAGAATGTTAACATCTCAGTTTGTCCTTTGTAAGTGTACCAATTACCCATCCTGCCCCCCTTGCCAATTCCTTCTAAGTTTAGAAAACAATACTCATCTGTGTCTTTATTCAGGTTTCTTGTCTAATCAGATGCTGTCTTCATGCTGGAATGTTTGTCTTCCCTTTCTATGTTTCTCTTATCATTTCTCCGCTTAGAGTTCCCATCCAGCACCTCGAAAGATGCAGGTGAAAGCATGTCCCTAGCCCCCAGCCACACCCAAGACCAGCATGACTTTCCGACATCCTCACATGTGTAAACTGTTACTCTTGTGTCTTTCTTACAAAGCCTAGCACTCTCTGGGTAATTGCCCAGTAGATCACACTCTGGTGACACCCCCAAAGGCCAGACTGTCCCCACGTCCCCTCAGCCAGGAGGACAACTCCAGGGCTGGGGAACTTTCTGGCCAGTGTGACAAACCGGGTCTCTGTTTCCTCTGGAGAGATGGTACAGAAACAACCGGACTTCCACCTTCTGGAGTTGTGCAGCCACAAATCCAACCAACCACAATAAAAAAAAAAATTTAATTCTGTAAAATTCCAGAACAGCAAAACTTGAATTTGCTACACCAACTCTTTGCAAAGCATTTACATCATCTTCGGTATTAGGAATCATGTAGGGATGATTTAGAGGATATGGGAGGATGTATGTAGATTATATGCCATTTAATATAAGGGACTTGAGCATCCGCGTGGATGTTGGTACCCACAGGAACCACTGGGACAGGAACCACTGGGACCAGTCCCTTGTAGTTACCAAGAGACAACTGTACGCTTTCTCTTCAGCTGCCTCCAGTGCCCGAAAGGCTTTCAGAAGTCAATATTCTCTTTGTTGAAGGCCATTCTGATCACCTTCTGTACTCTCTCATCCTATCTGCGTGTCAGGGATGTGTCTTCATTGTTCAGTGTGGAATGGCAGACAGCTGCTGCAGGCCTAAGAAACAATAAAACCTTGTCTCTGTGGGCAGTTTTCCTGTAAGTGTGTGTGTCCCATGTCTGTAAATTCTGTAAATTGTTAGATCCCTGTTGGGGCTCATGGTGATCCCTCAGAGTCCTGGGAATTTCCACAAGTGATCCTGAGATGCTCAGTTGCTCCTTTGTTTTCCCTGCAGGTCTGGCATCCCCCACTGCCATCACCCCAGTAGCATCCCCTATTTGCAGCAAAACGAGGGGCACTACACCAGTTTCCAAACCTCTGGAAGGTGAGTCACTAGGCCCTGAGGTGCCAAGAGGATGGTGATCAGAAGAGCCCTTGGTGCTTCTCTCACTGTGTTTTCTACTCACCCAGATATCGAAGCCAGACCAGACATGCAGTTAGAATCGGACCTCAAGTTGGACAGGCTGGAAACCTTCCTAAGAAGGCTGAATAACAAAGGTACATAACAGGAGCCAGAGGGGAGCTGTGCTTCTGTGTGTGGCCAGCGTGGCTCAAGTTTCAGTAGGTAGCTCAGGAAACCTAAAAATACCTACCCCACTTTCAGAATCTCTGAATCCCAACATGGATTGCTTTTTCTCCTGAGCTAAATTATCTTCTATTATGACTTAACTAATGTGTACTATTAAGCATTATCTTTGATGTTATATTTTGAAAGTTAATTTATTGGTCAACACGGGTTAGATTACTAAGCTCGGATTCACTTGATAATGTACTCAGTAGGTGACTGGAGGGTAGTCCAATAGCACATCTGTGCCTGGATCTGAACTCTTGGGATGTTATCCAGTCAGGATTGCAGACTCAGCAATTTTGCTTTTAGCCCTAAAAGTAGATCATGACATGAGATCAACATGATATGATGAACTGTCAGTTGTATATGTCATTTTCCAATAAGGTAGCAGCTGCTATTATATCTGATTGTCACAAATAGTTTCTAGAAGAAAATTCTAGTGAATAAATAAAGATTTCAATACAAAAGTCTATGAAGTATATAAAATTAAAGAATAACATGCAGAAGTAGCCTCATCTCTTAAGAAAACTGTCCAGTACTTAAAGCTTATCTATTATTAAGCACCTACTATTGGCAATGACCCCTCTAGGTTGAAAATAATACAAACAACAATTTAAACTAGAAATATAAGAGAGTCATGTCATAACCAAGCTGGCAAGGCAAAGAATACAAACAATTCACAGTTTATTACCTGTGGGTAACAGGAATCTAGCCCAGAGGTCAGCAGACTAAATCTAGCTCCCCACCTGTATTTGTAAGTAAAGTTTTATTGGAACACAGTCTTGCCCATCCACTAGCTTATTTTAGTTAGTTCAGTCGCTCAGTCATGTCCGACTCTTTGCAACCCCGTGAACCGCAGCACTCCAGGCCTCCCTGTCCATCACCAGCTCCCAGAGTACACCCAAACCCATGGCCATCGAGTCAATGATGCCATCCAGCCATCTCATCCTCTGTCTTCCCCTTCTCCGCCTGCCCTCAATCTTTCCCAGCATTAGGGTCTTTTCAAATGAGTCAGCTCTTCACATCAGGTGGCCAAAGTATTGGAGTTTCAGCTTCCACATCAGTCCTTCCAATGAACACCCAGGACTGATCTCCTTTAGGATGGACTGGTTGGATCTCCTTGCAGTCCAAGGGACTCTCAAGAGTCTTCTCCAACACCACAGGTCAAAAGCATCAATTCTTTGGCACTCAGCTTTCTTTATAGTCCAACTCTCACATCCATACATGATTACGGGAAAAACCATAGCCTTGACTAGACAGACCTTTGCTGGCAAAGTAATGTCTCTGGTTTTTAATATGCTGTTTAGTTTGGTCATAACTTTCCTTCCAAGGAGTAAGCGTCTTTTAATTTCATGGCTGCAATCACCATCTGCAGTGATGTTGGAGCCCAGAAAAATAAAGTCAGCCACTGTTTCTACTGTTTCCCCTCTATCTGCCATGAGGTGATGGGACCGGATGCCATGATCTTAGTTTTCTGAATGTTGAGCTTTAAGCCAACTTTTTCACTCTCCTCTTTCACTTTCATCAAGAGGGCTCTTTGGTTCTTCTCCACTTTCTGCCATAAGGGTGGTGTCATCTGCATATCTGAGGTTATTGATATTTCTCCCAGCCATCTTGATTCCAGCTTGTGCTTCCTCCAGCCTAGCATTTCTCATGATGTCCTCTGCATATAAGTTAAATGAGCAGGGTGACAATATACAGCCTTGACGTACTCCTTTTCCTATTTGGAACCAGACTATTGTTTCATGTCCAGTTCTAACTGTTGCTTCCTGACCTGCATACAGGCTTCTCAAGAGGCAGATCAAGTGGTCTGATATTCCCATCCCTTTCAGAATTTTCCACAATTTATTGTGATCCACATAGTCAAAGGCTTTGGCATAGTTAATAAAGCAGAAATAGATGTTTTTTGGAACTCTCTTGCTTTTTTGATGATCCTGCAGATGTTGGCAATTTGATCTCTGGTTCCTCTGCCTTTTCTGAATCGAGCTTGAACATCTCGTGGTTCACGTATTGCTGAAGCCTGGCTTGGAGAATTTTAAGCATTACTTTACTAGCTTGTGAGATGAGTGCAATTGTGCAGTAGTTTGAGCATTCTTTGGCATTGCCTTTCTTTGAGATTGGAATGAAAACTGACCTTTTCCAGTCCTGTGGCCACTGCTGAGTTTTCCATATTTGCTGGCATATTGAGTGCATATTGGTAATAGTTAATTTTGTGGTATAGCCGCAGCTTCATGAAAGTTGCAACACAAGTCAAATAGCCTCCCATGCAAAGCCTAAAATATTTACTACACTGTCCTTTACAGAAAAAATGTCTACCAAACCTTGATCTAGAACAAGGCTGAGGCTAGCTCCGCCTCCAAGAGCAAAAGGCACAAGTTCAGAAATTCTCGGTGACTTCAGCCTCCATCTCTCCTACCACTCCCAGTGCAGGCGCGGTTCAGTCCTGTCCTGAGAAAACAGCTGATGCCCAAGAAGCGTCCGTCTACAGAGTCTGGGACAGCACTGTCATGTTTGCCCCACTCCTGGGCCTTAGCGGGAAGAAAATCATCTTTAAGATAGTGAAGCAGAGTTGAAGTCATGTTTTTACACACATCTCAGGTCATTGATTTGCTTGTTTGTTAATAGTCGGTGGGATGCAAGAAACAGTCCTCACTGTCACTGGGAAATCGGTGAAAGAGGTGATGAAGCCAGACGATGACGAAACCTTTGCCAAGTTTTACCGCAGCGTGGACTCCTCTCTACCGAGAAGCCCCGTGGAGCTGGATGAGGATTTCGATGTCATTTTTGATCCTTATGCCCCCAAGTAAGTTATTTCAGTTCACATCATTCACCCCTGGAGAATGGATCCCTTCACCGGCCTCCGCATAGCACTTTCTTCTTTCACTGTTACCACCTTTTGCGATAGAATAGCCAGATTGACACCGACCAGGGTCCTTGACCTTCCTCAATCAATAGAAATTAATCTGAGGCCAGACAGGAAATGCAGGCAAGGCTTTACTGGGGCCCCTGCTGCAGCAGAGGGGAGGAAGAACAAGTGACAGGTGCCCTTGCTGGCTCCCCGAGGCGGGACGAGCCTGTTCCTTATATGGGGTTAAGGGGAGGGGCGTGCCCAGGGTTCAGACCAGGAGCGTGGGTGGCTTAGTGGTTCACCCACCGCTTTGGTGCTGTTGAGTGCAGGAGGCATGTGCAGTGCCCTGGTTTTGCTCCCAGCTCTTCAGAAGTGGCAGTTGGGTGTTTTTTTTTTGGTCTTTTTATATCTTATTGTCCATAATTTGTCCCAGTGGCACATGCACAAAGTTATTTTTAGTCCCTTGTAGTGTCTTCGTATTTTGTTGCTGGAGGAGCTGTTTGTCCAGCTGTCATCACTGCAGCAAAAGTTCTCAAGTCCCAGCTCCCAGCTTGTCTCAAAATCACTATTCTCTTGAACCAGACACTGGAGTAGATGGAGTTTACGTGCCCAGGACAGACATCCTCTCTGCCAGAAAGCCTTGCATCCACACCATGTGCCTAGTCCATAAAAATAATGTGATGGGTTTTTCACGTCACTTGACTCTTGCTTTCAGACTTCATGAATGCTGGTTAGCCAACATTTCTATGCCTTTCTTTCATCTGACATGTCGATTTCTTACTCAACTTTGAAAGCTATTTGGATCACCTGGGCTTCAGTGACTACAGCTAACTAGAAAATCAATGAAATTTGCCATCATTGATAAGATCAATAGATCCAAGGGTTTTATCAGTGCTGCCCCAGGTCCCTCTTCACACAGAAATTTGGGTACACCACTAAAGAAAAGCGCTCATAGTGTTAGAATTCCTTTGATCTCAAGTGCTGCAAACAAAGGCAAGTCCAACCAGCTTCAGCAGAAGAGAAGTGTGGAGGGATTTACAGTTCACTCCCTGAAAAGCGCAGGTGTGACCCCAGGTTCGGGGGGCTCAGAATAAGGTCTCTCTCAGCCAGCTTCCCTCTCAGGCTGTCACCACATGTTAGTCGGTCACCCCTCACTCCAGATTTATAGCCCAGCTGTGTGGCCACTCCCGTGCAGGCAGCTTCCTGCCCAGCAGTCCTAGGAGGAATTCAGGCTTGATTTTCCCAGGTCTGCATCCACCCCTGCAGCCATCATTGCGGCCAAGGGGATGGAAGATGCTGATAGGCTAGTGGTGGTCTCTGGACCCCTCCAGCTCCAGAACTGGGATAGAGGGCAGGGTGTGGAGGGATGCAAGCCCACAAAGGCAAGTCCAGAAGCAGGGAGAGCGTGCTGGGTGGCCTTACCCCACAGCCATCCACCACATTTATCTGCTTCCCACCAATTTGTCAGAGAGCCTGTCTCTTCCAGAAGTCTGCAAAGTCATCATAAATGTTTCCTTAAGCTGTTCCTGATACCCATTCTGCATTTTCCATCGTGTTTGGTGTTTTTTTTTTTTTCAATTTGCTGTCTTAAGAAAATGAACAATTTGCCACTCCCCAACTTTAATATTTTCGGTATTATTTGCATACATGGTTATTGAACCATTTCTCAATCTCCTCCTCATCCAAATGTCATTGTTTAAATTGTTACATACAATTTGAACATTGATATGTTGTGTTTACACACGTATACACATGATAATGTTACGTACGAAAGAGGACCTCCAGGGATAGAGACCCAAGTACTTGGACGTTAAAAGCAGCTAGAGTCTGCTGGGAAACTGTGTGACAGAGTGTACCCCCATCTTCATGTCTCGTATTAGGCCCCAGAGAGTTGTGTGAGTGTGTGTGTGTGAGAGAGAGAGAGATGGACATGGTTAGTTTGGGGGCCTCTTTTTACTTCTGTATACTCTTCAAGATAGTGCTTATATTCCAAAGAGGGGCAGCGGGTTGAGAGGAGAATAGTGATGGGAGAATTGGAGCGGGAACTGAAAAACTGACATGGAGAGGAAGTTGAGTATGCAGAAAGGAGGGTTAAATTGAGAAGCAATGCCTGGCTATTCTCAGAGGGCTTGCTAGAAAGCCGAGAGAAGGAAAGGTGGTTCTTTTCCGACAAGAAGTGATCGGGATGCTGTGGGGAGTGATGATAACAGGGAAGGACTTCCACCCATCAGCTCTGTCCAGGAGTAGGGTGGGCTGCCCCAGAGGGGCCAGCCGCTCCTCCAGGTGAAGTCCCAGGGGCATGGTGAGAGCAGGGCTCCTAGGATTGGCTGGGATCTGGACCCAAATGGCCTTCAGCCTTCCAAGATCCTCTGACTCCGTCGGTGGACTGGCAGGAGGAGGAGTAAGATTTATAATGCAATAGAGAAATAAAACTGTGGAGCTGGATGCTCCAGGTCAGAGACCGCACGCCCCTGCGCGTGGGTGAGTCTGCAGCCCCGGGCCACAGCAGCTCTGCTCTGCCCCCTAGGTTGACATCCTCGGTGGCTGAGCACAAGCGTGCCGTGCGGCCCAAGCGCCGGGTCCAGGCTTCCAGAAACCCCCTGAAGATGCTGGCCGCGAGGGAAGATCTCCTGCAGGAATACACTGAGCAGAGGCTGAACGTGGCCTTTGTGGAGTCAAAGCGGATGAAAGTCGAAAAGTGTGAGTTTGGGGCCCACCCCCAGCTGTGTGTTCGGGAACTGGGGGAGCAGGTGACTCCGTCTCTCACTGTCCTGCCCTGCAAAGGCCAGGCACAGTGCTCAGAGATACTCGTGAGAGACACATGGGCGCATTTGCACACACACCTGCACACCTGCAGAAAACCTGCTTAGAAGGTGAAGGCTTCTCACAGAAACTCTCAAGTGTGGCCCATTTGTTCACTTAAAGTGAAAGTGTTAGTCACTCAGTCGTGTCTGACTCTTTGCCCATCGGCTGGAGCCCGCCAGGCTCCTCTGTCCATGAGGATTCTCCAGGCAAGAATATGGGAGTGGGGAGCAATTCCCTTCTCCAGGGGATCTTCTCAACCCAGAGACTGAACCCAGGTCTCCCACATTGCAGGCAGATTCTTCACTGTCTGAGCCACCAGGGACAGGCCCTCTGTTCTTTTAAGTCTTTTTGAGCTTTCTTTCCAGAGACTGGAGGAAAGGGAGGTTGGGCTTTCTAATTCAGCCCATTTCCAAACTCAGCAATTCTCCATTCCATTTGATTCTAGAGGAAATTTGATCTCTCATGGGCAAGTGACCCACATCCCTGCTTTGCCTAATCCTAGATTTTACGCTGTTAATTGAAGTACAAACCAGTGCTTTTCACATTGCTTTGGAGAGGACCTCGGGCTCCTTGAAGTTGGGATGTGGGTTGAGGAGAGTGGTGGGAGGGGGCAGTAGGGGTAAGGCGATGATGAAAGTGAGGAGCAGTCCCCAGGCTTTGTCCCACTTCAGGCTCAGCCATCAGCTTTCCTCTGCCCAGCGACATGGGGGTCCCCAGTTCTGAAACAGCAGTTGTCCTGGTGGAGCTAGTGGCATGCATAATCTTGCGAGTCTGAATATTCTTGCTATCATTTTTATTTTCCTATAGCACTCATAAACCTACTTACCAAAGTTGTTTTTTATTTTTAGAAATAGAATATTTAGATGAGGTGGTTGAGTCTTTTCATTATAATTGTTTTACTAAATAAGTATATTTCAAAATCTCTGAGCCATATGAATTATCAAGTAGTGTTGTATTTCTTCAGTGTTAGAACTTCATCCCAGCGAAGTAATTTTCTGAGTTTCTCTTTAGCACACACATATTTTTTAAAACAAAGAGCTGGAGAAATATTTATTGGCACAGATTCTATGTACTTTAATTCTGCCTCCACTTTTCGGGGACACATGTACATTTGTTGGTTCACACTGAGAACCTAGCATCTTATTACAATCTTAAATCTGAGAGCAAAGGATCCCAAGAGATCATCTAGTTCATTCTGCCTCCAGGAAAAGATGAAAACTAAATGAAGCCTTACAGAGTGCCTGCTTTTCTGCATATAAAGACTTTGGATGGGAGATGTCCAACAGTCCCCCTCAGGAAAACACTTTCAACATCTGAACCCTGTTAGGAGTTATAACGGCTTTACTGGAACTGCAGCAAATGAGTGCAGCTCCTGATTTTATACTGAGGTTGTTGGTCCACACTCAGTTCTTATCTCTCTGCATGGATGGGGTGACACCTGTCAGCAAGCATTTATATTTTCAATCCTGGGTTTAATTCCTAACACAGAACTTCACTGCATAGCTCATCAGACTAGAGTATGTTTTCCCCATCAGGACTAGCTTTAAAAGAAAAAAGCAGTGATTCAGTTATGCATGATCGCTGAGTGTGAACCTCGTCTTCTCTCCCTAATGTCTCACTGCCCTGTGCTCTGGTTCATCCTTCAATCCTCCCAGTGTCTGCCAACTCCAGCTTCTCAGAAGTCACCCTGGCAGGGTTAGCCAGCAAAGAAAACTTTAGCAACGTCAGTCTGCGGAGCGTCAACCTGACAGAACAAAATTCCAACAACAGCGCAGTGCCCTACAAGAAGCTGATGCTGCTGCAGGTTAAAGGTACTGAGAGCCGAAAGGACGCCACGCAACCTTTTGTTTTGTCTGGAGGCCTGAGGTCCCCCCACTTGCCTGACAGGAGGAGGGAACGCATGCTTCTGGAGAGCCCACTGGGCACCTCCGCATCTAACCCCAGCTTTGCAAAATCCCACGAGGTGGGAAGTATTCAGTCCCTGAGCTTGGTGACAGGCCCCACATCCCCACAGCTGCTGAGCAGCAGAGCTGACTTTGACCCTGGTCGGTCTGATCCCAGAATCCCAGCTCTTGCTGCTGTACCCCCTCCCGTGACCCTGGCCACACACTGCCTGAGGTCACCAGATGCCCCCGCAGCCATCAGAGTATTCACCCCACTCTGTCATCCTCACTGGGGTCAGCAGGAGTCAGGGAGCCGGAGGGAGAGATGGGTGTTCTCGGAGAAGGGAGTGAGGGAGTGCAACGGGGTAGCCAACACCCTCCCCTCTTTCCCCCCTCTTTAATAAGGAGCCTTCCCCTGCTACCAGAGGGCTCGGGGCTGCCCTGCAGTGATTAGCTGCCCCCGAGCAGCACTGCTATAGATTCAGGCTCAAGACAAGGAGGTCGTATCCTCTGCTTTGCTGGTGGTTTCCAATATGTGTCTGCACGACCACTGTCCTTTGTAGCATATTTAAAAGACCAGTGACAAGTGCAGACCCCCCGCCACTGTTCCCATGCTGTAGCACCGGGATGGCACCATCGGTGTGACCGTGGGAAGATGGAAACCATGGAAACCATTTAGGAGAAGGTGTTGGAAGCTGCACAAGGCAGTGCTTCCCTCTAAGCTGGTTCCTCTGTAGACTCAGGGTTTCCAAGGACCAAGAGGTTCTCTGAAGGGCTCTCTGATCGCCCGGCCCACAGAGGCTGTTAAGTGTAGGAGGTGGGCTGAGTGGAGCGAGACCAGGAGAGGAGTGGGAGAAGGGAAACAGGGTGTTTGCCAACATCCCTGGGGAGGGAGCCTTAATGGATCCACACGCTGTAACAGGACGCTGCTGTGGTCCTGGTGGTGACGCTTCAGACATGCCACCAGGGGGAATCATCCATGAGGCTGTGACCTAGGTCCCCTCCCCTGGGTCACGGGAGTGCGGGTGAGCAGAGGGACTGGTCAGGAGCAGGGCTGCTCCAGATGTGGGGTGCTTCCCGGCGGGTCCTGCTGGGACTGGGGGACAGGGCTCCTCCCGGGGAGACAGTGACCTCCGCCCCGTGTTCAGGAAGAAGACATGTACAGACGCGGCTGGTGGAGCCTCGCGCCTCCTCCCTCAACAGCGGGGACTGCTTCCTCCTGCTCTCGCCCCATCACTGCTTCCTGTGGCTCGGAGAGTTCGCCAACGTGATCGAGAAGGCGAAGGTCGGTGTCTGGGGAATCAGAGTAGCTTGGTTCTGCATCTCCTTTAGACACAGACAGGACATTCTTCCAGTGGCCAGACCCCTAGAAAGCTTCTCAAAGGCTCGGTGTTTCATTCAAGTGAGAGAGGATAGTCTTCTTTCTTTTCCGGAAGGTCTCTACAACAAGCTCTCATTAAATGCTTCGGGAGATATTTTCAAAGGAGTTTCACCTATACCCCCAGGTTTTAAGTCCTGGTTCATCGTTTCTCCTGTAGAGGAAAGGAACTGACCCATCACTTCCAAGTTGTCTGTCCCAGGTGCTAATGAAGTTCCTTCTCCATTGTACCGAGTGAGATTTTAATGGGAAAGACCAGGAAATGGGTATTTTTTTCTTTTTATTGACTTACAGTTGATTTACAATGTTAATTTCTGGTTTACAATGTTAATTTCTGGTTTGCAGGGTTAATTTCTGCTGTAGAGCAAATGGTTCAGTTACACATACATTCTTTTCCATATTGTTTTTCTTCCCAGGATATTGAGTGTAGTTCCCTGTGCTCTACAGTAAAACCTTGGTGTTTGTCCATCCTATCTATGCCAGTCGGCATCTCTAATCCTAAACTCCTACTCCATCCCTCTCCCACCTCTCCTCCCCCTTGGCAACCACGAGTCTGCTCTCTGTCTGTGAGTCTTTCTGTGTCATAGACAGGTTCATTTGTGTCATATTTTAGACTCCACATATGACAGCATATGGTATCTGGCCTTCTCTTTCTGACTTCACTTAGTACGGTCATCTCTAGTTGCATCCATGTTGCTACAAATTTTGGGGTTTTTTATGGCTGATTAGCAGAATGGGTGTTTGTAAAAGGCATCACAGATGATCTATTGAATTTAAGATGAAGAACCGTTGCTCTAAAGAATGGAGTCCCCCTAGTCCTCTAGTTACATTTTCTTTACTTTGTAGACAACCCCCAACCAGTGCCCCTGGCCCCTGCGGTCACCAGGTTTTCCTTTCAGACACACACCATGTCTCTTCTCTGATTTCAGCCTTCGCCCATCCACCACCTGGCCTTGGCCTTGGCCTTGTCTGCCCAGGTAACTGTGTTCCTCTCTCTGTTTAGGCCTCAGAACTCGCGAGTTTAATTCAGACCAAGAGGGAACTTGGTTGTAGAGCAACTTACATCCAGACTGTCGAAGAAGGAATTAATACACACACACATGCAGCCAAAGACTTCTGGAAGCTTCTGGGTGGCCAAGCCAGTTACCAATGTAAGAGTTTACTGCATCTCAGAGAAGAAGACTGGCTACTTCTTCTCCTCTCCTCCTCCCTTCTTCCAAACCAGCCGCTCTCCAGTGGAAAACATAACATCCCCTTACTGTTCTTATCCCAAAGCCGCAGGAGACCCAAAGGAAGATGAGCTCTACGAAACGGCCATAATAGAAACCAACTGCATTTACCGTCTGATGGATGACAAACTCGTCCCTGATGACGACTACTGGGGGAAGATCCCAAAGTGCTCCCTCCTGCAGTCAAAAGAGGTATGGCCAGGGCTCTGCCTTGGCCCTGGGCTTCCCTGGGAAAACAGACAGGAAGTGCCCCACAGACCCTAGCCAGGGTTAGTGCACATCACGGACCAGAGACATCCTGTTTGTTTTGTTTGGGTTTTTTTTGGCTGCACTTTGAAGCATGTGAGATCTTAAGTTCCCCAACCAGGGATCAAACCCACAGCCCCTGCAGCAGAAGAACAGTGTTCTTAACCACTGGACTACCAGGGAAGTCCCCAGAGACATCTTTTTAAAGGCTACCAATTTGTGATTTCCAATCATTCCTGCCGTCTTAGATGCTAATTGTTGTTTATTCACTAAGCTGTGTCTGACTGTTTGCAACCCCATGGACTGTAGCCCACCTGGCTCCTCTGTCCATGGGATTTCCCAGGCAAGAATACTGGAGCGGGTTGCCATTTCCTCCTCCAGAGGATCTTCCCAACCCAGGGATTGAACCCATGTCTCTTAAATGTCCTGCACTGGCAGGCAGATTCTTTACCACTGCACCGCCTGGTTGCTAATATAGAGTTATAAATGTTCCAAGGAGGCATGGGACATTGAAAGCTTTTCTGTTTTGGGCCAAACACAAATATGACTCAGGCCGGTCTCTTGATTTTTGTATAAACATTAAACATTTTTCAGTCCTTAAGCTTCAGGAATCATAGGTGTATATATAATTTTTAGGTTTGCCAAGTAAACCCATGAATTTTTATTTCTCACATAAGTAGAGATTTTTTAAATAATAAATGTTTTTATTGATTTTTCTGACAAGTAAATATTTATTAAATATTTAATTTTATATTTAATATTTTATATATGTGTGTTTGTGGGCTTCCCCAGAGGCTCAGCAGTGAAAGAATCCATCCACCTGCCGTGGAGGAGCCACAGAAGATGTGGGTTCGATCCCCAGGTCAGGAAGATCCCCTAGAAGAGGGCATGACAACCCACTCCAGTATTGTTGCCTGGAGAATCCCATGGACCGAGGAGCTTGGGGGGGCTGCAGTCCATGGGGTCGCAAAGAATCAAACATGACTAAAGCAAATGAGCGCACATGTATACATGTGTGGGTGTGGGTGTGGGTGTGAGTATGTATATCCAGGACCTAAGTATTCTGAGTGTTGAGAAGAAAGGGGAAGACACAAAGGGACTTTAAATTTCATTGGGTAGAAAAGTATTAGAAAGACTGTCATCCAGAGCTAAACTGACTATCTGACGTGAATGGGAGAAACACTGTCACAGAAAAAGAAGTAATCAGGAATCATTTTAATAAGTGAAATTTAGTCTAGTTTGCTTAGTAATTCTACTTAGTTTGCTTAGTAATAATAATCCCACTATCCTTAAGCAGAATCTGGATTGCTGGAAGTGAAAAATAAAAGTGAAAGTCGCTCAGTTGTGTCAGAGTACCAGAGTGGGTAGCCGTTCCCTTCTCCAGGGGGTCTTCCCAACACAGGGATCGAACCCAGGTCTCCCGCATTGCAGGTGGATTCTTTACCAGCTGAGCCACCAGGGAAGCCCAAGAATACTGGAGTGGGTAGCCTATCCCTTCTCTGGGAGATCTTTCTGATCTAGGAATTGAACTGGGGTCTCCTGCACTGCAGGCAGATTCTTTACCAACTGAGCTATCAGGGAAGGTTGGAAATGAAGATAGGAATTATTCTAGGAAGAAAGCATAGAACAAGCAGCAGGCATGGAAATAAGAAAGAGCATTGTGTTCATGTATTCATTCAACAAACCCTAGTGAGCCCAGCTGCAAATGTAAGTACAGGTTTGTCTCTGCCCTTGAAGGTCTTGGCACTGTACAGGGCAGAGTACAGTCAGTCCTCAGTGCCACATGAGGTTGCCTGTATAAGTTAAATGAGTGAACACAAGGGAAGGGAGGGAGTAGGGAGACAGAGGAAGACATGCTTAAATAGCTCGTATGCCTCAGAAGTGCTACGTGGCCTGAGCCTTCAGAGGAGGGGTTAACTTGGGCACTTAGGTCAACAAGACAGAAATCACCCACAGAGTGGAGGCTGGCTTGGCAGGATGGCACTAGCTGCCAGGTCTCTTTGTGTCTGTACTGAATGCTCCATTAGGATTTAAATCATCGCCTGTCTGGCTCACTGTCACTAGAGACCCTGGTTCAACTAGAACTTGTCCTTGGAGTTAACAGATTTTTCTGTGCCGTTTCCCCAGGTACTGGTGTTTGATTTTGGGAGTGAAGTTTATGTGTGGCATGGAAAAGAAGTCACATTAGCACAACGGAAAATCGCCTTTCAGCTGGCAAAGCACTTGTGGAATGGAACCTTTGACTATGAGAATTGTGATATCAACCCACTGGATCCTGGGGAATGCAATCCGCTTATTCCCAGGTACTGCCAGGCCCTTGGCCACCTCCCCACCACTGCAGTGATTAACCATCACCTCTCATGGGTTTTACTCTTCATAAATGATCATAATCCAGTACCATGACTATTCAGAAAAGGAACGGTGCTTTAACTGTTCCCTAACAAATACAGAAATATGGATGGAGAGGTCGTCTGGATGGTGCTCCTGTTATATTTCATTTCTTAAAAGTAAATCAGTGCCACCTGCAGCATTCGGGTGCTGTTGTGCCAGATGAATAGCAATTGTTTAAACAAATGGCTTGTTCATCTGAAAAGCTTGCCAAGTCCTGGAATCCAGCCATGGATCTGAAGCTGTGGAAACCATGCCTCTTTGTCTGGTTTCACACCTTCTCAGCATAGCCCTTAAATTCCAGGATCCATTTATTTAAATGAGGTTTTTGCCCTTTTGGGGGGAGGGAGGACATGGTATTGAAGTAATGATTGTAATTATATTATTTCCTACAGTCTACTGGACTTGTTAAAGTCATTTTGGCAAATTGGCCAAAGATGCACAAAACTCTCAGAAAGATGATCTTGAGAAAAAAATTCTTAAATCCAAAGGATCAGTGTTTTTTATTTCATAACTATCAGGGAAAAAAAGTGCCTTTAAATTATGCAAGCCACATAATACATTAGAAATTGATGAAAATGGCACATTGAAACTGCTTTTTAATGTTTTCTATTGAACTTATATACAGATTTCAACTATCCTACCTAGTTTCCTGATTTAAAATCCATTCTTGATTTTATTAGTCATTGTCATTATAGAAAAAATTCAAAATGATGTCAGTGTAGGTGAAAAAGTTTTCAAATACTTTTCAAGCACATTTAACAAAATTAGTACTGAAACAACAAGTTTTTAAGAACTAAAGCTAAGACTAAAAGGAATATTTTACTTGTTATAGTAAAAGGAAAAAATACCAAAGCATAAAATCTGTATGATAGACAATGCGGTCATGAGATCTGAAAATATAGAGGAGTGGGCCTCTCACCTGCTGACTCTCAGCACCTCTGAGATCAGAAGCACTGGAGGAGCTTTGAAAAAAAAAAATGCATTTGGTGGGCCCAGCCCAGGAGATGTATTTTCAATTCAGGCAGGTGGGGGCTTGTGGGTCAGCATGTCTTAAAAGCTTCACAGAGATTTTAAGGTGCAGCCAAAGTAGAGCACCCAGCCCTTGGAGACTGAAACCACCAAGGAGTCATGACTTCACCCAGCTCAGACCCACGAGTCAGGACAGTGGCGAGGAGCCCCAGCTTCACGCCCTCACACTGCAGACAGACCTCCTGCTGGCCGTGCTCCCTGGCTTCGCAGTATCCAAGATGAATTTCTAAGCTGAGAAATTTCAAAGTGCTCGTTCTGTAAGCACCTTAGCAAGTCTGCAGAGTGGAATTTGTATAAAAGACAGTCACTCAGCTATTTTCCACTAAGGACCACAGCCTTCAAGGCAGTCCTTAATTTTCCGTAGTCACTGATATTTGGTTCCTGACGTCCCACCAGAGTTCGCAGTGGAAGTGTTTGCACAGAGTGCCTCGTCCTTTCGGGTCCCTTTGAAAACAGGCAGCCCCTTCGTGTGCCTGAGCTGTGATGCCAGAAACTATGGTCTGGACCAAACAGGACGTAATGAAGCACAGGCCACCACAGGGCCCAGGAAGCACTGCCCATCCATCCATCTGATGGACCCAATTCACAAGCCAAGGCTGGCTAGGAAGGATGAGAAACACCTTCACCTTTTCCTTAGGGCTCACCCTCTTCTGCATGTCTTTTCTCAGCTCTCCCTATTTCTAAGTTAGTGTGTTCCAAGCTCAGCGTCAGATTCTGAGATCCCGAGATAGTACAGACCTCCTGACTGGGCTGGGAGACTTCCTTTCTCCTTTCATTGTCTGCTGCCCACCTGCCTCCCATCCAGTGACCTAGACAGAAAGGTGCACAAATTCACTCTATGATCTATGAGGGTATGTTCATTTAGGGAACAGAGGAGAATTTGTTCCTGGAGACTGGCAATCTCCATTGTGACATGACCTAAAAAGAGAACTCGGGGTGAACACAGATCCCTCCGTCTATTCGTGAACTTGAAGGAAACATGCTGAGGCCCTTTGGATGACCGTGGGCAGAATAGAGCAGGTAAGAGAGACACGCCTGTGACTCCTGCCTTTGGTGAACTCCCAGACTAGCCCCTTGCCCTGGGGGACCCCGACGTGAAGATGTGCTAGAATGCAAGGCAAGTCCAGTCCTGACGTGGATCATGTCACATTCAGGCACATCAACTCCAAGGAAACAAAAGCAGGCAGGGCTTCAGGCTAAAATAAGAAAATGTCATTTATCGGGTCACATCAGTGAAAACAAACCATCCGTTCTGTATACTGTTTATGTATTTGGTTTTCTCACTAGCCACGTGTACTGGACTTCATAGTTTCAGCATGACTTATTTAATCTTGGTTCTTTTCCCATCCACTCCTCCCACCCCCACCCTGCAGAAAAGGACAGGGGCGGCCTGACTGGGCAATATTTGGAAGACTTACAGAACACAACGAGACGATCTTGTTCAAAGAGAAATTTCTTGATTGGACAGAACTGAAGAGACCTAACGAGAAGAATGCCAGCGAACTTGGGCAGCACAAGGTATTCAAGATGATCAAGCCCCAAACCTCAGAGCTCAGTTTGAGTCCATGCCAAAGGGGCTTGGATGCTAAAAGCCCACCTGGAGTTTAGCAGAATAGCAAACCAGTTTCCAGTTACATTCTGACTCCAGGAGGTGAAAATAGCCATGTTTCCACCTCCAGATTTATTGGTGTCACATTCAGTCATGGCTGTGTGTCCCCTAAATGCAGCCTTTCTTGAAATGCACTGGACAGCCTGAATGCCATCCTCTGAGGCTGTCCCATCACCAGGGAAGCAGTGATGCTATAGCTGCGTATGCAGAGGCAGCTGAGCTAGCATGTCTGCACTCCCTCGTAGGATGATGCCCGGGCGGAGGTCAAGCCTTATGACGTGACGCGGATGGTGCCGGTGCCCCAGACGACAGCCAGCACTGTGCTGGACGGAGTCAACGTGGGCCGAGGCTATGGGCTGGTGGAAGGGGACGACCGGAGGCAGTTTGAGATCGCCAGCGTCTCAGTGGACGTCTGGCACATCCTGGAGTTCGACTACAGCAGGCTCCCCAAGCAGAGCATCGGGCAGTTCCACGAGGGCGACGCCTACGTGGTCAAGTGGAAGTTCATCGTGAGCACCGCAGGTCCGTAAGCACTCCTGTGTCCTCCTAGCCCCGCCACGGGCATCGTAGCTGCCAGATCCAGAGTGCGTGCGTGTCCACCTCCAGCCGCCAGTGCAGGGGCCAGTCTAGTCATTCCTCATGAGAACCTTGGGAATAGATTCATAACACCCCAGCTAGGCTAGCATCCCTGGTGCTTCCCTCTAGTCGCCTGGCATGTAAGGTTTCCCCGCCGCCCTCGCCCCCTCCCCTGTCGCATCCCCAAAAGTCTTCTAGAAAAGCACTGATTTGCTTCTATATGACATTAGTATTTACCCCGTGGTTGGATGCTGCTGAAATGGAAGTAACACACAGCCGATGGTACAGAACTGAAACCGAATGGTGTCGTCACAGTCAGTCCACGCACAGAAAGACTTATTCAGACTCAAAGAAGTATTTCCTCTAAGGCTGCGAGTCCTAACAGTGCTCTGTGGCTCTGGCAGAGTAAATACACGGCCCCACCTCCCCGCGGGTCCCACAGTGCTGCGCTCTTCACGGGGCAAAAGAACAGAACACTCCACGGTGTGCTTCGCACTAGGGGCGGTGAGGGCGGGGAGCGGGAGACTGGGGAGAAATACTCCCATTTTCTGGCCAAGAAGCAGCCACGAGTCGAGTGATCCAGGGCCCCTCATTCCTACTCATTTAAAGACAGTTTATGTAACAACCTGGTGACTCCGCATTTCACTTGCCAAGGGAGTTTAGTCACCTCCTTCTGGCCCCCTCACCATCCAGGTGCGGCTGCCCCGCCGGGCACAGGGCGGAAGCCACTGTTGGCTTTCAAACGCGGACTCAGAACCATTTGATTTCTTACCTAATTTATCCACTGTACATCTATTAATCAACAGGTGGCATTTACTGAGCACCTGCTCTATAAAGAGGACACTTTTAAAATTTATATTATTGAAGTATACTTGATTTACAGTGTTGTATTAATTTCTCCTGTACAGCAGAATGATTCAAATATATATACACACACACACACACACACACACACACATATATCCTTTTTCATATTCTTTTCCATTATAGCTTATCACAGAATATTAAATACAGTTCCCTGTGCTGTACAGTAGGACCTTGTTGTGTATCCATCCTGAATTACTAGTTTGCTTCTGCTTATCTCAAACTCCCGGCCTGCCCCTCCCCTACGTCCCCTCCCATTCTGGCAACCACCAGTCATGAGTCTTGTTTCTGTTTTGTAGACAAGGTTATTTGTGTTGTATTTTAGATTCCAGATACAAGTGGTATCATACAGCATGTCTTGTTCTTAGTATGATCATCTCCCATCTGTGTTACTGCAGATGGCATTATCTCATTCTTTTTTATGGCTGAGGAATATTTCATCGTGTGTGTGTGTGTGTGTGTGTGTGTTTACACCACATCTTCTTTACCTATTCATTTGTCCATGGACATTTAGATAGCTTTCACATCTTGGCTATTGTAAATTGTGCTTCTATGAACATAGGGATGCATGTATCTTTTTCTATTAAGTTTTTTTCTGGATATGTGCCCAGGAATGTAATTGCTGGGTCATATGGTAATTCTTGTTTCAGTTTTCTGAGGAACCTCCATACTGTTATCCACAGTGGCTGCACCAACTTACATTCTCAACAACAGTGTAGGAGGGGGTTCCCTTTTCTACACACCCTCTCCAGCATTTACTTGTAGATTTTTAAATGATGGTCATTCTGAATGGTAAGAAGTGATACTTCATTGTGGTTTTGATTTGCATTTCTCTAATAATTAATGGTGTTGAGCATCTTTTCAACTGCCTACTAACCATCTTTATGTCTTTGGAAAAACGTGTATTTAGATCTTCTGCCCATTTTTCAATTGGGTTGTTTTCTGTTGTGGAGTTGTATGAGCTATTTGTATAGTTTTGAGATTAAGCCCTTGTCAGTTAAATAATTTGCAAGTATTTTCTCCCATTCCATAGGTAGTCTTTTCCTTTTATTCCTTGTTTCCTTTACTGTGCAAAAGCTTATAAATTCGATTAGGTCCCATTGTTTATTTTTACTTTGATTTATATTGCCTCGGGAGACTGACATAAAAAAACACTGGTGTAATTTCTGTCATAGGATGTTTTGCCCATGTTCTCTCCTAGGAGTTTTATGGTATCAGGTCTTATATTTAAGGAATAAGACACTGTTTTAGGAACTGTGTGACTGGACAGTCACAGGACATAGGACTGGACACTCTAGACCCCTTTTCTCCCCAAGAAGGCCTCCCAGTTTGGAGAAAAGACTCCAGACCCAGGGACCCTACAGCCTGGGTCTGAATCTTCTCAGGGACCACTAGCTGGGGAAATCTACATAACCTGTCTGAGCCTCGGTTTACTCACCTAGAAAATGGAGATTATAATGCTCTGCCTGCAGGGTCCTAGGATCGGGTATGTGGGATGTTTAGCACATGGAGGTCCAAACATCATCACTGCTGACCTCTCAGCATAGCTCCCACACTGAACTGGAAGATGAGATGCCATGAGTCCACGCCCAATGTCGGCAACTCCCAGAGGGTCTCTGTTGTGGGTTTAAACTCTGGGGTGAGCTGCCAAGACGGACACTGAACACTCATCTGTGCTGCCTGGCAGTTGAAACAATCAGAGGGAATTTAGTGGGAAAAGATCTACTAACCTTCGATGTTGTGGACGTGGGACCACTAAGGAGCAACTTTCAAGAGTACCAGCCACACTCAGCCTTAAAAGCAGAGGAAGGGAAGGGGCTTGCTGTTTTACAAAACCAGATAGGGGAGCTACCGTCTGAAATTTACTTGTCTCCTTTTCTTAAGAAATAATGGTCAGTGAATGGATGACTAAGACTATATGAAAATGAATTTAAAAAACAGATCTCAGATTTCTGAGAGGCCCCTAAGAAATGCTGATATGACCTGGGCAATACTTCGTGTTTCTCCCCAGTGAACACAAGGGACATGTCACAGCCAGACCCTGCAGCAGGCACCTTTATGGACTAAGTGTCAGCTTTGATGAAGCCCAGCTGCGGAGGATTAAGGGCGGCCAGGCAGCGTTCAGATTCCAGGCCGTCCCCCTGGGAGCAGAAAAGCACAGCCTAATAGCATTTGCAGCTGCTCTGCGGTCATCACAGAAGCCCCGGCCCCTTGGTGACAGCTGGTCCAGTCCCCACATCACTCAGACCCACAGGGGCTACACCTGCAAAGGGGACTGAATTCAAGGCGCCCTTCTGGGCAGGCCCAGCAGAAAGCAGGTCCTGGTGACACAGCACCGTCACCCTCTTGGCTGACTCTAGGCCGTCTGCTCCTTGCGACGGGAACTGTGACAAGGGAGACCAGAGGCCCCAGGGGTCAGTGTCCTGCCGTAGATGCCACCTCGGGTGCCACAGTGTGTGGCTCAGGTCCCCACGGGGTCAGGGAACAGGCAGCTTGGGGGACCCAGTGATGCTGGGTCAGGCCGCACCGGGGCCCCATGCAGGAGTCAAGTCCCTACTGTAGGAGGTCGGCTGCAAGACCGCATGCTGAGCAGTTCACGGGGCTGAACAGCCACCACCTGATTTCTGTGACTTCTAAACGCACCTCCTAGTAATGACCTTCCTCTTGGAAGCAGGTGGAGGGCAGCATGCAGCGACACGTTACATTCAGCCTCGGGTCAAGGCTGCAGAGATGACAGTCCAGAAGCTCTATATAGAGCTTAAATAATACAGCTAAACCTTTGCTAAAACTAAAAATCAATACATGTATCAAAAAGGAGGTTGTACACAGGATTGAATTGGGAGTATGCTGAAGAAAATCACCAGGAAAATTTGTGAAAACTTTTATGGAATATTTTTAAGGGAATATAGTCCTATTTTAGGTATATGCAGGCAAGCTCATTTTAGAAAGTTAGGATGCAAAACATCAATTATTTAAGTACGAACATACATTTAACAGACTGGTAACAAATTCCAGGATGTGTAAACTGCTGTGATATCTTTTAAGCATATCTCTCCCTAGTAGTTCAGTTCAGTTCAGTCACTCAATCATGTCTGACTCTTTACGACCCTATGAACCGCCACACATCAGGCCTCCCTGTCCATCACCAACTCCCAGGGTTTACCCAAATTCATGTCCATTGAGTCAGTGATGCCATCCAACCATCTCATCCTCTGTCATCCCCTTCTCCGCCTGCCCTCAATCTTTCCCAGCATTAGGGTCTTTTCAAATGAGTCAGCTCTTCACATCAGGTGGCCAAAGTACTGGAGTTTCAGCTTCCACATCAGTCCTTCCAATGAACACCCAGGACTGATCTCCTTTAGGATGGACCGGTTGGATCTCTTTGCAGTCCAAGGGACTCTCAAGAGTCTTCTCCAACACCACAGGTCAAAAGCATCAATTCTTTGGCGCTCAGCTTTCTTTATAGTCCAACTCTCACATCCATACATGATTACGGGAAAAACCATAGCCTTGACTAGACAGACCTTTGCTGGCAAAGTAATGTCTCTGGTTTTTAATATGCTGTCTAGTTTGGTCATAACTTTCCTTCCATGGAGTAAGCATCTTTTAATTTCATGGCTGCAGTCACCATCTGCAGTGATTTTGGAGCCCCCAAAAATAAAGTCTGCCACTGTTCCCACTGTTTCCCCTCTATCTGCCATGAGGTGATGGGACCGGATGCCATGATCTTAGTTTTCTGAATGTTGAACTTTAAGCCAACTTTTTCACTCTTCTCTTTTACTTTCATCAAGAGGCTCTTTAGTTCTTCTTCCCTTTCTGCCATAGGGTGGTGCCATCTGCATATCTGAGGTTATTGATATTTCTCCTGGCAATCTTGATTCCAGCTTGTGCTTCCTCCAGCCCAGCATTTCTCATGATGCAATCTACATATAAGTTAAATAAGCAGGGTGACAATATACAGCCTTGACGTACTCCTTTTCCTATTTGGAACCAGTCTGTTGTTCCATGTCCAGTTCTGTTTCTTCCTGACCTGCATACGGATTTCTCAAGAGGCAGGTCAGGTGGTCTGCTATTCCCATCTGTTTCAGAATTTTCCACAGTTTATTGTGATCCACACAGTCAAAGGCTTTGGCATACTCCCTAGCAGCAGTCTAGCTGATGTGACTAATTGTCACTGTTTTGAAGAGTGTGGGATTGCTAAACAAAGATAACTTCTGTTCCTATCTAAATTTGCAAAACTTTCAATGAGTGGCTTCCAAATTAATATTGGACATGTAACATCTATTCCAGAGAAGGCAATGGCAACCCACTCCAGTACTCTTTCCTGGAAAACCCCATGGACAGAGGAGCCTGGTAGCTGCAGTCCATGGGGTCACACAGAGTCGGACATGACTGAAGCGACTTAGCAGCAGCAGCAGCATCTGTTCATGGAGTGGTTCCTGTTTGCTTGGTGCACCTAAAGTACACAGACTTGACAATTTCGGCTTTACAGTAGAAGGTGCTAAGGCCTAAGCTTGGTCACAATCCTTTAACAGTTATCATAATCATTTATGAAAGCTGTTCGAGTACTTTGATTAAAAGACCAAAAGAAATCACATAAATACGGCCACTGACCACTTAGAAACTTGAAATAATTGAGCTTTCTTCTTACCGTCAAACCTTAAGACAACTGTGATTTTGTCAGTGAGACTGGGGTTGAGAAAAATTGAGGCCATATAGAACCAGAGAGTCCAATTATTATTTTTGGTATTTTTATGTTTTAAAATTTTTTTATTGGAGTTTCATAGTTGCTTTACGATGTCGTGTTAGTTTCTGCTGTGCAGCAAGGTGAATTAGCTATGTGTGTTGTGTGTGTATCCCATCTTTTTAAAATTTCCTTCCCGTATAGGTCACCACAGAGCACTGTGTAGAGTTCCCTGTGCTATACACTAGGTTCTCATTAGTTACCTATTTTATACAGAGTACAATATAAATGTCAATCCCAATCCATCCCACCCACTCCCCCTTCCCCTTTGGTGTCCATATGTTTATTATTCTTGATTTTTAACATGTATGGGTGTCACAGGCACCTGCTTCCTCCCTGGGTTGATCCCACCCGGAACCACCTGGGCATCTGAGTGATCTTAGCCTCCTGACGTCACTCAGCCTAGAACGCTCTGCCTCCTGGTCACGTCATTCAGGCCTCTGCTTATGCGCCTCCTCCGAAAGGCCTTCCCAACCAGGCACTCCGGCTGCGCTCAGCCTGCCCCCAGTCACATCCCCTGTCTCCTCCTCTCAGTACTGCCACCCTCTGAAGTCCCCTTGCTCATCATCATTGCCCTGGCACACAATAGGTGGTCAGTAAATATTTACTGAACAAACAAATGAAGGAGTCTAGAGGCAGATCTTTTTTTTTTAATTGGTTTTGCCATACAATGACATGATACCGCCATGGATGTACATATGCTCCCCCTCCAGAACCCCCCTCCCTCCTCCCTCCTGACTCCCTCCCCCTGGGTCATCCCGGTGCAGCAGCCCCGAGCATCAATCCTGGGCTGGCGATTGATTTCACATATGATAATTAACATGTTTCAATGCCACTCTCCCATATCATCCCACCCTTGCCCTCTTCCACAGAGTCCACGAGTCTGTTCTATATGTCTGCGTCTCTTTTGCTGTCTCGCATGCAGGGTTCTTGTTACCATCTTTCTAAATTCCATATATATGCGTTAGTATACTGTATTGTTTTTCTTTCTGGCTTACTTCACTCTGGATAATGGGCTCCAGTTTCGCCCATCTGAGTAGAACTGATTCAAATGAATTTTTTTTTAATGCTGAGTAATATTCCATTGTGTATATGTACCACAGCTTTCTTATCCATTCGTCAGTTGATGGGCATCTAGGTTGCTTCCATGTCCTGGCTATTGTAAACAATGCGGCGATGAACATTGGGGTACACGTGGCTCTTTCAATTCTGGTTTCCTCGGTGTGTATGCCCAGCAGTGGGATTGCTGGGTCAAATGGCAGGTCTATTTGCAGTTTTTGGAGGCAGATCTCTTTTTAAAGGTAAGTTTGGAGTCTGAACTACTGTCTGAAATGACCACTCACCCAGGTCACTCTCCGTGACCGCCCCTCAGTGGCTCCACGTTCTGTGCGCTGCTGTGGTCTCTCCAGTGCCCGCGAGGTCCCGGCAGTGAGACTAACCAGCCCTTTATCCTGGCCGCAGCCCTGGTGGCAGTCATCACTTAAAGCCCAGGTTATTTTGTGAAAGAGGTAGGTCCGCAATTTGTCTCTCCCATTTCTGACATAACTCGGAGACTTCAAAGTGTTTTTTTACTGAACAGTCTTAGCAGATGATATTTTTTCCTTTGTGCTTAAAGCTGATGGAACTGTTGTTTACAGTATCTTTTCTCCAGCCCCAGATCATCTGCCAAAGGTTGGTGAAATATGGAAATTGCGCTTGTGTCATCAGGCACCCCGGGCCTGCTCTGGCGTCCACACTTTTCTGTTACACACACCTGGATGGCCTACTCCCCAGATGATAGGTGTTTATCTTGGGGTATCAGGAGGGCCTGGAGATAATTTTCCTCCAGTTTGGAGGCTTGGGGTCCATTAGCTGGAAGAAAGGTGGTTTCTCTCTCTCCCAATGGCCAACCAAGATTGACGTTCCCTCGGCTGTAAAGGATTTCTCCCCAGCCCTGCACCCCAGGGTTGCGCCTCTACTGTTTGTCCTCAGAGTCCGGAGGCCTGACTGCACACTGCCTCTTGTTTCTGTTTATCTCCAGCTCACCCACAGCTCTGCTGTTCTTTGTGTTTGCAGTGGGAAGCCGGCAGAAGGGGGAGCACTTGGTCAGGGTGGCTGGCAAAGAGAAGTGTGTCTACTTTTTCTGGCAAGGCCGCCAGTCGACTGTGAGTGAGAAGGGCACGTCGGCTCTGATGACAGTGGAGCTGGACGAGGAAAGGGGGGCCCAGGTAAGTCTTGGAGGCAGATATGCCACAAACAAGGGAAAGGAGGGCTCCTGGCTTGTTTCCCTCAGGACCTGATTCTAACGAACAAAAGACAGCATTGTCCAAATCCTCCTTAGTCTTGATCCAACTTCTCTGTATTTCAGGCTCCGTCCCCTTTTTCATCACCTCCCTGGCCAGGAAGGCAGATCTCTTATAATATGGCCTTAAAGTATATCTGTAAATAGTAAATCCACAAAATTAAGTTTAAAGAGCTCATGAGCGTTTTTTAAGTTTTCACTTAACTGATCATCAAGGAATTGTAAATAGGACAAAGATGCCACTTTCCACTCCTAAAATGGCAGAAGTGTTTTAAAAGAATGGATCCAGGGCTGGTGAGGATTCAGAAAGATGGGTGCCCATGCCTGCTTCTGCTGGGAAGTACTAGTTGAAACAGCCACCCTGAAAAGCCGCTTTGGCTTAAGAACCTTAAAGTGCTCACACACTTTGATCAGTTATTCCACTTATACAAATCCATCCTCAGGAAACGTCAGAGATGGATGTAAAGACTGAGTCTTCCCATCACCTGCATCCCCCATGGCAGCCTGGGTGATCTTTCTGGGACCCATGAGATCATGCCCTGCCCTCGCTGTTCTCCGTCACACCCGGGCCACCATCTAAGGGTCTCCTGGTGCCAGTCCTGCACCCTTCCAGCCTCCCTCTTCTTGTACACCTGTTCAGGCCAACTGCCACTTTTTTATGGTTCCTCCCTTTCTGCCCACTGCAGGGCTTTTGCACTGATTTCCCTGGCCTGGCACTTCCCTGGGAACCATACATGATTTGGGTTTCTGTCTGGATGTCTCCTCCATGTTTTAACCACATCCCCACCCTCTGCCACACTTTGCTTTCTCCACCTTCTCTATCCCTTTGCTTTATTTTTTCACAGCACTGACATAAAAGGACGGTCACTGTTCACTTATTATCTGTCTTCCTCTTTAAGCATGAAAGAGACTTTCTATCCTGGTCTTACCCACCCCATAAACCCAGAGCCTGTGTGATGCCTGGCAGGTACCACTGCCCAAAGTCAAGGTTTTGAAAGCATTCCTTTTTAATGTTTGGATTATCTAACCTCGGGTCCCTTCCTTTATTATGAGTAATTAAGAGTTGATTCTGGTGTTTTGGAGATCTTAGCATCCTTTTACTGTCTTGGATGAATAGTTAAGAAAAACATCAGGAAAAAGAGCAGAGAGATTTTCTCTGATCCACAAGCACTCAGCCTTCCAGGTTCCAAAGAACCAATCCTCTTCCCTAAAGTATTTAATGTGTATTTTTTTTTTTTTTACTCTGGACTATATTTTCCACATAACAGCTGTTTGTCATTGAAAGCTAATTTATTCCTCATAGTGGATCATTTCAACTGCTTTTTGGGGGGGCGAAGGGTAGAGGCCATGAACAAATATACCTTCAAAATCATCCTCAGGGTTTTGAGTCTTAATCCAATTGGAGCATTTCATTTTATATCAATCCAATGGGTGGAAAATCACTGCAGAAACAGAAAACACTCATACAAAATGGCCCTTAATGATGCACAATAGGCCCTGAGGTTGACAACTTATAGTGAGAAACACTTCCTACCTTTCAATGCTGCCCAACTGCCAGCCTCAGTCAACAGTTTCCTGTTCAAGAGAAAATGTATTGGCAAAATGAAAGTCAGCTGACTCAACCCTCGTTACTGTTTCTATGTGGCATCTCACGCTGATGGGTTAACAGATTGCATTGACTGAGGTGCCCTGGGTGACAAGCCCTCTGAGGGGACCAGAGGCTGCAAAAGAGATAGTTCTCTTCCCCAGAAACACTGAGTCACTGACTGGTCATTCTCACTGCTGAGAAGTTTTATTAAAAACATGTTTAAATTAATCACATTATATCCCTACCACAGAATATGAGAATTCATGCTTTAAAGGACATGTGATGATAGAAAAACCCTAGCTGAAGAAAGGGTATAAAAGGAACATAAAACAGCAATCCTACTTGGAAAAATATACACCTGAAAAATACTTTGTATCATAGGAAAGCTGTACTCTAGAACGGTAATAGTGTTCTCTATAAATCATGGTATTATCACTGGCTTTTATTTGTCCTTCTCAGTATTTTTCAGATTTTCTACACAGTCATGTGTTATTTTTATGACTGCAGAACCAGGACACGTGACTTATTACTCTATCATGTGTTTCAATCGGAAGGTCCAAGTCCTGCAGGGCAAGGAGCCCCCCTGTTTCCTGCAGTGTTTCCAGGGCGGGATGGTGGTCCACTCTGGGAGACGGGAGGAAGAAGAAGAAAACACACAAAGTGAGTCCCTCTTCCTCTTGGAATCTGCTTTTGTTTTTCCTCCGGGGAGGGTATTTTTACAGGGGTGGGGGTTTGGAATAAGTCTCTCTTCATGTAGCTGTAGCTTCACCTACTGCCTCCTGAAGTTTGCCTTATAAATCAGCTTTATGGGGCGCCCACACCCCTCCCCCTCCTTCCAAGGAGTTGCCATCAGAATCCAGCTTTGCATGCAGAAGACCACAAGATGACCTTAAACTGGATCCTGAAGGGGAAAAAAATCAGTGATTTTATCTTTTAAATTATGAGGTTTCTATTGAGCAACATCTTAAAAAGTCATCACAGCTTTCAAGCTTCTTAAAATACGCCTGTTATAGTTTACCTGGGTCTTTATAAATTTTGTGAAACTGGTTTTTCTGCATCGTGAACTTCTGGCAACCTGTTTCTAAGTCCACAAAGGTGTGTTTTATGGGCCTCAGTTAGAAGCCTGCCTCGCCTCCACCTGCCCCTCCAGACACAGGAAGGAGTGGGGCTTGGGCTGCCTGGCAGGGTCCCCTCCCTGCTCAGTCGCCTCCTAACTGTGCCACCGGCGCCCCCTGCAGGCGAGTGGCGGCTATACTGTGTGCGCGGAGAGGTGCCTGTGGAGGGGAACTTGATGGAGGTGGCCTGTCACTGCAGCAGCCTCAGGTCTAGGACGTCCATGGTCGTCCTCAACGTCCACAAAGCCCTCATCTACCTGTGGCACGGATGCAAAGCCCAGGCCCACACGAAGGAGGTTGGACGGACTGCGGCCAATAAAATCAAGGACCAGTGAGTGCTGTGTGTGTGAGCACCTCTCCCTGAGCGGGGGCCTCCGGGGTGCAGGCTGAGGCTCCCAAGGGCCCCGTGGATGCCCCCATATGTCCAGGGTGACTCAGCGTGGGGAGGTCCCCACGAGGTCAGGGGCCCTGAAGGTCCAAGTTTATGTGACACACATTCAGCTCAGACCCCCCCACCCACCCTTTGAGGGTTGTCCCCACTTTCTGAGAATTTACCTGCTTCCGTAAAAGGCAGAAGACAGAAGACCCCTTCAGAAGTGTGATTTGGCTCTTTAATTATCAGCCTGGGTCCTTAGTTATTTAAAAGAACAAATTTCAATCATTTAGGGGATCAGAGCTGGTTTTGTCAGAGGTGTGGAAGGTTTGCAAACACTCAGCTAAAGAGAGCTGGGACACCACCCACTGTGTCAGACTGTCAGGCACCCCCTCTTTCCGGGACAAGGGTGTTGGGGAGACAGCTGCCCAAACGCATTACCACAGTCCCCGGGGCAGGTGCTTTGGATGCTAGGTCCCCTTCTTCCAGGCAGGCACCCACAGGGGCCCACGACCCAGAGACAGTGCACAAGACAGCCCCAGGTGAGGACCCACTCACATACTATAGAGCAGGCTGTCATTCATTAGAAGAACCATTTTAGTTGGAAAGCAGGAAAGATGCTGAACCAATCTGTAGATGTAGTCTGGAGTAATCCGTGCCTGATTAAAACTACTGGACTCTCTCCATGCAGATGTCCCCTAGAGGCTGGGCTGCACAGTAGCAGCAAAGTGACAATTCATGAGTGCGATGAAGGCTCGGAGCCCCTGGGGTTCTGGGACGCTCTGGGGAGGAGAGACCGGAAAGCCTACGACTGCATGCTTCAAGGTAAGCCCACATCCGGCACCTCCGAGCCCCAGCTTCCTCGGTACGTAAATATTTATGCACACATGCTCTACACCACACACAAGGAGTTATCCCAAGGCCGGGTCTTCTCGGGCCAACAACCCAATAAAAAGACTACATAACATTTATCACTAGTTATGATGCCAAGTAGATACTGCGTGTGTCACAGTGGAGTTGTTAATAAACAATGCTTCTGCCAGGGAAGTGTCGCACAGGGCTCCAAAGAGGACAGGGCACTTCCTGGAGCCTTGAATGTGTAGCTGTGCCTTGTAGAGAAGGGAAGGAGGGAGGAGCATTCCAGGAAACCAGATGGGCACAGCATGAGCCTCTGGGATGAGGTGCTTTTGGTTTAGTCAGTGCCCAGGGTGCAGAGAAATAGTGGTGGTTTAGTCACCAAGTTGCATCTGACTCTTTGCAACCCTCTGTCGGGATTTTTCCAGGCAAGAATACTTGAGTGGGTTGTCATTTCCGCCTGCGGTTCCTGCACTGGCAGGCAGGTTCTTTACCACTGAGCCCTCTGGGAAACAGTGGGGTTTAAATGAGAGTGGGTCGGTCTTATCTTTGAATACACAAAATACAGGTTGACATACATACAGAACAACGTAAGAGAAGCGAACAATTACTAAGCAGTTTAGGCTGAGCTACGCCCTGGCTAACCACCTGCTCACGTCCCTCCCTCCATGCTCAGAGCCCAGCCAAGAAGCTGCCCTGGTTCACTGGCAGGGAAGCTGAGGCCTGGGAGGTTAACCGTAGCCCAGGTTGGACAACAGTGGGATGTCCTTGTGACCACACTGTAACTGCCTCTCAGGTTTTACAAACTTTTCCAGAAGTTTTTAAAATATAGTTGATCGTTGAACAACATAGAGGTTAGGGGCTAAGCTCCACCCCGCAACACACACAGTTGAAAATCCATATATAACTTGTTATTTGGCTATGTCAGGGATTGGCAGCCCCATAGCATGTGGGATCTTGGTTCCCCAACCAGGGATTGAACTTGTGTCCCCTGCATTGCAAGGCAGAGTCTTAACCACTGGACCACCAGGGAAGTCCCTACTTGTCACTCCCCCAAACTTCACTACTCATAGCCAACTGTTGACTGAAAGCCTTACCAAGAACACAGAGTTAACACCTAGTTTGTAGGTTTTATGTATTATATAATTCTTACAAAAAAGTGAATGTGATGGAAATTACATTTACCACAGGATACTATAAATTTCCATCATCTGTTTATAAGATGAATCATTTGTCAGTACCTACATCGTTACTGTCTTAGAGGATACAAAATACTGTGGATGTTATATGTATTACTCATTCTAGACATCACAAATTAAAAGATATTGTGAAACAGCAATCTGTATTTATTTACAGGTATTGGGTTGTACAAAAAGTTTGTTTAGGTTTTTCCATGTTATGAAAATCTTGAATGAACTTTGGCCAACCCAATATAATGATTCATGCAACGATAACAAAAAGCAGCAACAGGATTACATTGCCTAATGTCACTGATACAATTGCTTCTCAGTAGCCCAGGTGATACACTGATGAATGGCTGTAACATTTTTATGGCATGCAGTGTTTCAGTCATAATAATAGTCATAATAAATTATTGAAAACAATTACATTTTTATAAAAATCACTTCCCCCTAATGATGACTGATACACAACTTCTCCAGTTACAAGAGAGGCAGACTGCATAATTCTTTGAAAACAAAGTTACAGAACAGTAAGAAAACTAACACATTATTAATTTTATATTAAATATCACTCACCCTATGCCTGTGTAAAGGTAGGTATCTACATATATCTGATGCATTCATGACATACATAAATTTTGACTTTTTTCAATATTTCTAGGCTATGCAATTTGTCTGCAGGTTTTTCAAATTGTCACAAATCTCCAGAAGATTTTTCCAATGTATCTATGGAAAAGTCTCCATGTGTAAGTGGGCCAGTGCAGTTCAAACCTGTGTTGTTCAAGGGTTATCTGTACTGCATATAGACAGTGGGAAATGTTTGAAAAACACAAGGAAAGAAAGATCCTTAATAATCATGTCTTTCATAGGTGTGAACCAGAATTAACATATCTTTATGCGATAAGATTTAGATGTGGATAGCACCCATTATACACAGTCTTTTGTAACCTGCTTTTTTCCCTTAATTTATGATGAACCATTTCCTAAAGCCTATGTTAATATTTATAGACTTTTATGGCTGCAGGTATTTTGTGAGTATATGTGCCACTCTCTACTTAATGGCTGGAGAACTGAGTTGTTTCAAATTTTTCTCTAACAATGATAAAGTTGTGAATAGTTTTCAAAAGAATTATCTGCATTTGTTTCTAGTTAAGGTAAATTCCTATACCTGGAACAACTGTGGTGAAGTTATTATAAAGTCTTACAGTAACATCCACAAGGGGCCCTAGAACACTGGCACCAAATTCCATTCTTACCCATTATTTGTAGCCCTCCTCACCAGCAGTTTATAAATGTGTACATTTCACAACAGTCACATGCTTGGTTTATTACATGCTTGGTTTATTACTTTTCCTCACTGATGGTAGAAATTATGATCTAAGCACTGTTATAACTTAATGTTTTAAATTATAAGTATTTTTAAATGCTGCCTATATGTATTTCTTAGCCCCATGTACTTCTGTTTGGGTGAATATTTTATTTGTGCATTTAGCATATTTTTAGAATATTTACTGTTTTATTATTATTACATTTCTTTATATACTGCTAAGGATATAAACAAGTTTCCATATTTCCCATTTTGTCACTTACCTTTTCATTTTGTTTGGTTGAGGGTGCTTTCTAATGCAGTGTAATTTTTCATTTTTATGTTGTTAATGCAGTGATCTTTTCTTGAATTACTTCTTATGCAGCTATGATTAAAAAGGCCTTGCCCACCTCCAAGTTCAGATGAATTGTTCCCCTTTTTACACTCATGCTTTCATCCTTTCATGTCGTACATCAATTCTCCAGTCCACCTGGAATTTATTTTGTCTTTAGCTTTTTGTTCTCTTTTCTTTCAAAGATCCTGGAAACTTCAGCTTCACACCCCGCCTGTTCATCCTCAGCAGCTCCTCTGGCGACTTCTCAGCCACGGAGTTCATGTACCCTGCCCGAGACCCTTCTGTGGTCAACTCTATGCCCTTCCTGCAGGAAGATCTATACAGCGCCCCACAGCCAGGTACAGCCCACAGAAGGGGGAAGTAGTGCTGAGCCCGCAGAAGGCTTGCCTTCTAAGATGTCTTTTTACAGCAGTTTTTATCTGCTAAGTACACTTTCTTATATTACCTCTCGTGTAATCCTCATACCTCCCCCGAACCAAAGGAAGATGACATCAATCACACATTACAGTATAAAAAACTGACCCTCGGTTATTCAACTCACCCAAACTCATCGAAGAATGGGCTGAGTGCAGCTGTGTCCAGCATCAGGCTCTGCTGTTCTCTCAGCCGCCCCTCTGTCTTCCTGATTCATGTTCTCTCATGGCTGCCCCTGCTCCAGCCATCACGTTTCTGTTCAAAAGAGAAAGAAAAAGAAGAGTGGGAGAAACTGCAATGATAGCCGAGTCTCTCCCTTTTATTAGGTAAAGCAAAAGCTTTCCCAGAAACCCCCAGCTGCAAGGGAACCTTGCCAGAGTCACAGGAGCAGGGGTTGGGAGCATCTCTGGGGCGAGCCCCAGAGCAGTGTCTATAATTCCAGGCTGCAGAGCAGGGCCAAGGCGCTCTCCTGTGCCTCCTGATCCCAAGGTCAGGGCTGTTTCCACGTAACCTCCGCCACAAGTCAGAGCCTCTGTGCTCTTGTTGTGGTTGGGACAGTCACCAGGGACTGGGCTGCAGAGACAGTCCTGTCTGAGGTCGGCTGTCCCAGCCTCGGGGCATCTCCGCTCTCACAAGAGCCTGGAGCAGCATCAGGAACCTCATGGACCCTGGCCCCCCATCACCACCTGAAAAGCTTGACTGGTACACACGGTCATACTGGGGAAGTATTAGCTAGTGTCTTAGAAAGGGCTGCCACTCACCTCTTCAGCCTCCACTGGGCTTTTCAGTCATGTGGTTATCACAGAACCCAGAGATGAGGGCCAGGAAAGGACTCTGGTGAGCTGAGCCGGCAGGAGTGAGAGGCCTTGGCGACGTGGAAGAAGAGTCAGGCTGATGGTTTGCTGGAGAGGAAAGGGGAACACCACTGGCATCTCTGAAGGCCCATTCCTCCCTAAAGGAACCATGGACTCAGCTGACCTGCTGGGCAGGGCACGCGTGACGTGCTCCCCGGTGCTTAGCACGCCCTTGGGGGTCACGTGTCTCGTGTGTCCCGATCTTGGCACCTGGCCGGGGCCCAGAGAGCAGCTGGGGCAGCGGGGAGTTGGAGGAGAGGAGGAAGGAGCCTACCTCATCAATGCCAGCTGGGCCTCAGGCGCTGCCTGATTTGTCCTTCAAAGGCCCCGTCATCGGGGACCCTCCCTGTGGCCCTGAGTTTACCGCCATGGGGCTTCTCCAGCTGGCCATAGTGGCAGGGAGGGAGGCACCGGTTAGGCTTGGGGAAGAGTCCCTGACTCGGCTCCGCCCTCGCAGCACTTTTCCTTGTTGACAATCACCACGAGGTGTACCTCTGGCAAGGCTGGTGGCCCATCGAGAACAAGATCACGGGCTCCGCGCGCATCCGCTGGGCCTCGGACCGGAAGAGCGCCATGGAGACAGTGCTGCAGTACTGCCGAGGTGAGGCCCCAGCAGTGGGTACCGTCCAGCCAGATGCCCTGGCGGTTTTCTGCAGACTTGCGTAGAGGCCCCGGCCAGGCTCCCCTTTTCTGTGGGTGGCAGTAGCCTCAGCCCTGAAACCTACTTTTTTTCCCCCTGGAACTTCTTGAGGCTTATTACTTTTGGAATTGATGCATTCTAAGCTGCCAACATAAGTGAGACTTCATTTCTCTTTTTTAAAATTGAAGTCGAGTTGATGTACAATATTATACGTTACAGGTGTATGATACAATGATTCACAATGTTTAAAGGTTATACTCCATTTATAGTTATTATAAAATATCAGCTATATTCACGATGTTATACAATATATCCTGCTAGCAGATTTTATACCTAATGGTTTATACCTCTTAATCCACTACCCCCTATATTGCCCCTCCCCATTTCAACAAACTCGGGAATATCTCTTTTCTATTGGACTGATCAAAAAGTTCATTCAGGTTTTTACATAACATCTTATGGGAAAACCCAAATGAACTTCTTGGCTAACCTGATATTATAAGGCCATCTATTATTAAGCTGGTACCCTCGAGCTGAACAGCTGAGTTGTGGGATGGCTAGCCTGGTTAAAACCCTTCTGCGCTCAGGGTTAATCTTGCTGAGGGACCCTGTCAGGGAGTAGAGAGCGCCCCCAAATGGGCTGGAAGGCCAATGGCAACCTTTGTCATTATTAGTGTTACATCTGCAAAGAAAGATGTGCGGTCAACTTGTGGCTTTTCTATTATACCATCCACCTGAAACTGGTGGTCTTTTAAATAAAATGAAGATGCCAGTAATTAATTTCTTGTCTTAATTTTTAAGACCTCATTGATTAGTAATACTGAGTATGTACAGTCAATTTTCTCTTGAGAAACTTTCATAATAAAATAAAATTCCCACCAAACATTTAAGCTAAAGCAGGTTCTAAACTGCTGTCATTAGCTGGTTAATTCCCACTGAACTTGATGCTTGGTCAGGAAGTCGGAGGAATACTCGATGGGTGAGTCCAGGAGGAGGAAAAGGAGCCACTAGACACCACAGAGAGAGGCTGTCTTTCCTCCCATCCAGGGAAGGTTCTGTTAGGGTCAGGAAGCTTACAGTCAGGTCACTTCCAGACAACTGTATGCATACTTACATGCATGAAGTTAAACATTTTATGTAAACATCCTCCAGGCGGGGTTGTCAACTATTCCTGACTTCCATTTTAAGCCTGAAGTCAAGGGATGCAAACAAAAGATTTCAGGGGAAATCAGAAAAAGACAGGGCCTTCAGGGCCATGCCGGGTCTGTGATATCTGCCTTCTGTTTGACCGCAGGGAAAAACCTGAAGAAGCCGCCCCCCAAGTCTTACCTCATCCACGCTGGCCTGGAACCCCTGACCTTCACCAACATGTTCCCCAGCTGGGAGCACAGAGAAGACATTGCAGAGATCACAGAGCTGGTGAGCACCCCTCCTCCCCCTCCAGGGGCTCCTCCCCTTCCCCAGAAAACGCCATCCATTTTCATGTGAGAACAGGATTCCTTGTTCACGTGTTGACCGGTCTATGCAGAATCAGTGCAGGGAGAGGAGAAGCCTAAGGAGAAGTCAATGAAAATAACTAGGTAACTTTCTTCACACCATGCTCAGGTCCAAACAAAAGCAAAGGTGAACTTAATTACTTTGAAGATGAAGTCGCTCAGTCATGTCTGACTCTTTGCGACCCCATGGACTGTAGCCTACCAGGCTCCTTCATCCATGGGATTTTCCAGGCAAGAGTACTGGAGTAGGTTGCCAATTACTTTGAAGACGACACACAAATAAAAGCAGCCATCTCTTCTACCTGTTAAAGATCCATTGCCTTGCTAAGTCCACATAAAGCTCCACAGACCAGGTCCCTGTCTCAGACCTCAACCTTGGGTCCAAGGAGACACAGAATAACTCCGTGATGAGTTCACCTGCTCAGGTAATGCAGGGCATGAAGGTGGTGTGAGCCTGTCCTGATGCAGGATGGCTCGACTCCTCTTGCCTGCCATCCTTTATCTCCATGAAGCATTTATCATAACCCCTATTCACTAAAACACATTATTAGCCAGCATGTTATCCTTTCCAGCTGCACCGAGAAGAGGAAGCTTACCACAGCTCTGTAGAATTTCTTAATGTATGGGTTTTGAACACTGCTCATAACCACCACCCCAAGGAAGTTTTGATTTGGTGGGAGATAGTTTGTGGGATTTTCTTGCTGTGCAGTCACAGGGCTGCTTACCTGGGGGAGATGACATGGGAGTATTTGATAGGAGGTCTGGATAACAAACTGCCAAAGTCCGCTGCTGCCTGACCACGGAGAGGGCCTGTTTGGTCTCCACTGCCGATCTTAAGCTCTCTGGAGCCCGGTGGACTTGATCTTCACAGGTGGGGTCCCAGGCTGCCTGGGAGCAGACTGGCATGGTGAGGTGTCTCTGTGCACGACGAATGTGTGACCCGGGACACCTCGGAGCTCCCCGGGTTCAAGGACATCAATCAGCGCTGTCCTGGGTTCTCTGCAGACCCCTGGAGGGGGTTATAAAACAAAACTCCATTCAGCCCCAGCACATTCTAGATGCATTTTCTTACCTTCTTTTTCTATTGAGGATTAGGAGGTGGGATGTGAGGTACAGAGGGGAGGGTGATTCTTTTTAAGGTTAATTGCTTTTATATATTTGTAAGCACATTCCATTATTTGCATGCTTCTGATGGCTCAGCGTCGCATGTAATCATCTTCTTGATAATTCACTCATGTGATAGCCCCTAAACATTTTTGCTGACGTATATGAAAAGCCATGGGGGTGAGATGGCATCTCAGGCTAGGCTGGGCTGGGGATGGGCCGGGTGATATTTCATCACGTGCTATGAATATGTGTTCAGACATTTCGGCTCCCTCTTATTCTCCAGGACACGGAAGTTTCAAATCAGATCACCCTGGTAGAGGATGTCTTAGCCAAACTATGTAAGACCATTTACCCACTGGCCGACCTCCTGGCCAGGCCGCTCCCTGAGGGAGTCGACCCTCTGAAGCTGGAGATCTATCTCACGGACGAGGACTTTGAGGTAAGCGTTTCTTCTGGGTGGGCCTGCATTTGAGCGCTGCGCATGGCTTGTCGGAGGGTCATTCACTCAGCCACTGGGCATTTCTTTCTCTCCTCCCAGTTTGCACTAGACATGACCCGAGACGAGTACAATGCACTGCCCGCTTGGAAGCAGGTGAACCTGAAGAAAGCGAAAGGTCTGTTCTGAGTCATGAGATGCTGGAGCAACCTGGGTGGTCACTTTCAATACTGATGGACCAGGAAAATCGATGTTTTAGTGGGGGAGCCTCGTATTTTTAAATGTTTTTTCATCTGCATTTTAAAAACCTGAAGTGACCAGCTCTCCTGCTCCTTTGGGAGTTGTGTATTTTGTAAATGTTCCAGAGAATGCTCTGGGAACATGCTTTCCGCACGTGAGCAGGTGATGTCTGTGAGGTACCCGTGGCCCTACCTTCACTTATGCAGCAGGTCCTCAGCGGCGGCCACGGCGCTGCCCTCCCGCTCCAGCTAAGCGTTGCCTATTTTTTTGAAGCAGTTCTCTTTATAAAGTGTTATTTTGATAGTTTGTGGATTCTAAAATATATATATATTTATATAAACACCATATAAATCAAATACGTATTTAACAAAGCAATATGTATTCATTCACTTTTAAGGTTTTTTTTTTTTGGTGTCAAAATAATATTAAAAGGTAGTTGCTTCTGTTGAATTAGTTCTGCCACCTATGTGTACTTTCACCCATGTTCAGAAGCGTCTCCTTTGGTGTGAAGTCTGACTCGTTCTGAGTGCTGCTTCCGGTGCTAAAATGAACAAAGGCTCTTAAGAATCTGTGCGAATCCACCTTTCTACCTTAATATCGCCCCCAAATGTATAGTGCCTTGTTTTATGTACAGTTTATATATACAGAAAAGTTTGCTCTGCATTTTTTGACGATGGTTTGGAACAGTATCTACAATTTTACCCTAAAATAGTAGAAATTTCACAAGAAAACCCTCTATTTCTAATACCTGTTGTAAACATTATACATGTCATTTGGCGACGGAGGACTCCAAAATAAAAGCTTCAGAATAAACACAACTATGAACTGACTGGTTCACAATGAGTTCCTGTCTGAAAAACATTCTTTTTTTGTAAATGTTAACTTTGTACCAATATTTCACCATTCAGTATTAACTGCTGTAACTTTTAATGCAGCTCAGGGAAAGATGGAATACAAGGTCATACAACTAAACAGATAGTCCATAAAATGAGTTGAAGATATATTTTTGCAAGTCATCATTCAACAGGAGCTCTTTTATCTTCAACTATAGCTGTGTATCAAATTCAAGAGCTCAGTGCCTTTTAAAAAAAAAGACTGCATATATAAGGTAGTTAGAAAAACATTAAAAACTCACCAGCTTTTATGTTCTAAAATCCAGGGTCCAAAGGAAAAGAATCTGAAAAAGAATGTATGTGTAACTTTTAATCACTTTGCTGTACACCTGAAACTAAAACAACATTGTAAATCAACTACAATAAACCGCAAATCCATGGTTTTGAACAAAGACCACATACCCTGCTATGAGTGTTACCACCACCCTCACTTTGGTCTTATTAACAGTTCATGTATTGATCCCATGATTTCTTTAATTCCACCACTGACCATGAGCCCCCTGTTCCCCCGGGACTGCACCAGCTCAGGGGTCTGTACCTGTTCCTGGCCCCACCACTTGACGACTGTGTGACACTGGGCCATCACAGAACTGTTCCCACCTCCATCTCCTCTTAAAATCAGCACTGTAACTGCCACCTCCTACGACTGATTCTTACCAAGGCTATCAATGTTACTGTCATGGAGGTGGACTTAGGAAAAGCAAGAGAGTTAAAATTAAGGAACGTGGTCACACGTCTAGAAATGTGTGAAGGAAGACCCAGGAAGACCTTCCAAAGAAAAACCATGGAAAAGTTGAGCAAGGGGTTCAGACTGTGTCCCATGGAAAGTCAGCAAAGAGGAGCAGAGAAGCATGCTGCAATAAGCCCTTTGGGTGGAGAGCCTGCTGTAGGTGTGATGGACGATACAGAGTCATCAGCAATACCCATTACCCTAGATTTTCCCAAATGCTCTAAAACTGTTTATACCCACATGTATTAAGCACTGTCCCCAGCACTGTGTTTGCTTCTTATCTATAAACAGGGCACCCGTCTTGGTTTCACATTTGATTTTTGCCTCTTTTCCTGAGTTGTTTCCGCAAATCTCTCTCCAGCCTGCAGAACTAGATCCTCCTCTCTCAGGTGGTTTTGTGATAGCAGGACGTAACCTCTGCGTCCTGGGAAGGGACCCTGCTTGAACACATGGCATGCTAAGTCTCAACACCTCACAGCTGGGCTGGACCCCCTCCTCCAGCACCACATCCCCAGGTGAACTATCTGGGGAACTTTTATTAAAAACAGCTGGTGTTTTCTTCGTTTGCTGCTTTTCAACTAAAGGACTTTAACAGAGGGCAACGGATGTCTGGGCAGAGACAAGATGTCACGACTGTCCTGAGGCTGTGGGGGAGCTGCAGGAGTACAAGCAGGCTCCAGAGGTGAGGAACCCTTGCCCTGATGTGTTCTTCCTGGGCTGTGTCAGCAACAGAAAGGCCACTCAGGAGCCCCTCTTCGTTCTCTCCTTATTCCAGCCCCTCCAGTGCCTGAGCTCCATTCTCATAAAAGGGGATGCATTCCAGAAACGGCTTGAGAATCTGTTTTGGCCCTTCACTTCTTTCTTTCCTTCTGATTATAACATAACACCCTGTCTACACAGTGAGTTGTACACGAGTGATCACGGCAGCATCATTCATCATAACCCAAACCTGCAAACAACCCATCAGTGCATTGACTAAGAAATTAATAAAATGTGGTAGATTCACACAATGGAATACTACCTAACAGGAAAGGTAACAAGATACTGATCAACACTGCAACACATACTGGACCTCAGAAATGTCATTTAAGAACTGAGAGTCTGGGATTAGCAGATGCAATATAGGAAGAATAAACAGCAAGGTCCTATAGCACAAGGAACTATAGTCAACATCCTGTGATAAACCAAAATGAATACATTTGTGAATAACAATCACTTTACTGTACAGCAAAAATTAACAAAATACAACTCACAGAATGGGAGAAAGTATTTACAAACAAAGCAACTGATAAGGGATTAATCTCCAAAATATACAAACAGCTCATGCAGCTCTATGTCAGAAAAAAACAACCCAATCAAAAAATGGCAGGAGATCTAAATACACATTTCTCCACAGAAGACATACAGATGGCCGAAAGCACATGAAAGGATGTGGATGTCCAACATCACTGATGGTCAGAGAAAAGCAAATGAAAACCAGACCGAGGTATCACTGCAAACTGGTCAGAATGGCCATCATCAAAAAGTCTACAAACAACAAATGCTAGAGGGGCTGCAGAGAAGAGGAAACGCTTTTAGGCTGCTGATGGTAATCTCAGTATTGGAGGTTCCTTAAACTAGTTGCCATATGAACCAGCAATCCCACTTCCAGGAATATATCCAGAGAAAACCATAATCCGAAAGAGACACATGCACCCAAACGTTCACTGCAGCACGGTTTACAATAGCCAAGACTTGGAAAAAAGCCTAAATATCCATCCACAGAGGAATGGATATAAAGAAGATGTGGTATTATATATACAATGGAGGACCACTCAACCATAAAAAAGAATGAAAGAACGCCATCTGCAGCAACCTGGATGGACCTAAAGACTGTCATACTGTAAGCCAGGTAGAGAAGGCGAATATCATGTATCACTCATATGTGGAATCTAATTTTTTTTAATGATACAAATAAACATATACAAAACAGAAACGGACTTAGAAATACCTAAAACAAACATGGCTGCCAAAGGGGAAAAATGAGATGGAGGGTAAAAGCAGGAGCTTGGCATTTGCAGACACAAACTACTCTATATAAAATAAACAACAAGGACCTACTGCACGGCACGAGGAACTCTACTCAATATTCTGTGATAACCTATATGGGAAAAGAATCTGAAAAAAGAATGAATATATGTATATGTGTCACTGTATCACTCTGCTGTACACTTAACACAAATTGTAAATCAACTATAGTCCACTAAAATATAAATAAATAAAGGGAAGGAAAAAAAACCTCATTCAGTGAAAGAAGCCAGACGCAAAAGGCCATATCTACTGCTCAACTTCATGTATTTGGCATTTCCGGGGAAGGCCAGTCCATTCAGACAGATGGGTGGGTGGCAGACAAAGACGGGAGTAAAGCCTGACTGCGGACGGGCATGGGGGAACTTCCAGGGGTGGGACTTTCTGAAACTGGACTCAGCTGGTGGCTGCCAACTCTGTGAAAGCGCTGAAACGTGAGTGAACTGTGCATGTACACGGGTGTCGTCACACTACACGAAAGCTACTTTAAAGGAGCACCAATCTGTGTGGAGAGTGCAAATACTGTAAGGATCCATAATTTAGAGACCGCGAGTCATAGCTGTTCTTTCCGTTAAAAGAAATAATCATTCCTGACACCTGTGCAGACAGCAAGGCAGGGCCTTCCCTGGTGGTCTGGTTGGTGGTCAGGACCCAGGGCTTCCACTGTGGAGGGCATGGGTTCAATCCCTGGTCAAAGAACTAAGATCCCATGAGCCTCACAGCACGGCCGAAAATAAAAAAGATGTTATTCCAGGGCGATCACGACAGGTGTAGAGGCCACTGCTGAAGGGGAGAGACTGGACTCAACTCCCAAGACACAAGGAAGAGGGGGAATTTATAGCAAAGAAGCAGATGGCGGTGGGGGTCACTGGCTAGAGACCCACTAAGAGGAAACATCAGGGTAAAAGGGCAAACTGACCTAAGAGGACTCAGGGCAGATGAAGGTGACCAGACACCACCCAGGGATGGTGGAGGGTGAGGAGACGTCGAGGGAGGGGGTCTGGCTAAACCCACCTGACATGGAGCCACACACGGGCCTGTCTCTGAGGCCACAGCCAAGGACACTCAGAGGAGACTGACTACAGCTTGGTCAAGGGCAGCGTCTTCGTCACCACTTCCCATATACAATTACTTCAACCGTTTGATTTATAATCTAGATTTTTTTCTTTACACCAACTAACATTGAGATGTATGCTGTTTTCCTTTCTTAAGAGAAAAACTGCATTTGTTTTTTGGCATGTTCATTCTCCCATTAACAGCAGGGCTCAGACGCTAGTCCCTGGATGCTGATCCTGGTGTGTATGAGCTTCTGTGGTCACACAGGGCTCAGTGTGAGGGTCCGGAGCAGCAGTGGCAGGGACCCAGCCCCTCCAAACCCCACCACAACTCAACGCTCCTCACGGAGGGTGGGCAGCATCCAGCCAGGGCCCAGAGAGGGAGGATTTGGGGACTGATTTGCACAGGTCTTTCTCTTTTAACCTCTTGTTTTGGTTTGGGGTAGAGCAATTAACAGTGTTGTAACAGTTTCAGGTGGACAGCAAAGGACTCAGCCATGCATGCACACATATCCAATCTCTTCCAAACCCCCCTCCCATCCAGGAGTTTATCTGCCACATAAAACGGAGCAGAGTTCCATGTGCTATAAAGAAGGACCTTGCTGGTTACCCATTTTAAATACAGCAGTGTGTACATGTCCATCCCACATTTCCTAACTAATCTTCCCCCCATCCTTTCCCCTGGTAACCATAGCTCCTTCTGTAAGGCTCACAGGCCTCTCTTAATCTCAAATCCAGAGTAAGGACCCGAAGCCTCAAAACAGGCCTTTGTGGAAAGCAGATGAATAGTGTAATGAGTGGCTAGGAAGGGTCATGGGATCATAACAAGTCAAAGTCAAGGTAATGATTCATATGCAAATAAACTGAAAACGGAAATAATGGAATACTGAATATACTGGAACAGTATCTGACCCAAAGAAAAATCCCTACTTTAGTTCCTCCTTTACTCACAAAAAGTAACTGCAGGAGAGTGATCAAGACGGTGGAGTAGTAGGATGTGAGGCTTAACTTCTCTCACAGATATATCAAAAATTTCTTCTACATGTGGAACAAGTCTCATAGGATACCTACTGGATGCTGCTGGAAGACCTCAGACCGCCAAAAGAGCAATAAAATCTTCATGTAAGCAGGTAGGAAAAGAGAAAGTGAGAAAGAGATCAGCATGGGACCTGAGCCCCAGGAGGGAGCTGTGAGAGAGAAAAGGTTCCTCACTCTGGGAAGCCCCCTCACCGTCGGCGGGGAGGTTGGCCAGGACGGAGGGGAGCGTCAGAGCCTCAGAAGAGAAGGCAGCAGCCAGAGCAGAGGGGACACTGCAGAGGCAGGCAGTGTTGCCGCCCTGCACACCCCAGCCTGAGACAGGCACCCACAGGTGCAGGATGGGGCTGGGTGCTGGAACTCGGGCTTCAGACATCAGACCAGCGAGAGGACTGGGGACGGCCGTGCAAAACCAGCCTCGACTGGCTGGAATCTGCCTGCAGCCACAACTGAGGGTATGCGTGGAGAAAGTCCCAGCTGCCTTAGAGGCCAGGCATCATTGTTTGAGGGGTGCATGAGGAAAGGGGCGGGAGCCAAATTCTTGCCCTGTGCACATGCTCAGAGGGCAGGACACCACCTGCACTGGCTCCAGTGGTGGGAGCAAGCCACCATCGCCCGCCTTCCTCGCAGACTCCAGGAGGATTCCCGAGCCGCCTCCACCCCCATCACATGCTCCAGGGTACACCTAAGACACCGCCCCTGCCAAGACCCTAGGACCAGGCACCAGCCACCATGTCTGCGTACCCCTATCAAGCAGATAATGACCAGCACACACTAAGGAAGGAGGGAACTAGCATCAATACTGAAAAAAAGCCCTCATACCAAATATCTTACACCCACACAAGCTTCTTAGGGTCACTCCCACATATAAACAGTCTTCCAAGACCACAGTAGATAACTGCTTCCTCTAAACTCACAAAGTAAGAGAAATGAAAATAAAATTAAGAAGCAAAGGAGCCACTCCCAATTAATAGATCAAGAGAATTCCCCTGAAAGAACAATGAAACAGACCTCTTCACTCTAATAGACACTGATTTCAAAAAGGAGATAATGAAAATACTGAAGGAATTAAGAAAGGCTATCAACAGAAATGCAGAGCACTTTAAAAAAGAACTAAAAAATACAGAGAGAAACCAAGAAAAATTAGCAAACTCATTTGCAGAGCTAAAAGCAATAAATAGCAGAATGGATAGCACAGAAGAAAGAATAAATGGTCTGGATGATAGACTAATGGAAATTACCCAACTGGGATAGCAGACAGAAAGCCAAATTAAAATAAAAGCAACATGAGACCTATGTGACAATATAAAGCATGCCAATCTACATGTAGCATGGATTCCAGAAAAGGAAGAACGAGAAAAGGGTCTGAAAATGTATTTGAAGAAATTATGACTGAAAACTTCCCAAACCTAACAAAGAAGAGATATTCATGTACAGGATGCACAGAGGGTTCCCAAACAAGTTAAACTCAGACTACACCAAGACATATTATTATAAAAATGACAAAACTTAAAGAGAGGGTTCCAAAGGCAGCAAGAGAAAAAGAAAGTGTTAATTACAAGGGAACCCCATAAGGCTATCAGCTGGTTTCTCTACAGAAATTCTAACGGCCAGAAGGAAGTGGCAAGATATATTCAAATTCCTGAAAGAGAAAAATCTGCAATATAAGATACTACACAGTAAGATTACCATTTAGAATAAAGGAGAGATCAAAAAATTTTCTCAGAGAAGCAAAAACTAAAAGAATACAACAAAAATAAACCCTAATCCGAGGAAATATTAAAAGGTCTTCTCTAAATAGTAAAGAGTCTACAGGAAAGATAAAATCACAATTGGAAAACAAATCACCTTAAATAAAGGCAATACACAAATTAAAAAAACAAAAATAAAAAAAATTTCTGTGAAACTGATAACCACAACAAACAGCTAAAGGATGATAGGAAGGTGTAAAAAAGGACATAAAAATCATGAAATGTGAGAGAAAAGAGTAAGAAAATGTAGATTTTTTTCCCCTAGAATGTGTTTGAGCCTATATGACTATAAATCTAAGGCAAGCAGACATAGGAAGGTGTTAACATACTTGAAAAACAGGGTGGCCACAAGTCAAAAACATAAAATAGACTCACAGAAACCAAAAAGAAAAGAACATAAGTAAAAGATAAGAAAGGGGGCTTCCCTGGTGTCTCAGATGGTAAAGAATCTCCTGCAATACAGGATTCCTGGGTTTGAGCCCCGAGTAGGGAAGATCCCCTGGAGAAGGGAATGTTTACGCACTCCAGTACTCTTGTCTGGAGAACCCCATGGACAGAGGAGCCTGGCGGGCTACAGTTCATGGGGTCGCAAAGAGTCAGACACAACTTAGTGACTAAGCACACACATAATAAAAAAGAAAATAAACCACAACAAGAAAAACAAAAAGAAAATGACAAGGAAGGAATATAAAATGAATGGGAAAAGAAGATTCAAAATGGTAATAAGTACATAGGGATCAGTAATTACCATAAATGTCAATGGACTGAATGTGCCAATCAAAACACACAAAATGACAGGTTGGATTAAAAAAACAAGAGCCAACAATATGCCGCCTGTAAGAGGCTTGCTTTAGAGCAAAGGACACACACAGACTGAAGGGATGGAAAAAGATATTTCACGCAAAGAAAATGACAAGAGAGCTGGGGTCACAATATTTGTATCAGACGAAATAGACTTTAAAACAAAGGCCATAAAGAAAGATAAAGGACTCTGTATAATGATAAAAGCATCAATACAAAAAGAGGATTTTACACTTGTCAACATACGTAACACCTAATATGTATATGTGCGCTCAGTTGCTCTGTCATGTCTGACTCTCTGTGATCCCACGGGATCCTCTGTCCATGGAAATTTCTAGGCAAGAATACTGGAGTGGGCTGCCACTTCCTACTCCAAAGGATCTTCCTGACCCAGGGATCAAACCCCTGTCTCTTTCGTCTACTGCATTGGCAGGCAGAGTCTTTACCACTGTGCCACCTGGAAAACACTAATAGAGGAGCACCTAATACATAAAACAAATAGAGATGTAAAAGGGGAAACTGATGGGAATGCAATAAAAGCAAGAGACTTCAACACCGTACTCACATCAATGGACAGATATTCTAGACAGAGAATCAGTAAAGCAAGAGAGATCCTAAATGATACAATAGAATAGACTTAATTGACATTTTCAGGACACAACAGCAAAAACGAGAATGTGTATATATAAGTACACATGGAACAGTCTCTAGGACTGACTGCATACTAGGACACAAAACAAGCCTCAACAAATCAAAGAATACAGAAATTATCTCAAGCACCCTACTGACCACAACAGCATGAAATTAGAAACCAGCCACAGGACGATAAATGGGGACAGGGGGAGGAATTAAAGGAATATGTGCTGAGAACTACAAAACATCAAAAAGGAAACTGAAGAGAATTTGAAGAAATGGAAGGATATCTCATGCTCTGAGATCAGAAGAATTAGTATTGTCAAAACGGCCATACTACCCAAAGCAATCTACAGATTTAACAGTGGTGGCAGTTTAGTTGCTAAGTCGTGTCCAACTCTTGCAACCCCCTGGACTGTAGCCTGCCAGGCTCCTTCATCCATGGGATTCTCCAGGCAAGAATACTGACCCATGACATTTTTCACAGAATTATAATAAAATAATAAAATTCACATCGAACCATAAAAGAGTCAGAATTGCCAAAGTAATCCTGAAGAAAAAGAACAAAAGCACGGGCATAACACTCTCAGACTTCAGACAATAATACAAAACTACAGTCATCAAAAGAATTATGGTGTTATCACACAAAAACAGGCATACACAACCAGAAACACACACTCTAAGTTCAAAATGGCTTAGACTTAAATGTAAAACATGACACCATAAAATTCCTAGAAGAGATCATAGGCTAAACATTCTCTAACATAAATCATACCAGTGTTTTCTCAGGTCAGTCTCCCAAGGCAATAGTAATAAAAACAGAATAAACAAACAGGACCTAATCAAATTGACAAGCTTTTTCACAGTAAAGGAACTATAAGCAAAATGAAAATACAACCTATAGAAAGGGAGAAAATAGTTGCAAACAATGAGACAGACAAGGGCTTAGTTTCTAAAATGTACAAACAGCTCATACCGCTCAACAACAAAAATAAACAACCCAATCAAAAAAAGGGGAGAGGGCCCAAATGGAAACATTTCTCCAAAGAAGAAATACAGATGGCCAAGAGGCACATATAAAGATGCTGAACATCACTAATTATTAGAGAAATGTAAATCAAAACTACAAAGAGGCACCACCTCACACTGGTCAGAATGGCCATCACTACAGAGTCTACAAAAACCAAATACTGGAGAAGGTGTGGAGAAAAGGGAACCTTCCTGCACTGTTGGTGGGGATGTAAGTTGGTGCAGTCACTGGAGAAAACCGTGTGGAGGTTCCTCAGCAAACTAAATTAGAGTTACACCATATGATCCAGCAATCCTACTTCTGGGTATATATTAGGATCAGATGAAAATTCTAATTAGACAGGATACATGCACTCCAATGTTCATAACAGCACTATTTACAACAGTCAAGACATGGAAGCAACTTGAGTGTCCATCAACAGATGAATGGATAAAGATGTGGAACATATATATGATGAAATACTACTAAGCCATTAAAAAGAATGAAATGCCATTTGCAGCAACATGGATACAACTAGAGTTTATCATACTAAGTGAAGTTAGAGAAAGATAAATACCATACAATATCACTATAGGTAGACTCTAAAATATGATACAAATGAACTTATCTATGAAACAGAAACGGACTCACAGACGTAAGAGAACAAACTGGCGGCTGCTAAGGAGGGGAGTGCTGGGGAGGGATAGAGGGGCAGGCTGGGGTTAGCAGATGCAAACTATTACATACAGAATGAATAAACACTAGGTCCTTCTTTCTGTACAGCACAGAGAACTATATTCAGTACCCTATGATAAACCACAATGGAAAAGAATATGAAAAAATGTATATATATATATATATATTACTGAGTCATGTGCCTGTACAGCAGAAACTGACACAACATTGGAAATCAACTATAGTTCAATTAAAAATATTGATTATAAATTAAGTGAAAAATAAATAAAAAGTAAGTGCCCCTCTCAACCACTTGCTCAGAGAAAGGATCGACCCTAGACTACCTTCAGTAGACGTCCCCAAAGAATTAGATAAGAGAGACAGATTTGCACGGGGAAAACATGAGAGGCCTTCTGTTTCTAGAATCAGTAGCAGGGATTTGCTATGGGCGTCCAGCTTGTATGGAAATACCCCCCTCGAGCTTCACTATTTGAATGCACAGGCCATCACGTAGGTCCTTGAAGATCAATAAGGAAGAAAAGACTCGCAGAGCAGCACCCCTCGTTTCTAACAATGAACTGGTCCCCTCCAGAGTTCTTTATGTCATGCTGCTGGGGCTGAAAAGAAAGCTGCAGGAGCAGAATGGAACTCAAGTTGAAAGTAAGGGAAGGCGGTGTCCAAAATATCCTGACCCTAACATTTCACCCCAGCCTTGCCAGAGCCCTGGGATGTGTCCCTGATTGACATGTGGAACTCTGGAAGTTACTTTAAGGACAGCCTGGAACTGACATATGTTATCTGGAAAGTGACACGAATTGCCTGTTATTAGATCTCGCTGAATTATGAAGTCTGACTTTGCCATGTGAACACCACTTTAGCATCTGCCCTGAAATGGCTGTAATGGGAATGTTGTCCCCAGAAAGGTAAAGGAATCCCCACCAACAGCCAAACAAGAAGACTTGAGCTCACATGGAAGCAAAGAAAAATAAAATGGGACTTTTGGGTGTGTAGTTCCTGCATATGAAAGACGCTAGCAACTAAAGAATATGTCTGGGAACCGGAAGACATTGTCAGTGTTGGAGCCCCTCCTAGGAGGCAGTTACACAGTTGGCACCTACTTCTCTTCCACCTGTTCTCCCTCGCTGCCTCTATCCTCACTTTCAGGGTTCCTTCTGCTATCAACACCTGCACTTCATGAACAGCCATTCTGGTTTTTAAATCGGGAATCACAGAGCATCATTTGCCAATGATGACATCTCAAGTCCCTGTGGGACAGACTTTTTTCTGGTTGTTGGGTGGAGTCTTTCCACAGGTCAAGTCTGACCTACCAGAGGGGCAGCTGCATCATCTGCTCAAGTGTATTTCTGTGTTGTCCACTCAGACCTGTCACAGGACTGGTCCATATTCATTCCTGCACACGGGCTTACTAATTCATTCCTTCAGGCATTTATGGAGTATTTGCAAAGTGTCAGGCTCAACAGAGAACACAAACAGGAGATACTAAAGCTGTTGATCCCACAAGGAGCTTGCATTCCAGATGACAATTCCTTGAAAAGTATAAACAGGACTTCCCTGGTGGTCCAGTGGTAAAGAATCCACCTGCCAATGCAGAGGGACACAGGTTCAATCCCTGGTCCAGGAAGATTCCATGTGCTACGGGGCAACTAAGCCCCTGCACGGCAACTGAGCCTGTGATCTACGAAAGAAGCCACTGAGGTGAGAAGCCTGTGCACCAGAACTCAGGAGTAGCCCCTGCTCACTACAGAAAGCCCATGTGCAGCAACAAAGACCCACCATAGCCCAAAATTTTTTAAAAAGAAGCTATGTTTTTAAAAAGTATAAATAAAAATGCAATAGGAGTCTGTTATGGACTGAACTGTGCTGTGTACGCCTCTCCCCCTCAAAAGAAAAAAAAAAAGGTTGAAATCCTAACTCCCAAATCTTCATAATGTGACCTTATCTGGAGAAAGTAAATTGGTCATGAGTTCATGAGGGTGAACCCGATGCTAGTACGGCTAGGGTCCATATATGAAGAGACATTTGGCCATAGAGACAGACACTTTCAGAGGGAAGACAGTGTGAAATCACAGGGAGAAGGCTGCTGTCCACAAACCAAGAGAGAAACTCGGACTTTCAGCCTCTGAAACAGTGAGACTGTCAGTTTCCGTTATCCAAGATAGCCCAGTCTGTGGTTCTTTGTTACAGCAGCTTTAGGGAACTGATCCAGAGGGAAAAGGCAGAACTTCTGGTTGGAGGGAGAGGGGAGGGAAGAATCAGGGTGGCTTCCTGGAGGCAGTGTCATGTGGATTCAGGCAGACTGACCCAAAAGGACTGGTGGGATTTCTCACTGCAACTGAGCATCAGCCCATTAGGGACCTGCTTCAAAGGAGAAGGTTTAGAAAAGAGGAGATTGGGGTGGGGGGGTGGTGCTTGCAGGTTTCCCAGCTCTGGCACATGCAGGGTGTAGGAACAGCAATGAGGAATTCCTGACTAAAGTGGAGGTACTATGAAGGGAGAGCAAGGCTGGGAGTGGACAGGCTGAGGCAAAGGTCACATTCAGGTGTGAGGGTGACTCCTCTGGCCTCTTGGACACACTGAGCCCCATGAGCAGCTTCCCGTTCTCCCTGTGACTCAATGTGCTTGTCTTAAGGGCTCTCTAGTCTCAGTTTACTTTAGGGCACTATCTTGTACCTTTAATTCAAATGATTAAAGGTGCTGACCCTAGTAAATGCCTTTCTGATCTAGTTTTCTTATAAATACAGTTCTAAAATCTTCAGCAGACTAGAGTCCAGGCGAGGTGCTGGCCCAGGGTTTTCTCTGCAGCAATGCTGTTTTTGCAAATGTCCAGAGCCAATGTCGCTTTCATCTTAGTAGCTACTCAAGAAAGCAAGAAATTATTCTGTTGCACTGAAAATAGTCAATGATTCTGAATCTTGCACTTATCTTGACATTTTAAATGTTAAGTGCTTTTAAAATTTTGGTCCTTTAAAATATTTTTTTTAACAGCCTTGGTATTAAGCATGCTGTAGAAAGAATCCAAGCACACGAAACTTTAGGGATTTGGCAGAGCTCATTAGGGCAGAGACTGTGCCCAGATGAGGCTGTCTGTGCTCCATCCAGGAATCTATCCCTATCTGATTATTAATGAATAATCAGACTAATGAAAGCCCATAATTGTCTCCCCCATTAGAAGGGACTTGGGAAAGGATGGGAGAGTTGTCACACGGGAGCCCTAAGCCAGCTTTCCCCACACAGTTCTTTCCTGTCTTGGGAAGCAGCCCTGTGGGGTGCCTGCTACCCCCATGTACAGATATGCCTTTGGAAGCCAAGGTCTTTAGCTGTCCTCCCACTGCTCAAAGAAGTGGAGGTTGAAGCTGATCTTGTCTCATTCTACTTCTTGCTGCCTCCCACCCCCACCCCACCCCCACAGCCAAAAGAAAGTACGTACTGGTTCTCTCCATCTCAGACCCAATGTTTGGCTCATACAGCTATTAAAAAGTACCCGATACAGAATGTTAACTGGTGCAGCCACTTTGGAAAACAGTATGGAGATTCCTCAAAAAAGTAAAAACAGAGCTACTGTATGATATAGCAATCCCACTCCTCGGCACATAATTAGAAAAGATACATGCATGTTCACTGCAGCACCATTTACAATAGCCAAGACATGGGAACAACCTAAGTGACCACCAGCAGATGAACGGATAGATAAAATATGGTACATACACACAATGGAATACTTCTCAGCCATAAAAAGGAATGAAGTAATGCTATCTGTAGCAACATGGATGGACCTAGAGATTATCATACTAAGCAAAGTCAGTCATATAAACACAAATACAATATGATATCACATATGTGGAATCTAAAAAATGATACTAACAAACTCACTGTCAAAACAGAAAGACTCCCAGATATAGAAAACAGACTTATGGTTACCAAAGGGGAAAGGAGAGAGGGAATAAATTAGGAGTTTACAAATACACACTGCTGTATAAAAAATAAACATGACCTTACTGTATAGCACAGGGAACTATATCCTGTGTAAACCATAATGGAACAAGAATATGAAAAAGAATACACACACACACACACACATATGACTGAATATATGTATAATTGAATCATTTTGCTGTGTACCAGAAGCTAAAGGCAAGGGAGAAAAGGAAAGATATACTCATCTGAATACTGAGTTCCAAAGACTAGCAAGGAGAGATAAGAGTGCCGGGGTCCAGCCTCGGCGGGGTCCAGGGGTCTTGAGGGATGGGTGGCGTCCGCGGAAGAAGAACTGAGCTGAGTCGACGTGTGGTGATGGAGCAGTCTCTCAGTTTATTGTTGTTGGTTTACAGTTTTTATAGCCAAAAGACATCCCCATTACATCATTACATCACCTATCATTCTATACAATTTTTTGTTTTCTACCTCCCATAGCAACCTTATCATTGAGTTCATTCCCCAAACTATCATGAAACATTCCCTTTGCAGAAGTCAGATTTTTATGTAATTAGATTTAACAATAGCATGTTTACCATTTGAATGTCTTCAGTATACTTCATTCAATCAAGATAAGTACATCAACCTAAGTAGAAAGGTTACATTTCTCTTATCAGGTACAACTTTGTAGAAGCTAGAGGGAAGGGCTTAAGCTTGAGACTGTTTATTCTAGTAAACCTACTCAAGTTCTTATGAGAAGAGGAAAGAGGACAAAGAGACAGTTTAGAGACAGGAAAGAGAACTAAGAGATAGTCAAGCAGCACTGCTTTAGCAATAAAACCCTATTAACCTTATAACTACTATAATGAATTCCTATGTCTACATTATCCTAAAGCAATCAATATCTCCAACTATGCTGGCCACAATTATGAGCATTCCTAAGTCTCAATCGAGCCTGATTTCTTCAAGGAAGCGAGCCTCCTCTGTGGAGTGGTCAGGGGAGTGGAAGGTGGAAAGGTGACCCAAGTACGAGCCTTTCTGGTGGTGGCCTTGCCATGACCCCCAGAGAACTCTTGGTAAACTCCCCAGTAAAGAGTAGTAATCCATTTAAATGTCCCTTTCATTCCTCCATAGCCCCCGGGGAAGGTGATCCACCGGGAGATAAGGTCTGGGGGGATTATCTCAGGACGAATTCTTTCCAACTGTGACTGACCTACTGAGATGAGCCAATGTTCCGAGCATGGACAGAACTTCCAAGAAAAATACCAGGGTGAGGCTAGCCCAGGATGCCCCAATAAAGAAAGTCAGCTTTGCAAATACTTTCTTAGTCTCGTGACCTTGTCATCCAAGCAAGGGGGCATCCTGACGGCTCCCGGCATAAGAGAGCCCTCCTAAGTGATCAGTGCAAAGAAATAGAGGCAAACAGTAGAATGGAAAGACTAGAGATCTCTTCAAGAAAACAGATACCAAGGGAACATTTCATGCAAAGATAGGCTCAATAAAGGACAGAGATGGTATAGACCCAACAGAAGCAGAAGATATTAAGAGATGGCAAGAATACTCAGAAGAACTATACAAAAAGGATGTTCATGACCCAGATAACCACGATGGTGTGATCACTCACCTAGAACCAGACATCTTGGAATGCGAAGTCAAGTGGGTCTTAGAAAGCATCACTAGCAACAAAGCTAGTGGAGGTGATGGAATTCCTGTTGAGCTATTTCTAATCCTAAAAGATGAGCTGTTAAAATGCTCCACTCAATATGCCAGCAAATCTGGAAAACTCAGCAGTGGCTGCAGGACTGGAAAAGGTCAGTTTTCAATTCAATTCCAAAGAAAGGCAACACCAAAGAATACTCAAACTACCGCACAACTGCACTCATCTCACATGCTAGCAAAGTAATGCTCAAAATTCTCCAAGCGAGGCTTCAACAGTATGTGAATTAAGAACTTCCAGATGTTCAAGCTGGATTTAGAAAAGGCAGAGGAACCAGAGATCAAATTGCCAACATCCATTGGATCACAGAAAAAGCAAGAGAGTTCCAGAAACACATCTATGTCTGCTTTACTGATTACGCCAAAGCCTTTGACTGTGTAGATCACAACAAACTGTGGAAAATCCTTAAGGAGAAGGGAATATCAGACCACCTGACCTGCCTCCTGAAAAATCTGTAAGTCAGGTCAAGATGCAACAGTAAGAACCTGACATGGAACAATGGACTGGTTCCAAATTGGGAAAGAGTATGTCAAGGCTGTATATGGTCACCCTGCTTATTTAACTTACATGCAGAGTACATTATGAGAAATGCCGGGCTGGATGAAGCAAAAGTTGGAATCAAGATTGTTGAGAGAAGTATCAATAACCTCAGATACACAGATGACACCACCCTTATGGCAGAAAGCAAAGAAGTAAAGAGCCTCTTGATAAAAGTGAAAGAGGATAAGAAAGTTGGTTTAAAATTCAACATTCAAAAGACAAAGATCATGGCATCCGGTCCCATCACTTCATGGAAGATAGATGGGGAAACAATAGAAATTGTGAGAGACCTTCTTTTCTTGGGCTCCAAAATCACTGCAGATAGTGACTGCAGCCATGAAATTAAGATCCTTGCTCCTTGGAAGAAAAGCTATGACCAACCTAGACAGCATATTAAAAAGCAGAGACATTGCTGACAAAGCTGTCTAGTCAAAGCTATGGTTTTTCCAGTAGTCATGTATGGAGGTGAGAGTTGGACTATAAAGAAAGCTGAGTGCCAAAGAATTGATGCTTTTGAACTGTGGTGTTGGAGAAGACTCTTGAGAGTCCCTTGGACTGCAAGGAGATCAAATTAGTCAAACCTAAAGGAAATCGCCCCTGAATATTCATTGGAAGGACTGATGCTGAAGCTCAAACTCCAATACCTTCGCCCCCTGAGGCAAAGAACTGACTCCTTAGAAAAGACCCTAATGCTGGGAAAGATTGAAGGCAGGAAGAGAAGGGGACAACAGAGGATGAGATGGTTGGATAGCATCACCAACTTGACGGACTTGAGTTTGAGCAAGCTCTAGGTGTTGGTGATGGACAGGGAAGGCTGGCTTGCTGCAGTTCATGGGGTCACAAACAGTCGAACACGACTGAGCGACTGAACTGAACCCACTGAATCAATAAAACACATTTTTTAAAAAGTACCCAGTTCACCCACCTGTCCCCCATAACCACTGCCTTTTACGTCAGAGGCTAAGACACCACAAGGGGCTGCCAGCGCTGCAAATACAGTACACCGGGCAGGAGGGGGTGACACAGGGCAAGGAGCACAGGCCCTGGGCTCTCAGATGCCCTCCCCTGCCCTGCCCCTATGGCTGTTGAGCTTGAGCAGGTTCCTCCACCTCTATGTTCCCCCGCTTCATCCACACCTACCAGATGGGACTGCTGCTGGCAGCAGCCGCCCCAGATAAGGCTATATGAAATAACAGACTGGGTGCAGGCACGCGCTGCCACATAGCAGTTATTTAATAACGCAGGAAGGCTGCCATCTTAAAACCCTTTGCCCATCTCAGCCAGGCCACTCGATGGCAGGCTGGGGAAGTGACACAGGGAGCCTACCAATGCATGGGCAGCTTCAGACACTCAGGCTTCCCAGATGCACAGGCTGGGAGGCTAGAGCTATGGGCCAGCTGCCCATCCCCGAACTTGGCAAGTGACCTGGTTCCCCAACCCATCTCCAATGTGGCCCTCAGGTGTAGGCTTAGCCTAAAGGTGTTCTAGAAATCCAGAGCCGCATCTCTGCCAGCTTCACCTTTACACTCTGTGTGCCTCTGGTGTGTGGAAGGTAGATGGAAACAGGCCAGTCATTCTTGAGAGCAACTCAGGCAGGTCCTCCTGTTCCAGGTGGACCCCACTGGGCAGAGCCCCAGATGCTCAGACAACTGTCTGAGAATCCTTTCCAGAAGTGCATGGAGCACAGCGGGCTCCGACCCTGACCTCAGCTGGCAGCTGAGTGGTGGGAGAGCTGGAGGTGCCCTCCCTCTGCTGACTCCTAGCTGCAGAGGGTTTTGCCTCCCTTCACTCCAGGTTGCCTATGGCCAAGTCCCCACCAGGGATTCTGGGGTACGGGGCTCCCCAGGGGGACCACGGTAAGGGTCTCCTGCTTGACGTTATCACGTAGCAGGACAGGAAGGAGAAGCTGAGTCACCCTACCTTCTACGAGAAAGGACACACCCACCTGGGGAGTAACTCAGAACTGTAGAACAAATGGAGGTTTCTCATCCCTGTCTCGCACGTGGAGACAGTACGAGCCTCAGAGGGATCCCCACGTGCCCTGGAGACCCTGTTGGGAGGAGTGGCCAGGCCAGGCTTCACCTGGGGTCTTCATATAGCCAGGCTGAGTGACTGTGCCAAGCCAGTCATCTCCATGAGCCCCCTCTGCCCAGGCACCTCCCAACAGGCACACAGCCTACCGGAGAGAACAGTACTTGCTATGCAAACACAGCTTCTAGACAAGTCCCCTGAAAGGCACTCCCAGACACAGCGCCTCCCAGGGTAGAAAGTGCTTCCCTTCCTCTGGGGTAGGTAAGACCTCATTTTCCGCCGGCCAATCAAGCTTCAAATGTCCTCCCTAACACTAATGTTAACCCAGGGGCGATCGGGGCGAGATGTTTGCTGTCCTCTGGAAGATTTACATCAATTTTGAAATAATGCGTCAACTATACTCCTCCAATTGAAAAGCCAGAACTCAGAGCCTGGACCAGCCTGGGATGGAAATTTGCAAATGACAAGAAAAAACGTGGGCCTCTGGCCCAGGGTCCGCAGCGGGAGCGAAGTGCAGTGGGGCCAGCAGGTGGCGCTGCTGCTCACAGCGCACACGGAGGCGCCAGCCCGCCTCGCCCCGCCTCTGCCCTGTGTCACCATCCCTAAAGCAGCGCCGCCAGTGCTCAGGCACGGGAGTCGGGAGTAGGGTTAATACCTTCCCCTGAGGACCCGAGCTGACCCTGAGCGACCCCATCTCCACTGGTTAATTAGCTTCCAGCACAAAGAACTCGAATCCTGTGACCTGAAGGGAGGGCTTCCGATTCTGCTGCTTCCTCTCATCCCCCGCTGCCCCCGCTCCGGCTCTGGGAACCTTCCCAGAAGCAAACCCACCATCCAGTGAGGCCGGCGCTGTGGCGAGAAACTACACAACTCAATGAAACTGCCCCAAATCGGGGGTTCTGTGGGCCAAGGATCCTCCTGCTCTTAGCATCTGTCCCCTGTGCACATTTTCCCTGTGGCTTCTTTACAGGTCTGCCATTCAGGGAAGGAAGGGGCTACCTTTCTTAGAAACAATTGGCTAATGTCAGGAACGCTCTCTGCAGGTGAAAAGCACTAAATTCTGTTTATCAAATATTTAATTAGCCATGCTTGGTGGGGGGGTGAGTCATAATCATCTATTCAACTTGCTGAATAACCAGAGAAAAGGCAGGATCAGAAGAATCATCTTAAACATAGACTTTGTACCTGTCAGGGCCATGAGAGGGTATTTTCTAACTGGCACTCAGATTCCTCCCTGCTGTAGGACTCTGCAGACACAGGTTCCCTTCCCCCTCAGCCCAGGGCCCAGAGGCCGCATTCAGGGCGGGGCTCTGGGGAGGGCCTGGGGTCAGGATGCCCCGCGTCCCTCCCTGGAGCTCCTGCCCATCCTGAGAGGTCACAGCACCTCTTCTCCTCTGGGCAGTGTCCCCATGTCCTCTCTGTCACACGCCTGTCCCTTTGAGAAATGAGGCTGTATAGGAGACACAGGCGCTTTGAAATGAATGACACCAAACCCTCAGAGCTGAAGGGGACCCAGAGGCCTTTCAACTGAAGCAACAGGGCCCAGTTTGCATCCAACCAGGTCGCCACCCTAACCAAGACTGCAATGACACACTTTCACACACAAGCCCATTCTTTCCGCAAAGATGCACTGAGCACTTGCTGTTGCTTTAAGTGCTGCCAGGTACCCACACGACCAGACAGCTGACTGCCTCTGACTTTCTGGCAAAGACTCATTTTCCAAAGTTACAAACAAAACCATGATGGGGACATATGGGGAACACAGTGACATTCTGGACCTCAAGGAAGCAACCACCAAGACGGAGCCGGATATGTAAGACATCTGTGGGGGTGAGAAAAAGACAGGGACCAGGGGGCAGTGGGAAGGGCGAGACAATGATGGAGGCCTGACAGCTGGGGAGGGATGGGGAAGGGGAATGAAGAAGAGAGGGTCGGAGACCTCGGGCAGCTCTGAGAATGGACTGGCTGGCCCCTGAGAAGCCCCAGGGCAGAGAGGATGTGGGCAGAAATGGCCAGGCTCCAGTACCCCGCTGGGCTGGGTCGCTGGCCAGTCCTGACTGTGGCACCGTACCCCGGAGATGCTCTGGCCACATGCCTCCAAGCAGTCCCCCTTTAAAGGTCCCAGAGCAGCACGCATCCACAGTCCCCAGTGCGTGGTGAAGACATTTAAACTGTCAGATGGTTAACGACACAGTAACAGGCTGGCAACAGCAGTTCAGAAGAAGCCAGGAGAGGAAACAGGCATACACAGAGATACATGTTTATGTAGATAAACACAGAGAGAGGGGGTCGGTGGGGAGAGGAGCAAGGGAATCAAATTTCAAAATTACATTCAGACAGATTGGGAGTTTGGAATTGACATCTACACACTACTGTATTTAAAATAGATAACCTCAGGACTTCCCTAGTGGCCCAGTGGTTAAGAATCCACCTTGCAATGCAGGGGACACAGGTTTGACTCCTGGCTGAGGAACTGAGATTCCCCATGTCCCGGGACAGCTAAGCCCGTGTATGCCACAACTACTGAGCCCAAGTGTTCTGGAGCCTGTGTGCCACAACTAGGACCTGACACAGCCGACACATTTAGACAGATAATTCAGATAATAAATTTAGACAGATAATCAGGACTTCTCTGGTGGTCCAGAGGCTAAGACTACACGCTCCCAATGCAGGGGGCTTGGGCTCTGTCTGGGAACCATTAATAGATCCCACATGCTGCAACTAAGACCCAGGGCAGCCAAACGAATGTGTCTTGAAAAAGAGATAACCAACAAGGACCTACAGTTAAAAGAAAGCAAAGCATTCAAAACTGTTTTTATCACCTTGTGGGTTCATGGTCCACAAGGTAATAAAATGGTTACCATTTAACATGTACCCCCTACTATATATAAAATAGATAACCAATGAGGAATGGCAACCTACTCCAGTATTTTTGCCTAGAGAATCCCATGGACAGAGGAGCCTGGTGGGCTACAGTCCATGGGGTCGCAAAAAGTCAGACACAACTGAGTGACTAATAATATACTAAGGACCTACTGAATAGCACAGGGAACTCTACTCAGTATTTTGCAATAACTTATATTGGAAAAGAATTAAAAAAAAAAGATACATACATATGTACAACTGAATCACCCTGCTGTACATCTGAAACTAAATACAACATTGTGAATCAACTCTAAGTGAAAGTCACTCAGTAGTGTCTAACTCTTTTCAACCCCAAAGACTGTAGTCTGCCAGTCTCCTCTGTCCATGGAATTCTCCAGACAAGAATTCTGGAGTGGGTAGCCGTTTTCTTCTGCAGAGGGTGTTTCCGACCCAGGTATCGAACCCAGGTCTCCCGCATTGCAGACAGATTCTTTACCACTTGAGCCACCAGGAAAGCCCTCCAATACAAACTATAAATCATAAATAAATAAAACAGCTAACATTTGCAGTTACTTTTGTCAACTGGTCAGAAATCATCTTCTCTTCTACTGGACAAAAATCATTTGTAATTTATCCATTCCTGAAACTTAACACGTAACTTTGGCATCTGGGCCCTGTTCAGTAAAGAGTCAGATGAAAGCATTCCCTAGAGAGCCAAGCACTACAGGCAGGCTCTATGCGTCATGCCCCAGCTGTGATTAGGCAAGACATCATTTTTGTGCCTTACTTTCAAGTTTGGGATCATTAACACCTCCTCAGGGAGCTTCCATTCTAGCAGGACAGAGATACAATAAAGAGGCAGCTAAAATATTGTGTGACAAATGTGACACAAGGTAATCAGCCCATGTCGACACCTGAATTCAGACTAGGGTTGGGGCACAAGCACCTCCCCAGGAAATGGCCCTGACCTGAGGGGAAGGATGGAGAGTGCAGGGAGGGAGGGAGGGGACGTAGGGAGGAGGAAGCAGAAGGAAAGGGTACCAGACCTTGAGGGTCATCTTCTAAAATACGCAGGTAATTCCAGAGGGTGGGGGATGGTCCTGGTGAGACAGGCTGGAATCTGAGACCCTTTGCTGCAAGGCTTACACCTGGACAAACATCGCCGGAGCAGCAAAATACAAAGAAACTATAAGGGACTAAGAATAACTGCACATGTGTGCAGCAGGACAAATTATGGACGAGATAAAAAAGATCAAAAACCCAACTGCTGCTTCTGAAGAGCTGGGAGCATAAACAAGGTATAGGGAGTGGGGGTGGGAGTGGGAAGCAGAGTACTCTGCATGCACCCTGCACTCAACACCACTTAAGAGGTGGGCAAACCATATAAGCCACGCCTCCAGGCTGAACCTGACACACCCCTACCTCACCACCAAGGAAATACCTCCTCACCTTGCAAAGCAAGTAAGGGAACCCACTGTTTGTTCTCGCTTCCCTTGCTGCAGTAGGGCCCCGATAAAGCCTTGCCTGAGTTTCTCAGGCCTCTGATCAATTTCTACTGACTAAAGAGGCCAAGAACCCTGGTCAGTTCCTGGGATCAGGTCAAGCAGTGACACTGGCCCAGACAGCAGCTAAATAATGATCATCTTGTGCACATGCTCAGGAATTGGGATTTTTATCCTGAATGCATTAAGGAGCTGCTTTAGGATTTGAAAAGGAGAAAAGGAGCACTATCTTTGTTGACCAAGATCACCCCAGCCGAAGCAGGGACAGTGGACTGGAGGGAGCTCAAGCTAGAATCTGCTGATGGGCGCTGAGGCTGCTGCTATCATCCAAGTAGAACACGATGGTGTCCAAACTGGCGTGGTGACCACTGGGGAACCAGGGAGATCACAGGGCACATGCCCATGCTATGGGGACACTGGAGCGCCTGGCCCTCTATCCCCGCACTTTACCTGTTAGCCACAAATCGGTCATCCGAACAGGGAATGCCAGGGCCAAGAAAGAGACCCTGGGGGCGTCAGAGTTCTGTGAGTTGTGGAGTCAGCATTGTCCAGGCTCAAAACCTATCTGACACCTTCATTCAGTCAATAAATCTTTACTGAGCACCTATGTGTCAGGCCCTGGCTGGACTCCAGAGATAAGGAAAAGAATGGAACCAATGCTCTCAGAGAGCCTACAAACTTGGGGGTGGGGGGAGCAGGCAATAAACACAAAGGGAGCTAGTTTAACTGCGCTGAACTTCCTTCATCTGCAGTTTGCTGTGCCACTAATTTTGGAAAGCTTTTGTCATTATTACATCAAGTATTTGTTACGCTCAACTCTCCATCTGGTATGCCCATCACGTGTGTGTGTTACATCTTTTATAACTGTCTCCATTCTCGGATGTTCTTGATTTAAAAAAAACATATATTGCTCTTCGGGAAGTTTCTAATGCTGTCTCTTCAAGCACATCACTTCTTTTCTCAGCTGTACTGAGTATATTAATGAACTCATCAAAGGCATTTCTCAATCCAGTTTTCTTTTTTTTTCTTCTTCCTAGCATTTCCTTTTGTATCCTCCTTATCTCTCTGCTTACATTCCCATCTGTTTTTGCACATGGTCTACTTCTTCCATTAACAAATTAATCACAGTTAAATTCCCTGAGTGATCATTTTTAATATCTGTATTGTATCTCAGTCTGCTTTTGATGCATCCTTTGTTTCTTCGACAGTTTTTGCTCTGATTGTGGTGGGACTCGTGATCTTTTTGTTAAAAGCTATACTGCATAGCAGAAACTGAGGAAACAGGTCTCTTCTGTTAGGGTTTATGATCCTCTGGTTAGGAGCTGGCTTTGTTTCATTTTTTGGTAGCTATAAGTGCCGGAGACCTTAAATCCCTCAGGTGCCCCTGTGTGCGTTTTCTGTCGCCACTCTTGATTTTGGGCTTTCCCACACCCTTCTTCTCAGGGGTGGTCTGTGTCTTACTGCTCACTCAGCTGCACCCCATCCTTATTATGGGGAGCCACCTGCTGGTATTTAAAAGCGGAGGGAAAGGGAGGTGGGAGGGGGGTTCAGGAGGGGGGGCACATGTACACCCATGGTGGATTCATGTCAATGTATGGCAAAACCAACACGATAATGTAAAGAAAAAAAATAAAATAAAAGAGTGGAGGGGAGGCAGAGAACACTGTCATCTACCAATTAAATCTCAGTTCTATCGTGGGGGTGTACCTCTTGTCTGTGACCTTCACAAACATCTTTTTGGGCAGTGAGGCAGAAGGACTAGGGGGACAAGGTGGAGCCTGTCCCCTGGGCTCTGACATATTTCACCTCGGCCAGAGCCCTGGATCTTAGACCCCACCATGACAACCTGGTGGGGTTCCTGGAGGTAAAGCTCAAAGAAGTGTGGGGTCCCCTTAAGACTGCACATCCTAGGAATTGGGTGCTCTCACAGTTGAGCACACTCAGCCTCCAAAAATTCATCAAAATGACCACTAACACGTCCCTACCAGTGTATGGGTCCAGGAGTTTCAGCCCTTGGCTGGGACCCTGGATTCTCATAGATTTCAGGGCTGTTGTTTGCTCGGCAACCTCAGTTCTATAATGGGTCCTCCCAAAAAAGTCGCTAATTTTCAGTTTTTCCAGCTTTTTCTTATCATAAGGATGGAAGTGAGAACATCCAACCTCTTTACCCATTGGAGGTAAAGTCAGTAAATAGCTTACTGTTAGGTAGTGACACATGCTGGAGAATTGACTGGGGAGATGGGGCCCAGTCACTGCAAGGTCACAGAAGCCTGTCTGTGGAAGAGACATGAAGTTCTGGGAGGAACCAGCCTCATGAAGATCCAGAAGAGGATGTTCAGGCATCAGGATTGGCAGGTGTCACTTCTTGTGACAGAACGACGGCCTGAGTGGCCAGAACACAGAAAGGGGCAGAGAGGAGGGAGAAGGGAGGCTGGGCCAACGTCCTAGATAAGGATGGGCAGAGCTGCAGCCACTAGGCAGGGAGGTGACGGGATGTGACTCGTGTGCAAATGACTCCTCTGGCCAGAAAGCCCATCTGTCCAGGTTTCCCCAGGACAGTACTGGTTTCTGCCTCTTTCCTGGCATAATTCGTCAGAGGGCCCTCTTCTCTCTCTTTAAAGAGAGCCCTAGTTCAGATGACATCACACAATTCCCCTCGACTCTGGCCACAGGAAGGCGGCGTGGACATGGCCGTGGTGGACGCTGAGGGGTCCGCTGGAAACGAACAATGAAGATGAGCCGGGGGAGGGCACTGCTGGACAGGGCGGTGGCTGGGGAGCTGGGGGACTGACACCCCTGGAAAGTGTGGTAGAGACGGAGCCAGGGACAGATGTGGGGGCAGGAAAGAGGAGTCAGGGACTCAGCAATCATGAGTCGCCCTCTCACTCCTATCATCCCGTCTCATAAACTCCATCTCGAGAGACTCTCAAGTCTGGTCATTTTGCTCCTGTTCTCACATCCATCTTATGAATTCAAGAGCCCCCTTCTACTCCCACAGGCACTTGGCATCGTCCCTCTTGACAGCGACACAGCCTCTGGTCCTGCAGCCCACGTCAAGAGCAGAGCCTACCTCACATGGGTCAGAAAGGCCTTGACAACATGTCTACAAATAACAAATGCTAGAGAGGGTGTGGGCCAAAGGGAACCCTCCTGCACTGCTGGTGGGAATGTAAGCTGGTGCAGCCATGATGGAGAACAACACGGAGGTTCCTTAAAAAACTAAAGAGAGAGCTGTCATATGATTCAGCAATCCTATTCCATTCCTGGGCATATATCCAGACAATACTATAATTCAAAAAGATATATGCAACCCTATGTTCATAGCAGAATTTCTCACAATAGCCAAGACATGGAAACAACCTAAATGTCCATCAACAGGTAAATTTATAAGGAAGATATGGTACATATTAATATATACAATGGAATTCTACTCAGCCATAAAAAAATAATGAACTATGCCATTTGCAGCAACACGGATGCAACTAGACATTATCACACTAAGTGAAGTAAGTCAAAGACAAATATGATATCACTTATAGGTAGATATTAAAAAAATGAACTTATCTATGAAAAGAAACAGACTCGCAGACATAGAGAACAGACTGGTGATTGCCAAAGGGGAGGGAGTGAGAGGGAGGGATGGATTGAGAGTTTGAGGTTAGCAGATGCAAAGTATCATATATAAGATGGGTAAACAAGGCCTTACTACATAGCATAGGGAACTATATCCAGAAACCTATGATGAACCATAACAGAAAAGAATATGAAAAAGAATATGCATAAAACTGAGTCACACTGCTATACAGGAAAAATGAACACAACGCTGTAAATCAACTATACCGTGATTACAAAGCATCTTGGCAATCATCACCACCCTCACCACTTCCCACACAGTACACTCTATCATTCCTTCAGTACCCTTCCATCCTGTGGGTCACTGAGGCCTTCTGCCCAAGGTTCCCTACCATTTCTGCTAGCTAAAATTTCCCCACCTTTTGTGGAGCTTACATGGCACCTTCTCAGTGGAGCTCTCCAGCCAGCTGTCTCTTCCTTCTTTGAATACCCAAGACCCTCGAATTTCTCTTTCAAGACCCTTACATACTGCATCTTATAAATCAGTTATTTGTGTATTTCTCTTCAGTCCTCAACTAATTTGTAAACTTTTGAGAGAAAGAGTGATGCTTTTCCAATCTTCCATCCTGTAGAGAGCTTGGCACATCACAAACAGCTCTTCATGGTGTTGGGTGTGGCAGCTGTGTAAACGCTGCGGCTGCCTGGGTTGGTTTGACCCTGGCAGGTCTAGCCCCTGATGCACAATGAAGGCAGCCATGTAAGACGCTCCTCATGGGTTCCTCACTCTGACTCATGAGGGGCAAAGTGGTCCAGGCTTGACCCCAGTTTCAGGTCGAAGAGTTGGACCCTTTGACTGAAACCCCTCACTTACTAGCTGTGTGCTTTGGGCAACTTGCTGAACCTCTCTATTGTCTTGGGTTTCTTATCTGCAAAGCACAGGCAGTAACAACACCTGACCAGTGATGCTGGGAAGATCCCACAAGATAAAGCTGGTAAGATGATGAGCAGAGAGTCCGGTATGTAGGACATACTCCTTACCAGCCACATGACTGATGGAGTTGAGCCCTGGAGAAGGTCACGACTGCAGACACTGATGAGCTGTGATCATTTTATTACATATCAAACACTTTATTTTTTACTGGGAACACTCAAGACTTGAGGGGGTGAATGGGGCCTGCCATAGGAGTGTAAAAGGGCACCCCTCCTTGAAGAGCGATTTACCAAGAACCTCGACCCACCAGTCATTTCCCATCTGGGAAGTCCAGATTCTGGAAATACAGAGAAATACAGAAAAAGCTTACTCTGAAAATGTTAACCCCAGAATTACGAATAATAGCAGAAAACTGGAATTGAGCAAATATTATCAGAGGAAATACTTAAGAAAATTTTGGTGTGATATCAAGCAAGTACATGCAATAACAAAGAGCATATTTACAAAGATCTCTCAATAACTGGGAGAAATGTTTATAAGAGTGAGTGAGAAAAGCAGACTACACAAACTGCTGTCTAAGTGAACATAATTATGTAAAGAAGCATGTGCATGAAGAAGGGTGTGTAATATGGCGGCGGTTTAGTTGTTAAGTCATGTCCAACTCTTTGCAACCCCAGGGACTGTAGCCCATCAGGCTCCTCTGTCCGTGGGATTTCCCAAGCAAGAATACTGGAGTGGGTTGCCATTTCCTTCTCCAAGGGATCTTCCCAACTCAGAGATAGACACCATGTCTCCTGCATTGCAGGCCTATTCTTTACTGACTAAGCCACCATAGCAAACTGTGAATACTGGGTTACCTCCAAGTGATGAGATAATGAACAGTTTTCATTTTCCTTTTCCAACAGTTTCTAAAATGAGAATATACTGTTTTTCGAATAAGAAAGAAAAATTGTGCTATTTTTAAAGATGTGCGATGCTTGCTGGGTGCCTGTGCTAGTGTTGCCAGCAGGAATGCCCCAGCCATGGCTCCTGAGCAACATCCGGCCCATGGATTCGTCTTTCTGGACCTCAGTGAGTGTCCCCTGAGAGACGAGGACATGGATCTTCACCTGTCCGAAGGCAGGGGGCCAGGTCAAGCACGATCTGAGAGGCTTTTCCAGCCCTGTGGTGTGGCGGGGGCCGCCGTGGCGAGACCCCTTCTTTCCTCAGAGTGAGACGGGTGGTGAGGACCAGCGGACCAGAGTGACAAGCGGGTCAGAGCCCAGATGCTTCTACGCGACACCAGGCCAAGCGGGCGATGGCGGAGGACCACCTGGGGCTGCAGCTGCCCCAGCAGGCAGGAATTTCAGGAAGAGGAGGGAGCTGGCTGTTCCTTCCTCTTCTAGGGCCCTGCCAGCCCTCCTTCACCTCACGGCCCCAACTGCTGGCCCTCAGGGTTTCTCAGGGATGTCTGTGGTCCCCAGCCCCTAAGACACCTGAGGTGTCCAGGGCCCTGCAAGTCTCCTTGCAGGAAGGACCCCATGTCCTTCCCACCTAGCTTCTCCCCTAGGAACCTGAGGAAAAACAGCTTCTGTTCTGAAAACTCAAGCCTGGGGGCTCAGGAGCTGGAGCAGGAATACGGAGCTCGCTCTGGCGGCTTCGCCCTGGAACTGGAAGCCCAGCAACTGACCTTGCATCATGGGACCCTGCATGGGGCTGAAGTGAGGAACATTCTTCCCAAGTTGTAGGTCAGCCTGGGATGAGCCAGGAATCACACTGGGCAGATGCGGGCACAAATCTATTCATCCACTGGCCCATGTCACAATGACACCCCACCGTTCACTGGCTATGTGAGGGGGAAAATTCCTCAATCACTTTATTGGCTGGCTTCCCCATTTATACAGTGAGAACCCCAGAGGCCCCCACTGCACAGGGACACCCTGAGGATCAGATGAGAAAATACGTGGAAAATGCTTTCTCTGGTGCCTGGCACACAGCAAGGGCTCAAGAAGTGGCTAATTCTTTCATGAAGCAGCATCACTGCAGGCAGGGAGTGGGATTCCGGAGATTAAAGCACATTCCTGCTTCCCTGGGGAGGGAGGACCCTCCCCAGGAAACGGTTAAACAGCTCAACAGTGGGTGATCAGTGCAGAAACACTGGGAGGCAGCAAGGCTATTTATAATAGTGTCTGGCTGGAGGCGGCCATACGCCCAGCCGTCCTGCGATGACTAAGCAAAGCCTGGAACTTTGCGACCTGCTGGGCACTTATGAGTTGCTGGAGATGGCCGCGAGCTGCTGATATCCATACAAGGAGAAGGGCCTCCAGAATAATCATTTCCAGAAGGAGGTCACAAGATGGCATGTGCACACCAGTTGCCGTGATGGGTAAACAGATGTCAAGACCTTCATGGAGGTCAAGAGGGACTTGGAGGGGTAGAAGCTGTCTAAAGGGTGATGCTCATCAGGTACTTTTTTCTCCCAACTACTTAAGTCTGGGATGTTCTGAACAGTAATGGGGCACCCAGGAAGGTCAGGGGAGTTGGGAGAGGGCGGTGGAGGGGGACGCTGAGAAAGGGTTCACAGAGAGGAGGGAGGTTCAACAGATGTGGACACATCTGTGGGTTTAAATACAGGAGCAGAGTTGCCCTAAGGGCACACCTTGGCTGCACCTCCCCACCAGTCTCTTCGGCCAAAGAAAGTGAGCTCTGATGGGCAGTAGGAAAAGTGGGTAGGGGACAGCACTGGGTGGCCACCCTTCTCTACAGGGGCCAAGCTGTTTGTATGCAGAGCTTTACAGCTTGTCTACACCCGCCGGTGGACTCACCACCACGTCCTCCCCGAGTCCAGCCCTGATACCTACACAAAGTGGGGGAATGGGGGCCTGATGTGGGAGGGGTTCCTAATGGGCTGTGTCTCAAGGAAGAAGAGGGGCCCCTGCCAGGGCTGGAAAGTTTAATTCATGAAGATGCCTATGAGCCTCCAAACAGGGTCCCAGAGACACCAGAAGAGCCTGGAAGTAGCTGAGGAAAATTCCCCTCCATCCTGCCAGACCAGCGAAGGCTGCAAACCATGAACAGGGTTTCTGCGGCCTGTCTGGGCTCTCAGCTCCCTGGTTTAAGTTTATGGGTAAGTCAGCCGACTGAGGCGTGGGTCTGGCCAGCCTCCAGGGATCAGCTCTTGGGTCTGGCTTCCATCCCCAGCCTGAACCTGGAGGCATACAGAACAGACGCTGGTGTCCACCAGATGTGGGTCTGGATCCTGCCTCTGACACTTAACTGTGACCTTGAGCAAGTTTTCAAATGTGTGTGAGCCTCAGGTTACTCATCTGTAAAATAGGGGCTAGTTATGCCTCCCAGTGGTATCTGAGGACTGGCCATAAGGTGGGTAAGATTCCCCAGAAAAGAGACTCAATGAGTGCTGAGTATCAGCCTCTTCCTGCTGCTGCACATGCCTGTAATGTGCCTGTGATGGAAGAGACCCCATGTTTGTGAGACAGTCACACATCAGAGACACACACCCGAAGCATGAACAGGCCTCCTCCCCATCCCACACCCCACCCCCTGTTCCTGTGTCCTCAGTTGCTTGGGTCTGGGGGTCTCCTGACCCTGCCACCCTGGTCAGAAGTGGTTCCAGCATCAGAGACAAGTGTCCCTTGCCAGCAGGTAAGGGGGGTGCTCAGGGCAGGTTAGGAGACAGGCAGCAGCTGCTGCAGGAGCTTGAAGTGAAGTGAAAGTCACTCAGTCGTGTCTGACTCTTTGCGACCCCATGGACTATATAGTCCAAGGAATTCTCCAGGCCAGAATACTGGAGTGGGTAGCTGTTTCCTTCTATGGGGGATCTTCCCAACCTAGGGATCAAACCCAGGTCTCCCACGTTGCAGGTGGCTTCTTTACCAGCGGAGCAGAAGGTTCTAGAATTCCCAGGGAATGCCCCTACCCTACTCCAAGGTGGACCAGCCCTGTGTATATAAGAAATAGGCGTGTGATCCTTGTCCCTGGCTCCTGATTCAGAGCCTCTCAAAGCCTTGGACTCTCTGGTGAGAGAGGGATAGGAGTCTCTTTTGTTCTATTCTTTGGTCTTTGGGAACACTTCTTGGAATTTCCTGGGTGATGAGAGAACTTTTTGTTCTAATGGTGTAACTCCTGGTGTGCCCCTTGATAACTCAAGATGGAGCAAGTTGTCAGAGACCAAACCACAATTAGAAGCTAGGAACTTTCAGCCGCAATCCCCAACCTCTGGGGAGGAGAGAAAGACTAGGGACTGAGTTACTGACCAATCATGTCTACTTGATGAAGGCTCCATAAAAATCCCAGTGGCATAGGGTTCAGTTTGGTGGACACATCCATGTGCCAGGAGGTTGGTACACCCCAGGAGCACCCTTCCGGCCTCGCCCTGCCTATCTCTCCCCATCTGGATGTTCAGACGTATCCTTTGTAAAATCCCTTATAATAAACTGGTAAATGTAAGCACAGTGTGTTCCTGAGTTCTGGGAGATATTCTAGCAAATTATCAAGGGAATCCCTGACTTAAGAGTCAGTAGGTCAACAGTAGAGGATGCCCAGGACCTGTGACTGGCATCTGAAGTGGGGGCAGCCTTGGGAAAAGCAGCCTTTAGTAACCTGGAGGTGTGCCCTCATTCTGGGTCATTAGTGTCAGACTTGAGCTGAAGTGTTCAACAACCAAACGTGCTGGGAGACTCAGAGAGCTGGTTCTGGCATTGGCAGTCACCCCACTATCTCAACTTTCAAAGTGACAGGGAGACCCCCCATAGTGAGGGAAACATCACAAGGACAGTCTCATGAATGCCCCGGGGAGGGGCCTCTGAGAACCTCCTGAAGGCATGCAGAGAGAGACCACCATCCCACATCAGAAAAGCCAGACCCAACCAGAAACAAAATGAAACCTACAGGATGTCAGAAAATATTTGCAAACAATGTGAGTGACGAGGGCTTAACTTTCAAATATACAAACAGCTCATACAGCACAATATCAAAAAACAAACCTGCTCAAAAAATGGGCAGAAGACCATTGGCAGTTCTCCAAAGACACACAGATAACCAGCAGGTACATGACAAGATGCTCAACATCACTAATTACTAGAGAAATACAAACCAAAACTGCAATGAGGTACCACCTCACACCAGTTAGAATGGCCATCATTAAAAACTCAAAATTCAAAAACTAAGATCATGGCATCTGGTCCCATCACTTCATGGCAAATAGATAGGGGAAAAGTAGAAACAGTGACAGATTTTATTTTCTTGGGCTCCAAAACCACTGTAGATGGTGACTGCAGCCACGAAATTAAAAGATGCTTGCTCCTGTAAAGAAAAGTTATGACAAACCTAGACAGCATGTTAAAAGGCAGTGACATCAGTCTACCTACAAAGGTCCATATTGTGAAAGTTCTGCTATTTCCAGTAGGGCTTCCCTGGTGGCTCAGGCAGTAAAGCGTCTGACTGCCGTAAGAGATCAGGTTCAATCCCTGGGTCAGGAAGATACCCTACAAAAGGAAATAGCAACCCACTCCAGTACTCTTGCTTGGAAAATACCATGGATGGAGGGGACTGGTAGCCTACAGTTCATGGGGTCACAAAGAGTTGGACACGACAGAGCGACTTCACTTTCCAGTAGTCATGTAAGGATGTGACAGACCATAAACAAGGTTGAATGCTAAAAATTGATGCTTTCAAATCATGGTGCTGAAGAAGACTCTTGAAGAGTCCCCTGGACAGCAAGGAGACCTAACTAGTCCATCCTAAAGGAAATGAATCCTCAATGTTCACTGCAAAGACTGATGCTGAAGTTCCAGTACTTTGGCCACCTGGTGCAAAGAGCTGACTCACTGGAAAAGACCCTGATGCTGGGAAAGAGTGAGGGCAAGAGGAAAAAGGGGTGACAGAGGATGAGATGGTAGGCATCGTCAACACAATGGACATGAATCTGAGAAAACTCCAGGAGATAGTGAAGGACAGGGAAGCCTGGCATGCTTCAGTCCATGGGGTCGCAAAGAGGTGGACACGACTGAACAACAGCAAAAAAGTCTACAAATGATAGATGCTTGAGAGGGTGTGGAGAAAAGGAAACCCTCCTACACTGCTGGTGGGAATGTAAATCAGTGCAGCCACTATGGAAAACAGTATGGAGGGTTCTTAAAAAATAAAAGTTACTACATGATCCAGCAACCCAACTCCCGGCATATATCCAGAAAAGACAAAAACACACATTCAAAAAGACACACGCTGCTGGTTGTGGATGTGCTGTATATGGCCTTTCTTATGTTGACATAGGTTCTCTCTATGTCAGCTTTCTTGAGTGTTTTAATCATAAGTTTGTATTGGATTTTGTCAAAAGTGTTTTCTGAATCTACTGAGATAATCACACAGTTATTCTTCAGTTTGTTACTGTGTATTATACTGACTGATAAATCCTACTTGAGAATGGTGCATGATCCTTTTAAGGTGTCATTAGATTTGGTTTGCTAGTATTTTGTTGAGGAATTCTGTGTCTATGTTCATCAGTGATATTGGCCTGTAAACTTATTTTTTTGTGGTATCTTTGTCTGCTGTTGGTATCAGGGTGATGGTGGCCTCATAGAATGAGCTTTGAGTGTTCTTCCTCTGCAAACTTTTGTATGAATTTGAGAAGAATGGGTATTACACCTCTTCACTGAGAGTTTGATAGAATTTGCCTGTGAAGCCATCTGGTCCTCGACTTTTGCTTGTTGGAAATTATTTAAATCACAGTTACGATTTCAGTACTTGTGATTGGTCTGTTCATATTTTCTATTCCTTCTTGGTTCAGTCTTAGAAGATTGTACCTTTCTAAGAATTTGCACATTTCTTCCAGGTTGTCCATTTTATTGGCATATAGTTGCTTGTAGTAGTCTTTTACAATCCTTCATATTTCTGTGGCATCAACTGTAACTTCTCCTCTCCCTCTTTTTCTTGATGAATCTGGCTAAGGGTTTATCAATATTGTTTATCTTTTCAGAGAGCCAGCTTTTAGATTCATTTATCTTTTCTGTTATCTTCTTTACTTCTAATTCATTTATTTCTGCTCTGATCATTAAATTTTCTTTTCCTGTACTAACTTCCAGTTTAGTTTGTTCTTTCTCTAGTTGCTTTAGGTGTACGTTTAGGTTGTTTATTTGAGAATTTTATTGTTTCCTGAGGCAAGATTTTATTGCTATAAACGTCCCTCCTAGAATTGCTTCCCTTGTGCCCAGTGGTTTTAGACAGTCATGTTTTCATTTGTCTCTAGGTATTTATTTCTGCTTTGGTATCTTTGGTGATGCACTGGTTGTTTAGTAACATGTTATTTAACCTCCACATATTTGTGTTTATCACAGTTTTTCTTTGTAGTTGATTTTCTTATCTCATAGCATTGTGTTTGGAAAAGGTGCTTGACATGATTTCAATTTTCTTAAATTTAATGAGGTTTGCTCTATGACCCAACATGTGTTCTATCCTAGAGAATGTTCCATGTGCACTTGAAAAGAATGTGTAGTCTGCTCCTTTCAGATGGAATGTTCTATAAATATCAATATAAGACAACCAGAAGCTAACATCATATTCAATGATGAAAAGCTGAAAGCATTTCCTCTAAGATCAGGAAGAAGGATGTTTACTACTGTCACTTTTATTCCACATACTTTTGGAAATCCTAGACATAGCAATCAGAGAAGAAAAAGAATCCAAATTGGAAAGTAAGAAGTAAAAATGTCAGTGTCTGCAGATGACATGATACTATACACAGAAAATCTTAAAGATGCTAGCAGAAAATTACTTGAGCTCATCACTGAATACAGTAAGGTTGCAACATACAAAATTAATACACAGTAATCTCCTGCATTTCCATACACTAACAATGAAAGACCAGAAATAGAAATTAAGGAAACAATCCCATCTACCATCACATCAAAAATAATAAAATACCTAAGAATAAATCTACCTAAGGAGGCAAATGACCTGTACCCTGAAAACTATAAGACACTGATGAAATAAATTGAAGATGACACAAACAGATAGAAAGATATGCTGTGCTCTTGGACTGGAGAAATAAATGTTGTCAAAATGACTATACTATCCAAGTCAATCTACATATCCAATACTATCTCTATCAAATTACCAATGATATTTTTCACAGAATTAGAATAAAAAGCTTTTAAATTTGTATGGAAACACAGAAGACCCCAAATAGCCAAAGCAATCCTTAGAAAGAAAAATGGAGCAGGAGGACAGCAGGGAGCAGGAGCTCTCTGACAGCTGACTATACTACAAAGCTATAGTAATCAAAACAGTATGGTATTGAAACAAAGACAAATATAGATCAATGGAACAGGATAGAAAGCCCAGAGGTAAACCCACACACTTATGGTCAATTAATCTACAACAAAGGAGGCAAGAATATACAATGGAGAAAAGACAGTCTCTTCAATAACTGGTGCTGGGAAAACCAGACACCTACATGTAGAAGCAGGAAACAAACACACACAGAAACAAGCTCAAAATGGGTTAAAGACCCAAAGGCAATACCAGAAACTACAAGATTCTTGGAGGAAAATGTAGGTAGAACACTCCTTAACATAAATCGAAGCAGTATCTTTTTAAATCCACCTCGCAGAGTAATAGTGAAGGACAGGGAAGCCTGGTGTGCTACAGTCCATGAGATCACAAAGAGTCAGACATGACTGAGCAACTGAACAACAACCCAGAGTAATGAAAATAAAAATAAACAAACAGGATCTAACTAAACTTAAAAGTGTTTCACAGCAAAGGAGACCATAAACAAAATGAAAAGACAACCCATAGAAGAACATATTCACAAATAAACCAATCAACAGAGATTAATCACCAAGATATACAAATATCTCATGCAGCTCAGTATCAAAAAACAAACATGGGTAAAAGATCTAAGCAGATATTTCTCCAAAGAAGACACATCCTAAGGCAAAAAAAAGCCCACACATGAAAATATGCTCAACATCACTAATTATTAGAGAAATACAAATGAAAACTACAATGAGGTATCACTTCACACTGGTCAGAATGGCCATCACCAAAACAAAATAATAAATGCTAAGAAAGGGTATGGATAAAAGGGAACCCTCCTACACTATTGGTGGGAATGTAGATTGGTACAACCATTATGTAGAAAAGTATGGAAGTTCCTCAAAAAACTAAAAACAGCACTAACATACGATCCAGCAATCCCATTCCTGGGCATATATTCAGAGAAAAACTGTAATTCAAAAAGATACATGCACCCCTATGTTCATAGCCGCATTATTCACAATAGTCAAGATACAGAAACAATCTTAAGTGTCCACTTAGAGTGACAGAGAAATGGATAAAGAAGATATCATATATATATATATATATATATATATATATATATATACACACACACAGTGGAACCCTACTCAGTCATAAAAAAGAATAAATAATGCCATTTACAGCAACACGGACCTAAGTAAGGATTATCATACTAAGGGAAGTAAGTCAGACAAAGACAAATAAATATATGCTATCACCTATATGTGGAATCAAAGGAAAAAAAATGATAGATGAACTTGTTTACAAAACAGAAACAGACTCACAGACATAGAAAACATAGTTACCAAAAGGGGAAGAATAAATTAGGAGTTTGGGGTTAACATATACACACTATATATAAAATAGCTAATCAACCATGATTTACCATATAGCACAGGAAACTGTATTCAATATCTTGTAACAACCCGTAACAGAAAAGAATCTGAAAAGTGTGTATACACACACACACACACACACACACACACACACACACACACACACAAAGAACTGAAACTAACACAACATTGTAAATCAACCATATTTCCAAAAAAAAAAAAAAAATCAGAAGAGACAAGCCCATCTTTCCCTTGGAGCCAGACTCACTTAGGGCATTTCAAGGAGTCTGAGAAGTAAGAATGCTTCTCATTTCTTTTCCTAAAACCTTACTTCTTAATTCATCAATATTTCTTGTTCTAAAGATTCTAGATGATGTGAATGGTATGCTATTATTCCAGGTTTTCAAAGGATGAAATATTACCTTTCATCTCATCTTTTCTTTTTTCTTCAACTTTTTATATTGGAGTGCTGTTGATTAATGGTGTTAAGTTTCAGGTGCACAACAAAGTGATTCAGTTATACATATACATGTATCCTTTTTCCAATTCTTTTCCCAATTAGGTTGTTATAGAATATTGACACGAGTTCCCTGTGTTATACAGTAGGTCCTTGTTGGTTATCCATTTTAAATAAAGCAGTGTGTACATGTCAGTCCCCAAGTCCGTAACTATCCTTTCCCCAACCCTTACCCTCTGGCAATTATAAGACTGTTCTCTAAGTCTGTAAGTCTGTTTCTTTAACACCACTTTGAAAGCAGTCTTTAAAGAGGAGTTCTAGTTTCTTCTTGGTTTTTTCAAGAGATGCCAGCAAGACTCCAGCATCTCAGAGCTTGTCACACTGAGCAGCCACCCTGGCCCCTGATGCAACCATTAAGGAAAGGTGGGTATAAGGGGCAATGAGCATTCACAGAGATCTTCAAGCCCCGCACTGCAGCATCTTCTCTAGTCTCCTCCCTGTGCTCCCATCTCAAAACCTTTCCCCATTTGACACCTTCTCCAATTATCTCAGATACCTCAAACCCACACTGTCTCAAAGCAAGCTCATAGTTTCCTCCCAGCCCCAGATGCCAACACCCACTGGTCTCCACCCCTAAAGTTCCACATAAGTCAATGGTATCTACCTCCATTATTGAAGTGACACAACCAGAAAACTGTCGTCCTTATCATTTCCTTCATCCTCACCACCCACACCAACCCACCACCCAGTGCCAACCATTTCACCTCCCAAGTATCTCTAAACCTACTCACTGTGCACCACCTCCTCGGTGGCCGCCTTAGTCCAGGCCGCCTTTCTCTCTCACCTGGTCGGCTATGGTGGCTGCCTCTTAGGATCTAGCCAGATTCTCTTCCAATCTGATGCCCCACGCCACATCTATAACGATCTTTTCAAAATGCAGGGCTTCAACCAGCTCTCCCTCCAAGGGCTCCCAGGGTCTTAAGATAAAATCCAGTTCTCTAAAGGGAGCCTCCTACACTGTTGGTGGGAATGTGAACTGGTACAGGCACTATGGAGAACAGTTCTGGAGGTACCTCAAAAAAAAAAGAGCTACCGTATGATTCAGCAATCCCACTCCTGGGCATATATATGGACAAGACTATAATTAGAAAAGGCACGCACCCCTATGTTCATAGAAGCACTATTTACAATAGTCAAGACATGGAAATAACTTAAATATCTATTGTCAAATGAATGGATAAAGATGTGATGATACATGTACACAATGGAATAGTACCCAGTCATAAAAAATAAGGAAAATGATGCCATTTGCAGCAGCATGGATCCAACTAGAGGTTATCATACTAAGTGAAGAAAGCAGAAAGACAGAGATCATATGATATCACTTGTAAGTGGAATCTAAAATATGACACAAATGAACCTATCTATGAAGCAGAGACAGACTCACAGACATAGAGAACAGATCTGTGGTTTCAGGGCAGGGTGACAGGTAGATGTGAGAAGGGGATGGGAGAGAGATGAATTGGGAGCTTGGGGTTAGCAGATGCAAACTATGATATATAGGGTGGATTAACAACAAAGTCCTACTGTATAGCACAGGGCATTATATTCAATATTCTGTTATAAATCAAAGTGGAAAAAACACTTACAAATGTATATATATGTATAACTGAATCAGGTAGCTGGAGAGCAGAAATTAACACAATACTGTAAATCAACAACACTTCAATTAAAAAAAACAAAAACAGTTCTCTAATAAGCCTCCCAGGCCCCTAGTCAGATGCTCTTGTTTTCTGTGCCCTGCCTACCCTGGCTTCTGCGTCCCCTACCAGATCTGGTGGCTCTAACACAGGCCTTTGCATACCCTGCTCCCCACATCCAGAAGGATCAAAGTACAGCACAACCGTCCCTTCATCCAGCCATCCTGTGCATGGCTTCTGGGTCTCTGTTCAAGGATCTTTTCACTGAAAACCTTCCCTGGCTGCTCAGACTAAGTGTGACATTTATAACAGATTCCCCCTTCAGTCTTATTCTTTTCCTTCCTCAGAATATGCATCTCAGTTTACAACTTCCCACCAGTCATCTGACTGCTGGATTGACTTCTCTGATCACTACTGTATCCCTGCCCCTTTTCACACTGCCCAACAAACAGGAGGAGGTTCTTAACAAATATCAACTGAATGAATGAATGAGTTGAGATATAGAGCCTGACTAATCTTTTGATATTCCAAGATGCATAGTCTCACAAAAACAAGCCAAGGCCACAAGTTCTACACGTCTACAGAGACAGGCAATTACCAGAGGGATGGGGTATTGGAATGGCAGAAGAACGAACGGGCAGGTCATCACACAAACGTGCGGTTATGCAAAGCCACTCTCCAGAGGAGAGGTGCAGGTGGGCAGGGGACTCAGGGCCAAAGGCTTTGAGCATCACCCCAACTCTCCTTGGGGAGTAAGCCTCTGATTTCAGAATGGCTCCTGCAGTGGCTCTGAAAAGCGGTGAGGGTGTTGTTGGTGATTAGAGTCAGAAAGGGCCACATGAGTATTCCTTTGGAGGAATTCTTAGGGAAAACTAAAAGGAATTCAAGTTCAACATTGAGTCAAACCCATGTTACATTTTTTTTGTTGTTTTAACACCAATAGCACCACTGTTCAGAAATACAGAAAGGAATCTTGAGTGCAGGAGGGCATAAGACAGTTATATATCTCCCTAAACAAGCCCCCCAGCCCACAATTCTAAGAAGCCGAGTACCCAATACCATGAGAAGAGGAAGTGGCTGTTTATTAAGACACAGAGAACAAAGCCGGGCACCTACAGCTGCCTTATGCTGGGCTGACCAGTCCTGGTGCCTAAACAAAGCAGGACCTCACAGCCTGGACAACGGCTGGCACAAATACACATGTGGGTGAACTCTGGCCGTGACACATGCACACGGACCGTGAAGGGCAAAGAGGGTGGTGGTGGTCTGACTGGTCCTAGACAAGGCCAATCATCCCCAGTCTCCCAGTCAGGGCTTCTATCTGGGGAAACCTGAAGGTTTAGGCCTGGGTCTCACAGTACAATGATGGTAAATGAGTGGATCTCACCAACTCCAGCTCACCAGGCCAGGCTCCTCTCTTAATGGTTCTATGGGCACCAGATACCCCTGAGCAGGGGGAGCATAACTGGTTTTGAATTTACTGATTCATTTTACATGAACGGGCAACTTCTTGTTACCAGGAATCTAAGCTATGCTATGGGTTTAGCTATACTATCACTTCTAAGCCTTTTAGCTAAGATCAAGTGTGGTATCTGTTCTCAACGAAATTATGAGCCATGCTGTGTAGGGCCACCCAAAATAGACAGGTCATGGTGGAGAGTTCTGACAAAACATGATCCACTGGCGCACAAGCTGGAATCAAGATTGCCAGTGAAATATCAATAACCTCAGATATGCAGATGTCACCACCCTTATGGCAGAAAGCGAAAAAGAACTAAAGAGCCTCTTGATGAAAGAGGAGAATGAAAAGTTGGCTTAAAACTCAACATTCAGAAAACTAAGATCATGGCATCTGGTCTCATCACTTCACGGCAAATAGATGTGAAAACAGTGACAATGACAGGGAATGGCAAACCACTTCAGTATTCTTAAGAACTCCAGGAACAGTATGAAAGGCATGCTACAGCCCACGGGGTCACAAAGAGTCTGACACAACTGAGTGACTGAACTGAATGGGCTAAGGTGACCATTTTCTTTCCAATTTATGGTGAATTTCAAACCAAAATGTACCCAGTAGACATCTTACATCTTCTTTCCAAGGTGAGGGCATCATACATGATATTTTTTAGAAAATACCCTGTGTTCAACTAGCCCTGGTTCTTCCTTTTCCACTTCTCTTCAAGATCATCTGATTATAAACGGAGCTGCCAAGAAGCCCCCTGACACCCCCTGGTGACAAACAGAACTTTATCATATAATACAGTCTTTATCGAATAATATGATATAGTATACCATAACAATTCTCACAGTATTCATAAGAATTCTGCTAACTGGAGAACATGCTTCAACAGTCACAGGAATTCTTTTTCTCTGATAACAAATATAATGCATAACATATATATAATACATGAGATAAATATAATAAAATAGAATATTCAGAAACACATAGAGAAAAAAAATTGACACCCATTCACTCCCACCTACAGAGATAATCACTGTTAATATTTTGGCAATTCTTTTCCCCCAAGCGTAAGTAACATACCCTTTTTCATATGAAATTGAGGTCATATGAGATATGCTTTTTTGGTGACTCTCTGCACTGAACATCAGATCAACCACATGTTCCGTAACACAGTTTCCATGGTTGTTTATCACCTGGATGCCCCAAAACTCACTGAGCCAATCTCCTTACACTGGACATTTGGGCACACAAGGGATGCTCTGTTAACTAACCCTCCACTGACTCTCTACCTGAGGATAAGTTCCTGGAAGTGAAACGGCTGGGTCAGAGCATACAGGTTTGTATACTTATGGCCAAACTGTCTTACCCAAGTTTCCTGTGCACCTTTCGGAGTAGTGTGTATGGCCGGCCATCTGTGTTCCCCAGACCAGTGACTGGTGGTTTCTTCTTGGCTCTTCCATTTTAAATGCAATGGGCTGTGTTGAATACAGCGGAATTCATCTCTATCCCAAGGAACCTACAGATACACAAAAAGACAGCATTTCTGAAATGACCAAGGAAACATGACACATGCCTAAATGTGAACTGAATGCTGAAACAGGTTTTGCAAACTAAATGAGTAAACGATACTATTTTTCTGACAAAGTATGGATGAAAACTTTAGGCCTGGCCCTGCCCACCTGTTTAAAATAACCTATTAGTAACAGTGCTCCCATGGCTTGTCACTCTGTCCACCCAGTTGTTGGCGGTGTAGACTCTAGAGGAACATCATCCAAGCTTTATGTCTCCCAGTGCTCATTCTGGGTACCCAAGTCTTGCAGCTCTGTCTGGCTTCCCCAAGCTAGGGAAGAAGGTACCCATCTCAGGCCTTCTGGGCAAAGCAGGGTAGACTCTGCCATGCGTCAAGGTGAAGCATCCTTCTGGGCGTGCGTCTGCTGCCTCCTTAGACTGACTTGCTGGATACAGGAAGACACTGGTGACTCATCTTTCTCTGGAAGGCGGGTAGGACCATGGCATCCTCCGAAGCTGAAGGTGCCTCATTTAAAATTCACCAAAAATCCCCAGTGTCTCCAACAGCTCCTTCTGTCTGAGAAGTGGTGCAAGATTTGTCACATTTGGCGACTCACCTTTGGCCACAGCAAGTTCCAGCTTGGGAATTTAATCATCATATTGAACAACTAATTTCTAAATTGGGCTTGTGATCAAGACCGTTTTATAGGAATATTAATTGTTTGGAGTGTGTGGCCAGAAAATACATGACAGCCTAGATTTTATGGCTCGTTCTAGATGATGGTGACACATTACTGAGACATGCATCTGCTCCCTAACACCATAAATTGGATGTTGTTTATAATAATGCAGCTGGAGCAGTAACACTTTATCATAAGAGCTGCTGCCCCCATGGAAAATCACTACTCAGCGTACACTTGATAAATTGGTCATCATTCCTGGGCAGAAGAGGTGATGGGACCTGTTTTATTTACGGTAATATGTTATTTTCTTATTAGGCTGATTTTTTTTTCTTACCAGAATGATTATGTTACTTCTTGTGTGCTGCTCAGAGAATTTTGTCAATGTCTTGAGTTTTACAGGCATTAATGCCAGAAGCAGGAGTAACCATTCTTAATCTCAGGATTATTTTTAGGGGAGAACCTGGGAAAGATATTTTCACTGACAAAGTTTAATCTCTTACTTCCCAAATGGAAAAACAAAGAATAAATGATGATAAGTAAATCTGTTCCCCCAAAGTTGGCCAGGGCACAACCGGTGAGCCACACTGACTAGATCTGCTGTTTATTTTTTTTCCCCTTTAAACATAAGATGACAGTGGTTGACTGTGGTTCAGTAGAGGGTGCGAGGCTGGGCCTGCCATGCTCCTAGACATGCGTCCCCAAAGGAGCTTGGCCACTTCTCCCCGGTGACCGAGAGAGAACAGGGTCATGCTGTGTCCACCATGCTGCTGCCACAAGGCAAACTGCCCTGGACTCTGGTTACCAGTGCCCTTGGCCAACGGCATATGTGTACCAGTCCAGTGACACGGGCTTGATATCCTCGCAGATGGCAGCTGGGCCAGGCACTGGCTGTGAGTGGCCACTACTCACTAGGTCGCAGGCTCCCTGGCGCCCTTGAGACTCTTCCCAGCTTGTAGCAGCTTCCAGGTTTTCGCACAACAGGCTCTCCTGACTCCCCAGTGTCATGCACATCAGGTTCCTCTTTGGGGACTGACTGAGTCTCAGAGGTGAGCCTGTGGGGGCAGGGGTGCAGGTGGAATTACAGACAAAGAACCATAATCATGTTTCCACAGGGTCTGGCCATTTTTGAATGCTTTTATAAACGCTGTCTCAAGGTGCTTTGACCAGGGATTTGAATTTGTTGTTTTGTCACTCCATCTTCTCTCTTGTGACCCCATGGACTGTACTCCACCAGGCTCCTCTGTCCATGGGATTTCCCAGGCAACAACATGGAATGGGTTGCCATTTCCTTCTCCAGTGGATCTTTCCAACCAGTGATCAAACTTGGCAGTGATCAAACCTCCTGCACTGGCAGGCAGGTTCTTTACCACTGAGCCCCAGGGAAGCCTGGGGATTTAAGTGGGGGCTGGGAGATCCGGCTCCGCTGCACCCTCGGGCTGGCTCATTCCTAGCATCTCCGATAGCCCACGTCTTCTGGAAAGTAGGGCTCACGCCAGCCCTGTGCAAGTGGGTTTCCACGAGGATCCAGGGGGGTAACCCACACAAGCACATGTGGATGCTAGTGGTTACTGCGCACTGTCCTCCCTTCACAGAATGAACAACTGCAGGGGAGCAGACACGGCAGGATGTGAAGAGCACTGACCTTCCATTTGTTTCCACTTGGGTCATTCCAGGTGATTTTTCACAATCCTCCTCTTTCACGGGTGAGGAGACTCAGGCTGGGTTCTCAGCTGTCATCACTGTTCGGGGTGGACACTCCCCTGCCAGGGTGTGGCTACCTTGTTCCCCAGAGCGGGGTTCAGTAGTGGCCCTGGCCTCCACCCAGCAGAGTCCAGAGGTACTCTCCCGGGTGTGACAACCAAGAAAATCTTGGATGCTGTTAAATGTACCCTGGAGGGGATGTTACCACAAAGTTGAGACCCCCTAAAGCAGAATAACTTGTCAAAGGCTGATGAGAATGGAGCCAGGGCCAGAGTCTAGACTTAGAGGCACAGGGATTCATTAAAATGGGAGTTGAGATGAGGTTCCAATCACATGGGGACAGATGGATACAGAGTCTTCAAGGTAACCGGAACAGAGGGAAGGCTCTGTGAGGAATGGCCACTGAGATAAACAGAGCAAAGGCCCAGAGGGAAACCACACAGGTGATGGAGGGACTACAGAGGGAGGGAACACCACATAGGCCTCAGGGAGCCCTCAGAGGAGGCTGGACCTGGGAAGGAGTCAGGCCCAGGAGCCAGGCAGGGGAGGTCCCTGCAGGTTGGGGCTGGAGGGGCCTGCAGACTCGGCCAAAGTGAGGACATGGGCCTGGAACAACAGGCCCCCATGACCTACAGGAGGGCCTTCCCCAGAGATGGCCTCGTCCTGACAACTGACCTGTCACTGCTGACCACAGACAAGCTGGGTCGTGAGAGAAAGGAGCTACGTACACAAACCTGGGTATAGAGGTGGGCCAGGCTCCTACAGACAGGTCAGCGACCCTGAGCCTTGCTCTGCTCAAAGGTGGCGGCGGCTGACATGGTGCTCTGTTCAGAGGTGACACCGGCCAGTCACCTGCCCCCAGCCCCCCACGGACAACAAGCCTCTGTCTTGGGTTGGGGGGACGGGGGGCTCACAGAGATGTCTGCTTTCCTCACGGTCTGGGGAATCAGGATTTCCTGAGCCAAGTGACAAATGCTCACGCCTCTCACACTCCCACTCCTCAGGAAATCCGGCCCAAGAGGCAACCGAAAAGAAAAAAAAAAAAAGTCATGTGGGTCATCAGCCTATTTTTATTCTACATGGCCTGCCTCCACTGCTGTCCACCAGACAGAATTTCAACCAGACGGTGTTCAGGAAGATGCTAGAAATGTCTAGCCTGCAGATGCTGATGGGCTGTTAACAGAGGTCAGGCCTTGGAGATAGGCAGCCTGCTGGGAGGTCCCAGGCTGAACGACTTTAGATAGAAATTGGTGACCAGGCCCGTGGACTGTAAGATCACAGGCCTTTTTACTTCACAGTATCTCGGTAGAGCAGGGCTTTCTCTCCCAGAGTGACACAGCACTCCCTGATTCATTCAGAGAATCACTCTCACATTTACTCAGAAAGCTGTATGGCTGCTAGGAACAGGGCTCCAGGTCCCACACTGGATCTCCGGGCGGAGAAGAAAACTAACCTAGAACAATCAAGCCTACTGGAGCATCGTGGGAAGCTGTGCCCTGTGTTATGGGCAGATGGCCCCACCTCATTGTTTAGACAATGATCTAAACTTACAGACACACACACACACACACACACACACACACACACACACACACACA
>ML663575.1:8774895-8865597 GCA_007570785.1 Antilocapra americana
ACACACACACACACACACACACACACACACACACACACACACACACACACACACACACGGCTGCTGGCTCAGCTCAAGGAAGCAGATGTCCCCAGTTAAGCATGACTAGCTCGACCAATTCTATCCTCCTTTCCCATCACTGGTTATTGCAGGAGCCAAGACATATGCCTGTTAGCCCTGAACTGGCTTCCCTGGTAGATAAGCCCCGCCAGCCACCCCTCTGGAGGCCTCACAGGAGGTGCCATGGAGCCCAGCCACCGGCAGAGGGGGCCCCAGGCTGCGGGGAACCAGGGCTGCAGCAGGGAAAGCAGTGGGGAGAGTACAGAGCTGCCTAGAGCTCGCCAGGGATGAGGCTGATCAGAAAACTATTTGGCTCTGTCCCCACTTGCCAACTGACAGAGGCTTGTGCTCACGATGAAGTCACAGACAATGGAGAGTGTCTGGCAGTGAACAGAGAGGACAAAACCAGAGGAAGGAAACAACAGGCTGGGACGGCACGAGGCCAGGCAGTCCAGCCATGCCAAGGCCCACGGAGCTCAAGTCAGCCTCTGAGAGCCCCTGCTTGGGTCTCGTCATGGTACTGGGTTGCCCGCTGGTCATCCTAAAGCTGGGATCATGTACTGAGGAAGGAGGGCAGGGGAAGGGATCCAGGGCGTGGTGGGCACCCCCTGCCCTCTGACTTCACCCAGGCTCAGTGATGGCCTGCTGCAGTGAGGAAGCTAGAGCCACTTGGCCACTGCAGGGGGACCATGGAGGCAAGGCTGAGACATCCCGCTCCAGGAAGCAGTCTTCCAATGGCTGAGAGTCTCTGAGACGTTACAGTTTGGGAAAATGCAACATGACCGCTGCACAGCGCCTGTACTATCCAGCCCTGGAGAGCAGCCTGCGACTTACCCTTGATTCTGGAGCCAGCACCCAGAGGAACAGCAGGACAAGAAGTGATGTGATAGACTCCACTGAGCAAGACGCCTGCCCATCCGCTCACCAAACAGTAAAAGTGGCCCAACCCAGCAGGGGCCCTGCCTGGACAGAGGACAGACACCAGCAGCCCTGGACAGAGGACACCTGTGAGGAAGGGGGCCCTGGCACACCCGGCTTTGTGTCCCCTCTTTCCAGAAGGGTCTGGAGGTCTGCACTTTCCTCAGCAGCAGAGGGTGATGTCTGGTGACCTGTAGTCACAACATGCCCAGGTCTGGCTTTGCCAGGTGGCCCTGGAGCCTCCACGACCGTAGAGCACAAATTAGCTGCCTTGGTCAAGCTCCCACCCCTGCAGGATGGCACCCAGTCACCACAGGCCAGGCCCTTTTCACCCTAAGTAACACGCAAATAATAATCATTTATTCACCCATCATAGAAATGAGCCGAGGCCCATAAGGAATCAGAGCTCAGGCAGCAGTCTGATCTGAAATTCAATATTCTCTACCTCTCTCTTCTGTCACCCATCAGAGCTGCTCTGGGAGGGGCCCTGCAGGCTTACCCTGCAGCCGTCTGGGCCTCATGACATGGGCATCATCTCTCTTGTTGGCATTTGGGTGCTGTTGGCGCTCCCCCTGGGCCCTGTCTCCAGGCCTCCCCAGGGACCGGTCCCCTCCCTGCAGCCGTGGGCCTGTTTCTTTCATCTGTTTCCAAGCCGGCCTGAGTGCAATTTCCCACCTGCCTCTCCACTGCCTTATATATCATCCGGGCTATTTAAATAAATCTGGGCTGTCTCTTGGGGTGTTTATAAGCAAATGAAAGCCAGGTCTACGGGAAAGCGTATGAGTTATCCTCGTGTCTTTATCATATTTACTTCTTTAAAGACCGTTTTGCCATTTGCTCTCTGGGCCTCCCAGGACATAATTGCAAAAATCCTCCTCCTTTCTTTTCCTCCTGCTCCTCAGAACCCAGGGAGCTCCTGTTGTGCAGGAAACCAGTCTATAAACCCTTGAGAGCGCACGCTTTCTGGGGAACTTGCCCTTCATAGGATATAAAACGGTGCAACTCGGACAAACGGTACCACTGCCAGGAGGAGGATGGCACTGAGCCCTGTCCTGGGGCCCGACTGTCACAGAACCTGTAACATTCTGGAAGCCTCCGCTGTGAGCCCACTGGCAATACCCCATCACCGCCCTCTCTTCTCCCTGCTGGGTATGCAGACACTGTAGGCCTCCCTGCTTCCTTGCCCCCAGCCTGCAGCCAGGAGATGGGGTTTCTTCCCCTGCCTTCCCCTCAGCCTGGTCTCCCGAGGACTGCCTTCCCTCAGAACGTGGGTGCTGATCCCCCAAGATTCCACATCCCAGTTTAGAAAAGGCCCCACGCTCTGTGAAAAAACATCCCTGCCCCCAAGTCCACAAGCCAGTTTCCTTACTGTAGTCTCAGCTGTTTCCTCTCAAACCCTAGGCACCTCACCCTCCTCCCCGGGGAGGTTGCTTGCAGGGTCTTGCGGCTGGTCCCACAGCTGAGGTGCTACTGAACAGGAGGTCTCTGAGCTCCCGGGCTGAGGCAGGGGTGCCCTGGGGAGAAGCGGGCTGGCGAGGAGAGGGGCAGAGAGGGGAGAACTGTGTTTCCAATTTGGGCAGCCTCTAGGCCTCTGGGTGCCAAACACTGGCAACCCACTGGAAAATACCAAGGTTACTGACAACTCTGTCACTTCACCATGAACCCGATACATACGTACCTGGTGGGGCCATTTGCAGGGAAACTTCCTGCGAGACCACAAATCGGAGAAGAGTTTCAACACAGCAGGAACAAGCATTGCGGGGCTCCTCTGCCACGCCAGGACCCAGATGAGGCGTTCTCTCGTGAGCGCATGTGCACTCCGACCACGTGACCCACGGATGCTGGCGCTGATTGGCCGATGGAAACAGAGTGCGGTCGGCGTGGAGCTCGGCGTGGCCGCAGCTGTTAGGCTTGAGTGTCTTTTCCTAGTCTGGCTACCAGTTGGCCCCTGTGGGTGAGCCTCTGAAGAGGGACCTGAGAAACATGCAGCCTGTGGTCAGGGGGAGGTCAGAAGTTGACTTGCTTTCTGGCCTCGGCTAAAGCCTCTGGCCTGGCCCCTGCCCCACCCACTACCTCCCTGCGTCCAGTTGAAGGAGGGCACTTAGCTTACTGGGGACCTGAAGGTGCCCCTATGAGGGAGGGGAGCGTCACCTCTCCAGTCCTAGAGTCCCACGTTTGTTTTATTTCATTAGTTCAGGAGCGGGTGATGAGGGTCAGGGTTTTGTTTCCCAAAAGCCAAAGACAAAAAGGCATCGTGCAGGGCTGGAATACAGGACCCCAGCAGACCCTCCAGGAACAATAAACAAGGGCCGTTTGAGCTCCTTTTCCTTTGTCCGAGCTGCTGGGTTCGCTTGGAACAATTTGCTGCCCAAATTGGCCTCCTCGCCCACACACGCTCCCCACTTCCTTGAAAGACAGAGAGGAAAGGTTACAAAAAAAAAAAAAACTTGCAAAAATTAGTGCTTTGGGTCCAGGAAATCCCAACTCCTGGAACCAATGGGTTAATGTGGGGGCCACTGATAAATCCCAGCTGTTGCAGCCATTCCAGCTGGAGGCTGTGGAATCGGGGCTGGAATGGGCAAAAGGATCAACTCTCCTGCTGTTTTAATTTTTGTTCCTGCTTCCCCATGGGCCGATGCTAAACTTCCGTTAGCTCCCTGCCTCAGCTTGGCCGGGCTCGCGTAAAGTTACGTTCCAAATAAAAAGTGGGAGAACATTTCGTGTGAAGAAGGTGTGGGGCAGAGGGAGTTGGCCCCCATCTGATGCAGAGCGAGTTTCCACTTAGGGCTGGGCCAGGCCTGCTGCCCCAGGCTTGTACAGAATGAATCACAGCTGTGCGGCTGCTGGTGGGTCCCTCCCCTCCCACCACCCAGGCATCCGGGAAGCAGGCAGAGGGGAACAGGTGGGCTGAGGCCAGCTGCAGACTCTGCCCCCATACCCCCACCCCCGGAGCGCCCAGCCACATCCAAGAGCAAACATCGGAAGAAGAGACACCGTGGAGAAATCCAAGGTGCTGAGACCCAGCCAGGCTTCGGAGTCTCTCCTGTCATTAATTTCTTAGCCTCAGGCCAGACCCAGCATAGACCAGCTTAAGTTCTTGCAAGGAGGGGGCAGACCCTGGTGTCAGCGCAGCCTACTTCAAGGCGCTCTCTGGGCATGTGATTCTTAAGAAGTTGGAATGCCACTCTATATAAAATAGATAAGCAATAAGGATTTACTGTATGGCACAGAGAATTATATCCAATATCTTGTAATAATCTAATAATCTGAAGAAGAATCGATATATGTAACTGAATCACTTTGCTGTACACCTGAAACTAACACAATATTGTAAATCACCTATAGTTTCAATTTAAAAAATGTTGGGTGGGGTGGAAGGGGGACATATGTATACATATAGCTGATTCACTTCATTGTACAGCAGAAGCTAACATAACATTGTAAAGCAATTATACCCCAAATTAAAAAAAAATGTCAAAGGTCCCTTTCAGGTCGGGGGACCTGACCCTTTCCTGCTATTGATAAAGCTAAATCTGGCTGTGATTATTTTGCAGGGCTCTTCTTAGAAATTTCTAGAGATAAATGATGGATTTAGTGTTCTGTTGAGTCTTTACTGAGTGGTTATTTTCAAATAATTGCTTAGAAATTGCCCAAACATAATTCCTGCAGTTCTGAGCCCATGGTTCATAAACAGTGTGTACAAACATTACAAACATCACAGTGTTCATAGGTGTTTTTTTATTTGGGGGGGGCGGGACGGGGGAATGTGTCGGTTCCTTCCTGTAGCCACCCACAGGTGGACATGGTCCTGAAAAAAGGCACTTTGGTTTAATATTCAGGTAGAGGGGCAGGGTTCCCCAAGGCAGGCCATTATGTATGGATAGTATCCGTTGAGTGAACAAATGCAGCCCTGAATTGGTCACTCAGAAACCACTGTGTAGCAGGAAGGCTAAGATTTCCATCTTGATCCACAGGTCCATCCCATTCATGACTCCACTTCAAGGAGGAATGTAAGTTAGAAGAAGTTTCCACCCCAAATTAGGGTGGATGAGTCCAGGTAATCAAACACATTCCTTGCTTCATCACTGATCTGAGACACTGATGGGCTTGAGGGTTACAACTGGGAAATGGTTACTCTCTAGCCTCCAAGAGAGGGTCAAGGATCCTACCTCTGATCCTGCTGTTTCCTAAAATAACAGACATGCTCTTTGGTGGCTGATCTTGCCTGTGCAAGGAGGATTTTAGAATTCCAGGAAAGAATTTCCCAAGCAGAGCTCTGTGATACAGAGAGCTAATGAAATCATATATCATTCATTCAGTCCACATATTCATCGAATATGTGCTGCTTGTCTGGCAGTATTCTAGCCAGTGGCACCACACTGATGGACGGAGTGATAGACTCCCTGCCCTCCTGGAGCTGATCATCTAACAGGTGAGACAGTGCCAAGTGGGACAATGCCAAGTCCAAGGGAAATGGGGAGGAGCCTGGACTATTATCTGGGCAAGGACAGGGCCATTCGATTACTCAGTCGTGGGATTTTGAACCACAATGAGGAAAGAGCTAAATGATGACCTGGCATCTCAGGAATCAAGTGCTCTTGGAGGGCAGGGCTTGGGGGACAGGGCTGGGCCTGCCTCGAGTGGTGTTCAGGGTTTCCAGCATTCTAGGATGAGGTGGCTGCTTATGATGGAACTGAATACTTGGACAAGAGATTCAGGTCACTCGCTTTGGACTGAAGTCCTGGACTTAATTCTCCAGGGAGTGAGGCACAAATTGAGACATGTGAGAAACTGATGGCAGTTTTGTGGCTCCACTGTAACAAGGACAGGGACCCACTGGTGGTAATACTACAGGGAAGAGCAAATTACGACCCCAAGTTGGATCTATTTCTTCTACTTTAACCTTTGCTTCCCATTGCATTTGTTCACTCGAAGGATACTACTCATACATAATGGCCTCTCTTGGGGAACCCTGCCCCTCTACCTGAATATTAAATCAAAGTGCCTTTTTTTTAGGACCATGTCCACCTGTGGATGCCTACAGCAGGGAATTGACACATCCCCTCCCCAAAGCTGGCCATTCTCAGAGATATTTGCAGGATTAATGGCCTTTTTACTTTATTTCCTTATGACGCCACCCGCACCACCTCTGTGGTATAAAAGAACCTGGCATCTAGACCCCAATAAGATGGTTATTTTGAGATATTAGTCTGCCATATTCTGTCAGCTGGCTTTCTGAATAAAGTTATATATTCTTTGCCTCAACACCTCATCTCTGATTTTATTGACCTGTCGTGCAGCGAGCAGAGCAAGCTTAGACTCACTCACAGTAAGTCAGCAGCAGCAAAGGACCAAGTCCTCATATGTGACCTCCCACCCCCACCACCACCAGTTCCCTTGCTTCCAGGTTCTCAATGCTTCCTGCAGATTCTGTGAGCTATCACCTAACTTTCCATGAAATTTCAGTTTCTGGGCTTGAAATCCAGATCCCTAATTGGCACAGAGATTGTGTATCCCATTAAATGCTCCACACATTTAAAAAAGACTTAAGGGCATGTAGCAACTGGCCCCATCAAGGGGATGAGCAAGGAAAATGTTATACCATTTGCTGTAGGCTTTATGGGCAACTGTCTCTGGTGCTGGCCTCAGTTCAGGCTGAAGTTTGGATTATACATCTCCTGTGGGCCTAAGTTTAACACAGCCTTTGGTGGACAAAAACGTAGCTGGCCATACCTCTCTTCAAGTGCCATGTATTCCAGTGAGGAAAATTGATGTATATACATGAAACCCTGAAGTCACTGCATGGCCAAGTGGGAGGCACTAGGATGTGGACCTTCTTTTTAAACTCAAGAATATGGTCCTCCCACCACTTCTTTGTGTGTATTATTTCAAGACTGCTCCTTTATGTGTATATTTTTATGTAGAAGCGACCTTGTATGTGTCAACACTTAGATTCTCAGATCTGACAAGAACTAGAATTCATTTACTCAAAAAATAACTTACTCCATCTAGCTGCATTTTATATCCATGTGAGTCACCTCAAATGCCTTCTGGAAGAAGGTGGGTATAAATAAATAAAAAAAGATTTATTTTCTTAAATTTCAGCATGGCTTCATTCACTTTCAGAATTCAGAAAACTGTGCTGGGCCTTAAGAGGCTGGGAAGTTGGAAGGGGTAGGGGGAGGCACAGATGAGCAGAACATGGTCCTGCTGTAGATCTGGCATAGACTCCGAGCAATGCCCAATGCAGAAAAGAACCATGGGCAGTAATGGCTAGTAGGGCAGGGCTTTAGAATGGTAGAGTGCTGGGGTGACCACGGGTTGACCATGGATGCTAAAATGAGATGCATGAGGAACCATTTAAAGATCTCCTACCTGCCGAAGAGGCCCATGCCAATGCTGAATGGCCCCCATTGACCCTCAAGCCCCTCTCTTGGTCAGTACCTGGAAGTCCCTTCTCCCATCACCACAGTCCCTTCAAGACCCAGCTTAGAGCAGCACAAATGAATTAACAAAAGCAGGAGACAGGAGTTTGAAGAGATGGATAGTTCTTCACCCCCAGGGGCCACAGGGAACCCAGTGTTTGGATGCTTTGAAGACCACGATGGCCCTCACTCTGTGCCCCCTTTCGGTGGCCCAAGCAGCCCCAGGGAGAGAAAGCTGTGGAGAAGGATGAGTCTGCAAGTCCCTACAACCCTGCCAGGGTCAGGCCTTGGATCCAAGACCCAGAAGGTGGTAGAGTGTCCTTTATGACACTGACGAAGGGGCAGAACCAGAGCCAAGCCCATGTGGGCAGCTGGTGGAGAGGGAGGCCCAAGACACAGTTTCTCCCCTGATCAAACCAACTCTAACCAAGTTTCTCCCTCATCTTTATACATACACACACACACGCACACATACATATATAAAATTTATTTTAGTTTTGACTATTCTGGGTCTTCATTGATGCACAGGCTCTTCTCTAGTTGCAGTGAGCTTGGGCTACTCTTTAGTTGTGGTACCTTGTGTAGCACAGGCTTCTCGTTGCAGCGGCTTCTCCTGTTGTGGAACGTGGGCTCTAGGCACACGGGCTTCAGTAGTTGCAGCTCATGGGCTCAGCAGTTGTGGTACACGGGCTTAGCTGCCCCATGGCAGGTGAAATCCTCCCAGACTAGGAATCAAACCTGTGTCCCCTGCATTGTCAGGTGGATTCTGAACCACTGGACCACCAGGGAAGTCCTGTTTCTCTCTCATCTTAATGAGGCCCCTCATCTAGCATGAGTCCCAACTAAGGGCTGCAAGATGCTTTGCTGGAACAGAGTCCTTATCACAACCACTTTAACTCCCCTGAGGTGGAGTTACAATCAGAAACTGCCTCAAAGTTTTGTACTTGGCCTTCAAAGCTTAAGATGGTAGCTTTACACTATATAGATTCATATTGCATGCATGCATGCTGAGTTGCTTCAGTCGTGTCCCGCTCTTTGTGACCCCATGGACTGTAGCCCACCAGGCTCCTCTGTCCATGGGGATTGTCCAGGCAAGAATACTGGAGTGGGTTGCCAGGCCCTCTTCCAGGGGATCTTCCCAACAAAGGGATTGAACTTGGGTCTCTTGGGTCTCCTGCATTGGCAGGAGGGTTCTTTACCACTAGTGCCACCTGGGGAGCCCCCGTGGCCAAAAAGAAGTCACTTTTTGGTGATTTTTTTTTCTTTGTAACTGGAGGTGAGGAGGAAACTTTCACCCCCATTATGATACAGCTGTCCTTTCACGCCATCAGCAAGGTTTCCTCATGCCTCCAGCCAACACAAACGTAGTCTGGCTTGGCTGATTTTGCTGACTGGCCTCTGGCTCACCCACGACATCCTAAGGAGCCTGTGGGCACCCAGACACACCCCAAGAAAGAAAGGGTTGTGGAAAAGTGGTTTCCAGCTCTGCTCCTGACTTTTCTCAGATTCAGCGCTCCTCAGCAAAGGGACTTTCCCAGAAGTTCCAAAGGGCTGACGGGAGGTTTGATTTTGTTTTTACCATCTGAGCCATCAGGGAAGCCCAAGGAAAAGAAAAATCCATTCGAGTGAAAGCAGAAATCCCAACTTCCTGACACACATGAGAACCAGTACAGTGACAAGCAATTTCTTACAGGCGTGACATACCCAGTACCAGAGTTGTTAGAGGTCCAGAGTGGGTGTAATTGGCCTGGTGGACATTTTTCTTAGCTCTGCACAAGCCCCCATGCCTGTTCCTCATTGCATAAACTTGCTTGTGAATTAAGGTCTTGAAATTAAAATATATAGATCCCAAAGGGCAACTTTCAAATCACCTGGTCGGAGTGCAACAGCACTACTGGTTTTCAACAAGCCCAGCTGAGGCTGCTCATGGCTAACTCTGTTAACTGGGGTGGCTCAGGCCCGTAAACAGCAGGGCACAATGAGATGCCTTTAGCCAAGGACTCAAGTCCTGTGACTACTGTTAATGAGCACTGTTTATAGGCCACAGACAACAGGAGAAGGGGACTCACTGAAAACTCTACAAAGACTGTTAATAATCTATTATTGCAAAAGTTCATGATGTGTGTGTGTTTAAACTTGGAAGGTTCCCTAACTTTCCTGCAGTAAAGTTTTCTTGCAAGTCATACCTGAAAAATCACTTCTCATAGCAGTATCAGTTCATTTCACTCGCTCAGTCTTGTCCAACTCTTTGCGACCCCATGGACCTCAGCATGCCAGGCTTCCCTGTCCATCACTAACTCTGGTGGAAGTATCCATCGATATAAAAACAGTTCTATGAAATACATATTTGGCTGAAGAGAGCCTAAAAGATTAGCTATGTGCTGGTGAGATTTGAGTATAGAATAACAGATCTGAGTTGGGGTCTAGAGGGGAGGGAGGTCCAGAAGAACATGTTGGGGGCAGGGCATTGGTACTGCCCCCAAATGAGCAAGTCATCTCACTTTACTCCCTGCCTGGATAAGACTGAGCAGCTAAGGGTGGTGCTAGGCCCTCAAGTCAGCTCAGGGATGGACACAGGTGGAGGCGCTCTATGTGGGCCACCAGGCTTCTGAAAGGAAGGTGTGCAGGGCCAGGAGCCCCACCTTCACGGGTGTTGTGAGCCTGCTTTCCAGAGAGAATTCAGAGAGACACAGAGAGAGGGCTTCTTCCTGAAATGTTCTGGCCTCAGTGGTGAAAGAGGCAGCTTGCTCTGGACTCTAAACCTCCATGTGTCACAGAGACAAAGCACCTATAGAGGAATGGGCTACACAGAGACCCAAGTCGCCAGAGTTACATCTGAAGAAAGTTAACATTTGAACACGATTTCCCAAGTCATACTTTCCCTTAAGATAATGGGGCATTTGGGTGGAAAGGGAGACAGAGAAGAAAACTACTTGGACTGAATTGCAGGGAGAGCTAAGACCATTATGGACGATCCACGAAGCCTTCCAAACTTTTAAGTGGACTGGCTGGGTAAGAGGACAGTTCGAAACGGGATTAAACATCTCCGGTTAAAAATGAATATTAAATTTGTTTTAAAAGCTGAACTTAGAGCATAAGGAAGACTGGATTTTCTAGTTTTAATAAATCAAGTACTCCTTTGCTAATACAGCCCAGCTGAGTCATCCAGGTCTGTGGCCCAGCTCTGCCCACCGGGAGCTGACTGGGGGAGAGGATTGGCTTCCTGTCCTCCCCAGGCCAGATCCCATGTCCAGTTCCAGAGGCCGGAGTAGGATAGTTTTCATCCAAATGAGCCCCAACTGAGCCCAATTAGTGCTCCCCGGAAGGTGCTCAGCTGGAGGCCGGGGCCTAACCAGAGGTGGAGAGGGTGCCACGTTCACGGCCCTGCCCCAGGAGAAGCCACAGTCCAGAGCTGTCCCCCTGCACCCCGCCTTGTGGTGCCTGCCCCCTGCACCTCCTGCCAGGGCCCTGGAACTGATTAGCGGGAGTGATTTACCCATTAGACCACCGCAGAGGCAGGTGGGGTGGAGAAAGCGGAGGGCAGAGACAAATAAAAGTCTCCATTTTCACTCTGTGAAGGCGGCACTTAGGCGAAATAAGGGGATTTTTTTTTTTAGCCTTCTTTGAAATGAAAACCTGGGAGGAGGACGGAACTCCAGCCTTTTTGTTGGCAAAGGGAAGGCCTGTGGCTGCCTTTCTGTTCCCACCCCTACAATTAGGGGGGAGGCCGCGCTGCTTCCTGAAACAAGATCTGCAGTCCACCCGGGCTCCGGACAGACCTACTGCCCACCATGGCCTGGTCGGAGGGACAGGACAGGACGGCCTACTGAGGCAGGGGGTGAGAGATACGGTGGGTGGGGGAGGCGAGAGAGGGGGCAAAGGTGCTGACTCAGTCCCCACCCAGGAGGCCCACACAGCTCTGTTCCTGAAACCCAGCAGCCCAGAGAGAGTGATCCAGGCTGGGGTCCCTAGGTGCCACTGGAAGGCTGATGAGACCAGTGCAAGGGTGAGCTACAGGCGTGGGCTCCCGGCCAGCCCAGGGGAGGTGTGGGGAGCCATTCCCCACCACCAGGGGTCCTGAGCAGCAGCCTGGACCATTTGTTCCCTCTTGTCATGGGATCCACACATAATTTGGAGTAGACACAACCTCCCCAGGCTTGGCCCATCACCCTAGTGTGTTTTAGATGATAATGCACTGCGCTACCCACCACGGGGGCCAGCTCCTGCCCTATCCACCCTGCGTGTTCACCACCACCCGCACCTATAATGATGGACATTGGGAGAGACCACAGAGCTAACATCTGCTCCTGAAGTTTGGTCTTAAGTGCTTTCTCAGAAACGCGAGACTACCTGGATCATCTTTTGGAAAATGTTTGACATTTCTAGAGCAAGGCATTTGCTCATTTAGGAAAAAATTAGGAAGAGAAAATAAGGCCTGGACTCAGGCACCAGGTCTTACGTGCCCCAGCCCTCCGTTCTGGAACTGACCCCCACCTGTCCCCGTCTGCAGCGCCCCAGGCCCCGGCTGCCCTGTTCCTACAATGAGAAGCACAGCAATGACTTAGCAACTGGATATCTGACAGCTGCAGCCTTTGTCCCTGAAGGAACCTAGTCAGGCCCTCAATCTGGCACATTCCACTTGACTTTATTATGACCGAACTGCAGAAGAGCAGTAAAACTCTTACAGTTTAAGTCGAGGCAGTTAGGACTGCGTGCAACAGAATCCATTTAGTTCAGTTACTCCAAGGGAGAGCCTAGATAGCGAACGCAAAGTTTCTGGCATATGTGGCGCAGAGAGAGGGGACTTCCAGGAGGAGAGTCAAACACGCCTGCGGGGACTTGCTCCTGCATCCATTCTTCCTGCTCCGCAGTGGGACTCATGTGGGCCTTGACCTTGGAGGTTGGTTTAACCAGCATTTTTAAACCGCTTGTTGGGAGACAAAGGTAAACGTGACTTTCAGAAGAACAGCTGAGCGTAAAAAATTAGATGTGATCACAGAGCTACAAGGAAAATGTAAGGGGAGCGTGTGGAGAGATGGAAGCTGGTCCCACAGGGCTGCCCTGTCCCTGGGCTAGCTACCTCCTCGGGGGACGGTGACCTCCCACAGGAAAGAACTCAGGATGCGCCTCCGGGGAGATGGGAAGCCCACTTTTTCTAAGGCAAGTAATTTCTCACCAGCTGTCAAGGGAGCCGCATCCCACCACAGGCTCCCCGTCCCCCCGTGCCACCTCGGTCCTTCCACATGTGACCTCTGATAGGGTCACGGTGAGACCGTGACATGGTGTCACCTTCCCCAGTGAGGGGCACCCTCCATGTCCCCAACAGAAGCTGCAAACAGGCAAGGCGGCCTGGAATCTGGTCTCTTCTGTTTACTTCTCTCTCGGCCCCCACCCCCTCCAATTCCCATGTAATAATGTCATCTGTTTATCACCCCTCAGAGTCCAGTATGGGTTCTCTAGAACTGATGTGCTGATCCTCAAGGACCAACCTGCCATGTTTTCACTTGCATTTCAGCTGGACTAGAAAAACACCCTTCACATCCAGCTAGTTTTGTGATACAGACCCACAGCATGACCATCGAAAAACTTGACCCACCACAGACAGCCCTCTGGCATGAATCACTTACATTCATTCCACATGCAGAATCCATCCCCCCAAAAGTCTCTCCCCATCACAGCTCAGGCACAGGCTTGCAGCCCCCCAGTGCATTTCCTAAAGCAACCCCAAGTACACTGGGGCATTTCTTTGGAAACAGCAACTCAAGCCTGGTTCTTCTTGTTCTGAAAACCTGTGAGCCAAAGAAAGAGTAAAGTGGGTGTGAGTGACACACCCACTCAACGAACAACATGATATCTGGGTAGAAAAGTTCCATGTAACACCCTCCATACAAAGGCTGTATCAGCGACTGGTCAACAGTGATTTGGAAATCCATCCAGGCACAGGTCTCCGGTTCCCTGATTAGAGCCAGATCCTGCTCCTGGGGAGGGGCTCCCAGCAGCTCTTAGTCAGGAACTATTGGGGGCAATGTCCTTAAAATTCTTAAAGGCCCTACTCCTAATACTTTGGCCACCCGATGTGAAGAGCCAATTCACTGGAAAAGACCCTGATGCTGGGAAAGACAGAGGGCAGAAGAAGAGGGCAACAGAGGATGAGATGGCTGGATGGCATAATCCACTCAATGGATTTTGAGCAAACTCCAGGAGACAGTGAAGGACAGAGAAGCCTGGCGTGCTGCAGTCCACAGGGTTGCAAAGAGTCGGACACGACTGAGCAACTGAACAACGATTATCTGAGAAAGTCTGTAAACCTGCCTCTAAGACTTTTAGAAGGCCTGCAAGACATATCCTTACATCTTTCTAAGGTCTGGAAAGAAGTCTTAGAACCACACTTTGGGATGGTCACCCTGGAGCCATGCTGCACAGACAGTGCCCTGGGTTTGATCTTTGTCCTGAAGCCATTTCTTATCATGAGTCACTTTCGCTGGGAGACATAGACAGTTTCATTATCACACCGAGAAAGCCCCAGCTCCTTTATTTTACCTTAATCCATCGGTCTCTTCAGGTAGTTTATCATAGGCAGCTGGAAGAAGATAGGGCTATGTTCCATCTTTAACCTGGAGTATCCTTAACCAGACTCTTGAGTTCATTGAGTATCCTGTCTATTTTCCATGTTACTAAGGGTGATGATGTTGCTAAACTCAGCTTCCAAATAACATCTTCCTCATTGTCTATCCTCCAAGCTCTCATCAAGTCTCTTTGAGGTCCTTCTGGCTTTTATTAACAATCTTCTCAAGGCCTTCCCAGCTTTGCCCAGTGCTTCAACCAAGCCAGGCACCTATGTTAGGTTTTTGTGATGGCAGGAACCCACTTCCTGGTATCAAATTTTGTTCTGGTTATGTATGGTTGCATAACAAATTACCCACAAACTTAGGGGTTTAAAACAACAATCATTTTTATTATTCCTCACTATTTTGTGAATCCAAAACTTGTTTTTACCTCCACTGGGTCAGTTGTTGACATTCAGGTGGTGAGTAGGCTGGTCTACAGGGGCCACACGGCTGGCATGTTGGTGGGGATGGTAGGATGGCCAGGATCAACAGAGACTGTTTACCAGAGTCCTACACAGGGCTTCTCCGGCATGGCATGCAGGATGGTCAATTCCATCACTGGAGAGCTCCTTCTTCCACAGAGAATATTCCTAGAGACTGTGTAAGCTGCCAGGTTTCTTCAGACATGGGTTTGGAAACTGGCACAATATGACTACTGCCACTTTGTAGAGGACACAGTAGTTCATTCAAGGGAAGGGGACAAAACCCCCACTTCTCAGTGGGACAACTGTCAAGGAATTTATGGCCATCTTCAGTCTTCCATATTCCTTCTCCATTTCTTTCTGTTTCCTGGAGTGGCATGTGAAGGCTGGAGCTGCAGCAGCCATCTTGGACTATGAGAATTTGTTGGGAGTAAAAGGTATGTACTGCAGACCAAGCAGCTAGTAGCAATTTGGATCCCTGACTCCACAGAAAACCATCCAATCCGTAACTGTTTGCCCCTCAATTTTTAAAATGTGAGAAAAAAAATTGACCACTCTTAAGTCATCATTATTTGGGGCTTTTCTGCCACTTGCAGCCTAACAGTAGTTTGGGGTATAATGTATTCTCTGGGAGCTGAGGTGCACATTGAGGAGACTGTTTTGTTCCCCAGCCATCCATCTCGCACCTCATAGACCGAGTTTCCTGAGGCATCACTATACGAGTACTGACAACACCACCCCTACAATGGCCTTCCACTGCAAGAGCCCTGGCCTCGCATTCTGATCTCATCACTCTCTTCAAAACAAATTTTATATCAAATTCTCCCATTCAAGGCCCTGACCCATCTCTCCAGCTGGACCTGCCCCCTCTCTTCCATGTCTACTAGTGAATGTGGACTCACCTGTGTTGACCTACGCCTGCCCTCACCCTCCACACACCTTCTCCCAAATCCTACCATGGTTTTACAACAGAGCTCAAATCGCTTCTGGGTGAAGAATTTCCAGATCGCCACGAAAGGGCTTTCTCCCTCCCTCTCCTGCCTTTCACAAGAGGGTTTACATAGTCCCAACCCTGTCATTCGACCCCATCCACCACGGTCCACAGGGGTTTTGTTGCTTTTACCTACCACGTGTTCACATCTCAAGGTGAGCTGGTCAAGGCAGTCTTGTTCTCACAAGGCCACGCACCCAGCAAAAGCAGAGCCAAAGCTGGTCAGGATGGAAAGAAAAACGCAGCCCACCAAGCCATCCCCTCTGGCCCATTGCTCACTTCCTGGCACAGGTGCCCCCATTCCAAGCTCTTTCCCTCAATCTCTAGACTCTCCTTGGTGTAAACCCCCTCAGAGAACCCCCCTGTGCCACTGTTAACCCTGAGGACAGAGCCCCAGGCCCCACTGCTGGGCTGGCTGCACATCCTGTGCAATCCTGGCTCTGCTCTGCCCCGGACAAGTGCTGAGGCTTAGGGAGGACATCCTGGCTGCTTTTGCTACATATCTGTGCCCAAAAATTGGGCAACAAAGATCAGGGTGGATACAAACATAAAAAATGAGAATTTCTCAGGCTTTGCCTATGGTCACTTGAGGGAAAATCCCAAGCTGCCCCCCGCCCAATGTCCCGCAAGACCACCCCCCTCTGCAGTCCCCATCTGCAGAGAACTAGGACATCAGAGGCCCCAGGAGTCAAGAAAGTGGCTGAAAACGACCAAGAGTCAGACTGGAAACTTGGGCTGAACTCGGCATTGCTTTCCCTGAGTGCTGGAGAGCCGATGATGAGCTGAACTGACACCCGGTGAGATTCCATTTAATGAGTTATTTGGCAAGGGCTACTTCTGAAATTAATTATCAATCATTTCTCATTATTCTTAAATGGCATTTCTTAAACCACAAGGCTTGAGGAAACATGTGTGTTGGGGGGTGGTGGTGCTCTCTCGGCTGCTCAGAGGAGTATCTGTCCAGAGACCTGGGCAAGGCTGGGCACTGCATCTCCTGGCTGGAGCCCCAGTCTCTATCATAACTCAGCCCCAATTTCATCTAACATACCTGAAAATCCAGCACCCCCAAGGCGTGCCTCGCCTGGGGCAGGGCGTACCCGGTGTGCCTTTTTGCACAATCATCAAGAGGGGCTCGGGAAGTAAGAACAGGTGCCGATGTGGGGACCTGCCCCATCCCACCACTAGCCTTAGCACACTTGGTCCAGGGAGGAGGGCAGGGCCCTGGCTGCTGTTCCTGCCTTCTCAGGGCCCAGCGGGCCTGCAGATGCTTGAGACAGTGCTAGAAACACAGCCAGGTGTGGGAATCTGGCCAAACATGGGAGTGACAAGGAGCCCAGGCCAGCTCTGTCCCTGCCCTTCCCTGTGTGTCCAGAGGAGGAACCAAGGTGAGAGGGTCTCCCACCGGCATCCACCACCTTGCCAGGCTCACTGGAGTGGCCCCCCAACTAGATGCTCCTCATAAAGCTCACCATCCCTCCCCTGCCCTGGGGCCTTTCTCCATGGACCAGAAATACTTTCCCTCCTGCACCTGCCCTGGATGAGTGTGGCAGCCTGCTTCCCAGTTCCCGTGGCCCCAGCATCAAGCAGGGTGCCTAGAACATGGGAGATGCTGCACAAAGTCCAGTCTAATGATGGATGCTCCTGGACCTGCCTTAATGAGTCTTAGCATCAACCAGTGGGGTACTGGGGCCCCAGCACCCCCTCCACCCTGGGGCTGTAATAGGTAAGAAGATGGACAGATGGGGAGAGGACTGTCCCCATGCAGGTGGCTGTTCTTTTTCACCACCACCGGCTATCCTGTGGGGCTGAGTCACTGGAGCATTCATTGCTCTGCTCTTGTTCACCAAAGCTGCTCATGAGGCCAGAGGGACAGGGGCCGGGACTGAAAGATTTGACCCCAGATCAAGCACTGACTCCCCCAGTCACTTTGGAAAAGAATTTCCCTTTGAAACAGGGAATGTGAAACTTAACGGAGAAGTTTGCAGAATCTCACTAGTCTGGAAAAAGTCCTGAAATTCTCTTCGTGAAAGTTTCACATCAGCATGTGAGCAAACGTTCGGCTGTAGGGCTGTCAGAGGGTTCATCCCCAGCGGATGACCCTTAGAAGAATGATCGTGCAAAGGACTATCGAGCAAACGTCAAAATGAGCGAGATGCTGTTGTCTGCAGGACCTTGACAGAGACAGAATGCATGAGGACCTGGTGACCTCGGGGAGTGCGGGGCTGGGGCCTCCTCACCCCTACAGCCAGTGAGTCCTGACCTCCTTAGGGCCCACCGGACTGTCTTCTGGAAGATGGCCTGATGCCAGTGAAAGGGGTCTTCCACCCAGAGCCAGGGCAGGTGGGGTCAGGACCCCACCAGGCCTGGAAGTGGACTTCCACATGGCACCGGGGGCAACGGGAGACCTGTCAGAGTGGACCAGGTGGGGGCCGTGCACTGCCACTTAGTCTCAACAAGAAGAGGCTCAGGGAAGCCCTGCCCAGGGGGCCTGATTCAGGTCACCACTATGCAGGAACCCTTGCAGGGTGTCCACCTGCACCCCGACATCCAAGTAGCACACATATACTCTGACTCACACGGCGATTGTGCTCACCCCAGAGGAGACAGGAACAGACTCAAGCAAGACTTCCTGGCATCTTTGCCCCTTCAGAGCCAAATCAGAACCCCTAGTCTCCTGCTGTCTAGGACCAATGTCCTCGGAGTTTGTTCATCTGTAACCTTTTGTCCTCCTCCTGTGTCCTTCCTACATTACAGGGTCAGGGTCTCAGAATCTGTGTATGGCTTTGTGCTGACTGTTTTTTTAATGTCAAATATTTACTGAAGAATTTTACTTTAATTGAGGATATATTGATCCCCACCCCTCAGTAGTTTACACTTAAAAGATGAGACAGAACAACAGAGTGGATGAGAGTAGGTGTTGGCCTCAAACATTAGACTGGCCTGGGGTCAGTTCTGTCCGTATGACCTTGGATAGTCATGTCACCGCTTTGGCCCAGTATCCACACCAGCAAAAGGAGGGCTAGGCAGGCCACCTCGTAGGTACCCTCCAGGCTCGAGTCCAACGGTGCCCCCACGCATGGCACTGGCTCCAGCACCTCCTGCGGGCGGGCAAGTAAACTGTTCCACCCTCCTCCTCCAAGGAACCTTGGTGTGTTTTGAGGTTCTGTGTTCGGTCATCCCTAAAGGCCAGCTGTTGTGGCAGAAAGGAGTGCAAGGAGACACCAGTTGGGGGTCCTAGAGAGATGGTATCTTGTTGGGAGAAATCCCTTTTAAACTGGCTGTGGCCTGCCCACAGCCAGAGCTCAGCCCAGTCTGAGTGGCTTCACAGAGCAGTATGAGTCCTGAGTTAGAGGGTGAACCCAGGGCTTAAGAACCACAAATCGGGGTGTTGGGGTTTAGTAGTTAAACTCCAGGCATCCATCTCTAGACGCAGACTGGCCGTTCTGGCGTAGGTCCCCCCAGAACTCAGCACCGAGATTAACGCATGCTCTGAAAGTGAGTCTTCCATGTGGGATGCAAGGGCCCGCCTTGAATTCTGAGTCTGAGTCCATTTCCCCCGGAATCATCTGCAGGGCTCTTGTTACGGCAGCTTCTAGCTCTACCCTCGCGTTTCATGTCTCCGAGATGGTGTTGATGGACACTCAGCAAGGTTCTAACCACTGTGCAGGACATCTGTGCTCCAGCTGCTGCAGCCCAAAGAAATTTTTGCAATAGTTGGGCGATGACTTGCCAGGATACATGCAGTACTGACAGGACTGCATCCTGCTAGTCAGGAGACCCCTGGATCAGCAGACATTTCAGGGTTTTTAAGGTTGTCATGGAGTATAGTTCTAGGGAGCTGTGTTGCTTATGTGGGATATGTAAGTCTCAATTGGAAACATTTGTTTATAAACATCAGCAAGGAGAACTTTGTCTAAACAGACCCTCCCACTGCCCCCACAAAATAACCTAAGAATTATGCTAGCACAATGCCCAGGGTCACAGAGCAAGTTTCTGGAATATTCTAGAACCAAGTCTTCTGGTAACAACTAAATTGCCAATGGTTTAGCCAGGCTCCTGGGCTAGAAAATGAAAGCAAGTCTTTCGTGTTAAAGGATTTTCAAGGCTACAAAGAAAGAAGGGATGTTAATTCTGAGCCATCCTCCACCAGCAACGTTAGCACATCGCAGCAGGTGTGATACTAAAAGCCTTAAAATGTTTGGATAAAGAACAAGTACCTGCTGTGCAGGAGGTGTCCCTGGCTTTCCAGAACACCTCACCCACTGGATTTTCCCATTGGACGTGCCCAAGGCATCCAGGAGAACAGAGGAGAGGCTCACAAGCAGCACCTCTGGGCTGGGGTGAACACCCTGGCGCTGCAGCCATGTCTGAGGCTCTTGCAACCCCATCTTCCTCCCTGTCTCCTTTCCCAGGTGTCAGATTTGCATGCTGGTCCTGGCCTCCCCTTGATCCCTCGCCCCTTTACCTTTCACAGGTCCCACCCCCGATCCACCCCCAAGAGCCTTTTAACTCCATCTCTCCTCTGCTTCCCAGAGAGCCTGGCCCAAGAGCGTGCACACAGCAGTCCATCCTGTATCCAGCCTGGAGGAGTGGGGAGGGGCGCTCAGGAGCTGATCTATGGATGGATAAGTCTTGGCTGTGCTGTCTGAGGGGCTTTATTAGACAGTTGGATGAGGTCCTAATTACCCCTGGACCCGGGGCAAATGCTGCCTTTCCCACGAAGCCATCTTGCACGTTGCCGTCAGGAGGAACAGTGGCTGCCGGTGAGCGGGCACGTAGCACGCGCCTCCTGTGCTCACCACGCTGTAACTGTCCCCTATACTCAGTCTTCAGAACAATCCCACTTAGAGAACCAGAAGCTGGACTCCCGGCCCCTGTGCAGTGTCAGGCCAATAAAACGGGGTCCAGTGGGCATGCAAGTCAACCTACACGGGGCACCCTCCTCTTCCTGCTGGTTTCCTACACGGTTCGGTCTCCCCCTCTAAACTCTTTCCTATCAGAAATCACATGAACCACCTCTGAAGTCTCCAGTATCCATCCCAGGGTCCAGCATTAAGAACGGCCCAGGCGGTAGACATTCTGGGAACTTCCTGGGCTCGTCTGAGCACTGGTAAACGTCTCCTTTCAGGGACAGCCCCGGCACCCTCAGCCACAGCGGAGCTGGAGGTGGAAGCTGAGTGTGGCCACCAGGACCTGGGAGGGCAGTGACCTGCAGGTCCCCTCTCCTCCAACCTGGGGGGAGGGTCCCCTCCCCCACTACTCCACGGCTCCCCAGGCACTGCTTGCTGCTGCAGAAATGAATTTTTCTTCTCTTTTGAGCACACCACAGGGCACCCATTCTGAGCGCCAAGCAATGCCCCGAAGCCACTGGGAAGCTGACAGGCAGGAGCCAGAGAGGTTTGGCGCCATCCTCCCCCGGAAGAAAGCTGGCTTGTTCAGGAGCACAAAGGCTGGGCGCTGGGCGGGTGACAGGCTGTGAATGCTAATGGGCAGGCACTGGGAGCCCCCCTTTCCAGGGAAGGGCCCCGGGCCTGGGCCGGATGCTCCCAGCAGCAGCGGGACTGCCGTCCCCCGGCCCCTCCCCCAGCGCAGGTCGCCTGTTCTCATCACGTGGGGTCCGGGTGAGCAGCTGTTACAGGCAGCGCAGCGTCTAAACATCCGTGCAAACTTGGACCAACAGGTCCTGCCGAAATGTGCTAACCATCTGCTTTTCCTTAGCTGTTTTTGAGCAAATTGTGTTTATTATGTTAATCTATTTTACTGTCAACAACACCGAATGACACAGTTGCCGATAAACAGCATCATTATGTATCTCATTCTGGCACATTACCAGAACTTTTTTTTTTTCCTAATGCAACAGGGAAAAGAAAATACATATTGAAATGTTGCTCTATTTAAGAGTGAGTCCTGGAGGGCAACTCATGAGGGTCAGGAAAAGTCTTCTCTGGGGGAGGCACCCTCTCCAGGAAGGGTAGGGGGACCAGGACTCACACTTGGCAATAAAAGTGGGATCTCTCAGAAGCTGCAGGCCTGAGAAAGGTTTTTATGCATCTGATTTTTCTCCCCTAAACTTCCCTCCAAAACTCCTCCAGTTTTCTAGGTGGTCAGGTAAGGGTACCAGGAAGAATTTGCCATGTAACCGCCTTTGTGACTCACTGGGAACCATCCTAAAACCAAAACAGCCAGGCTGGGGCTGGACCTTTTATTAATTAGGATCATTTCACAGGTGGTGCTAGTGGTAAAGAACCCATCTGCCAACGCAGGACACAGGAGAGACGTGGGTTCAATCCTTGGGTCAGGAAGATCCCCTGGAGTAGGGTATGACAACCCACTCCAGTATCCTTGCCTGGAGAATCCTAGGGACAGAGAAGCCTGGTGGGCTACAGTCCATGGGGTTGCAGAGAGTCAGACATGAGTGAAGCAACTTAGCACACACACCCCCATGTGGAGACCAATAAACTCCATACTTCCAGAGAAGAAAAGAGGAGTGCTGGGTGGGGGACTGAGGAACCAGAGATACATTTCAGGATGGTGGGGGTCAGGGCATTGGCCTGAGATGGACTGGGCCCTCCCAGCCAAGTGAATCCTGACGCTGCAGAACCTGAAGGCGGATTTGTGCTGCTCCAGCAGTTCTCCAATTAGGCAATAAGCAACAGGGGGCAAATGGAGCTTCCTGGGAGGAAAACAGTTCAGTGCCTCAGACAGAGACCAGAGCTGCCTGCTGCTGCAGAAAGGAACAGGGTTCCTTTCATTTGGCTCACAGGCCTGCAAAGAGACTGTCTGCACACCCCGATCCAGGCTGGCTTCCCTGCATAACGGAGGGCTGCTTTGCCTGCCGACCTTCAGAAGCCAAGAGAAATTCCCAGGTGGGATTTTCTCAGCACAAATAACCCGCCTGATCAAGGGATCTGGTAGCCAGGTGGCTTCTGGGTATCCTTGCAAATATTTGGTTTCAGAGAAGGGGTCACGTTACAACAGTTTAATATTTGGAGGCTGAAAGGGCTGTAGCAATAAGCCGTGTCCCCTTGTCCCCCAGCCGCCAGCAGACAGCCCATAAAAACGTGGAGCTCATGTTCACACAGAGGGCTGCTGGTTTTATGGACTGGGGGAGAGGGGCGGGAGAGGACGGTCATGGGCAGGCTGCCTAAGAGTCTCAATTAAATGGGTGTCAGCTGCCAAGGATACGGCAATCAGGAGGGGAACACCTGAGTCCTGGGGGCCTGATGTTGTGTGAGGGCCCCCTGCTCAGCCACAAAATGCCCGCAGAACTGTCCTTACCCTGCCTCCCAGGGCCAACATCTCCCCACCGCCTGGCCCCACCACACGATGGCTCCTGTGCTTGAAGGATGGCCCCAGTGCTAGCTCCTGCCCTCTCCAACTCAGAGTAGACCCTCAGCCTCTTCGCTTTCTCACCCTTGGGAAAAGGCAACACATTGGTTCATTCTAAAGCAGGTGCCTGGGGATTCCCTGGTGGCTCAGTGGCCAATGCAGGAGACACAAGTTTGATCCCTGGTCTGCAATCCCTGGGTCACAAAGATCTCCTAGAGGAGGGCATGGCAACCCACTCCAGTGTTCTTGCCTGAAGAATCCCAAGGGCAGAGGAGCCTGTGGGCTACAGTCCACAGGATCACAAAGAGTTGGACAGGACTGAGGTGAGTGAGCATGCACACACTGGGAAGATCCCATATGCCGCAGGGAAACTGAGCCCCGGGCACCACAACTATTGAGCCTGGGCTCTGGAGCCCAGGGGCCACAACTACTGAGCGCAAGCACTGCAGTTACTGAAGGCTGTGCACCTGGATCCTGTCCTCCTCAAAGAGAAGCCACTGCAATGAAAAGCCTGAGTACCGCAACTAGAGAGTAGCCCCCAGCTTGCCATAACTAAAGAAAAGCCAGCACAGCAACAAAGACCCAGCACAGCCAAGGATAAATAAATAAATAATAAAGAATAAAATGAAATAGCTGCTTAAGTCGCATCTCTTCAAGGGCAGTTCCCATTTAATTGAGGGCTCAGCCTGAAATCAAAGGAATGAGTGTGTTATTGGAGTGTCTCAAGAAATGACTGGAAAGGAGAAACTCCTGTCCCTGCACTTTAAGCTCCTTCAGGAAAGAGGAAAGGAGTTGGGGACCCCGTCAATTCCCAGTGGCGGCTGCTCTGGAGCCCGGAATCCACTCTGCACCCTTGCTCTCTAAAGGTGAATTGTTCAGCACCCCAGAAAACAAATCCCTTGGGGACGGACGCTGGCACCAGGTGGCGCTGTTGCCCAGGGCCGTCTAGTTGCCCTCCGGGCGGGGAGGATGGGGAACGCGAGTGGAGAGAGGGTAACGGCGGAGTGCGGTTTTGGAGATCGGGGGTGCTTCCAGTCTGGAGTTCCTAACTCAGCAGTAACTGAAGAGCGGCGTTTAAAGAATGAAGCGCGAATTCTTCCATGCCATCCTCAATCCCCGTTATAAAGCCCAGCGATTCTCCCAATTCCTGGGGTGAGGGGTTGGGGCCGGGTCAAAGACTTCGAATTGTGGTCTCCGAGGGCGGGGGCGGTGGGGCAGGACACCGCTCTTTTCGGGTTCTGGCAGAGGGGTCCCAGGACGTTTACTGGGCAGTACGTGCCATCTTTCCAGGAGAGGCGCCCAGTCCACGGCTCCCAGAGCAGATCGCAGCGGGTCCCGCGGCGCCCCCGCCCCCACCTTGGTCTGGAAAAAGCCAGAGCATCCCTTGGCGCTGGGCTTTCTTCACGTAAAGTGATTACCACGTGTCAGAAAGAAACTGCTGCTTTTCTGTATAACCACAGACCACTTTGGGGAACAGGGACTTGGGATCAAAAAGGAAAACTGTTTCAAAACAAAATACTGCAAGCTGGCGCTTTTTACCACCACCCCCCCCTTTCCCCTTTTTTTTTTTTTTTTTTAAAGGGAGGGAGGATTAAAAAACAAACAAACAAAAAAGTAAGTCGGCATCTTCTCACAACTGCAGCTGATTTCCTGTGTAAACGAAAACCATGTGATATTCCATAAAGGCTTCCAGCTTTAAATGACAGGAAATGAAAACCATCACGGAAAAGGAAAGCTGCGGAGTGAATTCCCAGCGCAGATATCATTACGGCGACAGAACAGGGGGATGGCTGCTAATGGGGGCCGGGCGCCGGGGACACTGACTCCCCCCGCCCCCACCCCCGCAAATGTTTCTTCTGCAGGAGAAATGGGGCGGCGGCGATCACACCCCGGCGCTGCGCCCGGCAACCGGGCTTTCAATTAGGGACGGAGCTAGGGAAAGCAGTCCTTTCTTTCTGCTCGCCTCACCCGGGTCAGGTCACGACCCCTCCACCGCGTTCAATCGGCGGTGCCATCCATATGCATGAAGGCTAATTAACTCTGAAAGGCCCGGCTGGCCGAGCCCTCCGCGCAGCGCAGGGGTGCGGTGGGTAGGGGTGGGTGGCGAGGGCGCGGGCCCCGATGGTCTCTCCCCCCATCCCCGCCCAGGCCCGGCCTCTGCAGCTGCTCCCGCGCCGGCCGAGTGCGCACGTGTGCGCGGGGAGCGCGAGCCTCAGAGGCGCGGGGACTTGAGGGGCCCGGGAATTAGCCGCGTCATTTGTCGCCAGCCTAGCAACACGTGCTGATTTATCCCGATGGCTCCCGCCTGGCCCTGCGCCCCGGGCCCCAAGTGTGAAAGGGATGCTCATTCTAAAGGGAGTTTCAGGTTCCGGCCCCAAGGCTTCTAGCCCCGAGTCTGGCCGCCTGTGGGAGGGAGCGTGGGTAAGTCCCGCCCACCTCTCTGTGTTCCTTGCCTTTGCTCTGCTCTGACGTGATGCTGCTGGGCTGGAAAATCAGTCAGGCACTTTTCACTGACGATAAATCCCTAGAGATCTAGCCAGCTGCCATATTTTCCCTAGCTCTGAATATTTTTAGGTTTCCCAGTTCATGGCAAGCCAGGAGGTTCCTTGGTTTCCATGAGGTGGCAATCTGCCGCGTGATATTTTCTACTTCCTTTGGTATCAGTTAAGACTCAAGTTTAGATTTTAACGGACTACCTTGAACTAGTTTAAGCAAACTAGAGAATATACGATGGACACAGGGTTTGTTCCTGGACCCACAATCTAGGGTGCGCCAGGCTCAAAAAGTTCCTAGTTTCTCCTCCTCTCACATTTTCTTCTCTATTTCTGCTGCTTTTTGTTCGTGGACCAGCTTCCTCTCGACCTGTTTCTCACAGAAGAGGGTCCCACTCCACAGGCGAGCTCAGGGCAGCGCGGGTGAGACTGCATGTCCTGGTTTCAGGCGCAAGTCTCAGATTGGCCCACCTTCGAGCACTGTGCCTGGTCCTGGCCCAATCCGCTGTGAGGAGTTAGTCACATGATACAAATATGGCTGCCAAGGGCCCATTCCTGGAGGTCGAGACTACTTAAGGGGTGGGAGAGACCAGATATGCCAAAGGGCATGGACTTCTCTGCCACCTTCTGTCACATGTGACCTGCTTATTTAGCTTATATGTAGAGTACATCATGCAAAATGCTGAGCTGGGTGAAACACAGGCTGGAATCCAGATTGCCAGGAGAAATAGCAATAACCTCAGATATGCAGGTGACACCACCCTTATGGCAGAAAGCAAAGAGGAACTAAAGAGCCTCTTGATGAAAGTGAGAGTGGAAAAGCTGGCTTAAAGCTCAATATTCAAAATACAAAGCTCAGGGTGTTGGATCCCATCACTTCAAGACAAATTGATGGAGAAACAATGGAGACAGTGACAGACTTTAGTTTCTTGGGCTCCAAAATCACTGTGGATGGTGACTGCAGCCATGAAATTAAAAGACGGATTGCTCCCTGGAAGAAAAGCAATGACAAACCTAAACAACTTATTAACAAACAGAGTCATTACTTTGCCTACAAAGGTCCATATACTCAAAAGTTATGGTTTTTCTAGTAGTCATGTATGGATGTGAGAACTGGGCAATAAAAGCGACTGAGCACTGAGTAAACGATGCTTTTGAACTGTGATGTTGGAAAAGACGCTTGAGAGTCCCTTGGACAGCAAGGAGGTCAAAGCAGTCAATCCTAAAGGAAATCAACCCTGAATATTCATTGGAGGGACTGGTGCTGAAGCTCCAATACTTTGGCCACCTGATGCCAAGAGCTAACTCATTGGAATAGATCCTGATGCTAGGAAAGATTGAAGGCAGGAGGAGAAGGGGACAACAGAAGAAGAGATGGTTGGATGGCATCACCGACTCAATGGACATGAGTTGGAGCAAACTCCTGGAGATGGTGAAGGACAGGGAAGGCTGACTTGCTGCAGTCCAAGGGGTTGCAAAGAGTCAGACACGACTGAGCAACTGAACAACAACAATGTACTTATCTAATTGCGAGCCAGATTTTAACTAGGTGCAGGGTAATTTCCTCAGAGATAGCTCTATAGGCACCTGTCCCACAGCTAGCTTTGCCTTATAATAAAGAGGAGGGCAGGATTCCTTATACAGAATTCAGGGGTGCCAGGGAGAACATGCCTGCCTTCTCTCAGCATCACTCAGTGAGTTAGGAGTGAAGTTACAGACTTCACCAAGACCACGGAGGAGGTGAAGCCAGCTTTCTCAGGAAGAGGTCTGTGGCCTGGGTCTGAGGAAGGGTGGGGATTGAGGGGGATGAGGATGGAGGGGGGACTGTGTCCTGTTCTGAGGGAACCAGAGCTTACTTGTACATGTGACCGCCTCTCTCATCAGACCTCTTGAGGACAGATCAGGTTGGGAAGTGAAACTCAGAGCTCTTGGACATAAAAAGTAAAATCTTCCTTGATTAGTTCAGCAGAAATTGGATTTATTAAGTGTATTAGTAGGGATGAGCTAACCCTATCTCAACACCCACATCAAGTGGCTTAACACAATAAGAGGCTCATTTCACAGCACAGTCAGGGGGGACTCAAGGGCTCAGGCTCCTGTTTTCCTCCTGGCTCCACCTCTTCCCAGGGACTTTGTGTCTTCCCTGCATCCTCTACCCTGCCTGGGAGGTAAGAGCATGGAGTATTGCACTGGGAGAAGTGGAGGGGGATTTGGGACCAGGCGTGGAAGTCCATCACTTCTGTCCCCATTAGTCACAACACAGTCATGTGACCATGCAGCAAAGCCAGGAAGGCTGGGAATAGCAGATCAGCAGCCCAGCTCCATGGATGCCCAAGGATGAAGAGAAAATGGGTCTGGTGATTGTCTAGTCATTCTCTTAGGTTATGTTAGAATGTGCAGAGTCACAGGCAGGTGGGGTAAGAGCGAGGCTCTTCCAGGAGCATTCCCAAATTTCCAGGAGCATTCCCAAACCCCAGCCTCAGACTCCATGAACAGGCTGTGGTGGCCTCTGCACTCAGAGCCACTAACTCCAGATGCCTGCTTGGGTGCACACACCACCTCTGCTCACACTAATGAAACTTCCAGTCTCAGGGTTGACCTTTCCATGTCTGGGAAACAGCTCCCACCACTGCAAGCCAGATGTCTCTGCCGTCACTCTAAACACTTTTTTCTTAAATACTTTCTTAAGTATTTAGGCCCCGGGTGGAAACTCCTTCCTCATCTGCTCACCCCCCTTCTTTTCACCCCAGGCTACTCATTCCTAAATTCAGATCTTGAATGGAAGCATCTCAGGGGTCAGGATTTGATCCTTCCTTCCCGAAGGGAGGGCTAGGAATTTGAGTTTGGACTTTTATTCTGGGAAGGCAGGACTAGAGATCTTTTTCTGTAAGGAGGATATAGACAGTCATAAACAAGACGCATTTCCACCATCGGGGTGAGTGGAGGAGGAGCCTTCTGGCAACCATGGCTCTGGCTGGACCTCAATCACATAGTATTGGGAGGAATTAGGTATTATCAGTTCCAAAATCAGAAAGGCCAAATGGCAGAATCACGGGTTCTTAGAGCTGAGAGGAATGTTAGAAGTTACCTGTCTCGTCTCATCTTCAATTTAACACTGAAGCCCTCTCCCAAGCTGCCCTGTGATCACCAGCCTCACTGAAATCTTCATAGTGCTGGGTGACTCAGTACTGCCGTACAGGATAGACTTTGGATTACTTTGTGTTCCTAGAAGGTTTTGTTGGTTTCTTTCTTTCCTTTCTTTTTTTTTTTTCAAAGGAAGCAGAAATCTGACTTTTTATATTTTCCACCAGTGGCTCCAGTTCTGCACTGGGAAGCCTCATGGGACAAATCTGTCCTGCGTGCATATGACAATTTTTATGCTCCAACTTCCTGTCCTTTAAAAAAAATTAAAAAAAAAAAAAACCCAAAATTTGAAAAAACCCTCCAGGCTGAACAGCCCTCCTTCTCTCCACTCTGTTCCCCATTTGGTGATCTGCTTAAGAGACTTGTGGGCAGAAGGTCAGGAAGACATATCCCCCAAAGGCAGTGTTATACATGTCCCTGCTTTTTACAACAGTCCCAGAGAGGCACACACACATTCCAGTTTGACTAATGGGAAAACCGAAGGGCTGAGCAATTGGGTAACAGAAATCCAGGGTCCAGATCAATCCAGGGACCAGTCCCCAGCTCCACCAACGACCCTCCCACCAGGGACCAGTCCCGGCTACATCAATGACCCTCCCGCGAGGTCCCATCCTTCCTGGGTTCATCCAGGGGCCACGCCTCTGTGTGGTGGGTCCCTGTGCCTGTGCAGGCCTGAGGAGGTCTGGCCTAGAGACGTCCTGCTGGGCCCCACTGTAGGGGCTGTCACCTTAGTACCTCTCAACAGCTACTGCAAACAGTAAAAAGCATAGACATAAAAACCAGTCCTCCTGTAACAGCTTCTAACAACATTCCCCTGAATGCATAGTGTGATGACATAGAAGGAAAAAAAAAAATCTCATTCACTCTGATATTTTTTTGGAAAAAGAAAAACATTACTGTTATCTTTCTGAAACCACTGTCTGTCACCTCCGAAGCCCTTGGCCTAATGCGTCCCCCCAAGGAAGGAAGGAGCCTGTTATTAGTGGGATCGCTGGTGATTGTATAGAGCTGCTCTGGGAATGATGCCTTAATAGACAGACATCGTGGCCAAGTTCAAATGTGGATGTCTTGCAGGCTGCCTCAACCATCCAGACCCTGGACTCCCAATTATGGTTAATCCCCCCCATCCTGGATCTTTTGCTGTATCCATCTATCTTCCCACTGTTTTCGTGATTATAAAGGAAATGGATGTTTATTGTAAAATATCTGGAAAATATAGGCATATACATATATTAAAAAATAAAAATGGTCAGGAATAACCGTGGCTAACAATTTAGTGCCTTTTGTCTGGGTTTTTACACATATATGTATAATGAAGTTAATGTCATGCTATGGATCCAGTTTTGTACCCTCTTTTCTCATTTAATATTGGATGGTGAGCATTTTGCCATAGGTTTGCTGAGAAGAGGGCTTTAAGGCTGAATCACATGCCTTCTTTCACTGGCTTGTTCCTCAGTCAGGAAAGATGAAGTGTGCCAGGCTGTGAAGACAGAATTGTCAACAAGACAGCCAGCCAGCCCTCAGGGGCCTCCTCACCTGGTGAGGGAGGCAGAAGCGGGGAAGCGGTCATTACCAAGGTGGTGATCACTGGGGAAAGGGACAACGCATACCCCACACATACCAGGGGTCCACAGTGGGCAGGGGCTGGTGAAGCCTCTCTGAGGAAGTCCTAACAGGTGAATTCAAGAAATGCCCAGACTCCTAAGGGAGGAGGGAGAAGTGACAGAACTTGGCTGTGGACTGGACGTGAGGAAGGAATGAAGGATGATGTTAAGGTCCTTGGCCTGGACACCAGGTGGCCCTGGGGCTGACTTCCTGGTATGGGAGCTTCAGTCTGTCTCCATTCCTCCCTGGCCTGCTGCTTACAGTGCTGCAGGGAATGTCCTTAAACACAAGTCTGTGGGCGCCGCTCTGCTGTGTCCTGGGGATTATGGAGTTCCTGCATCACGTGGTGGGATGGGTTTTCAGGATCTGATGTGAATTAACTTTACCTTCCAGAGATGGAGCCCTACCAGCAGGGGTGAGGGGCTCAGGCCGTGGCCCCTCAGCCACAGCAGCTGTAGCACTCAGGGTGGTGACAACAGTGGGTGCGTGTGGTCCCCCCATGTGGCAGGCTCTGTTCCCAGCACCTCATGTGTTTTTACTTATTAAATCCTCACATCCCCACTCTGAGGTCAGTGCTGTCAGGCCCTCATCCCAGGGGAGCTGAAGGGAGCACCAAGGGTCACTGACTTGCCCGCTGTCCCGGAGGATGTGAGAAGGGAGCTGATACCTGATGCCAGAGCCTGTGATCTCAACACCAGAGCAGGATTTCTTATTTTGTTAATTATATTTCTTTGAACACTAGTCCACCTGAGTATTTAATCATTTTGCTTTTCTGTCATGCTTTTGGATGTAGAGATTGTGTGTGCATGTGTGGTGAGGTGTGTGGGGTGCTTGCTGTGCTGTGTTGTGTGGAGTGTGTGTATCTGCATGGGTGTGTGGAATATACATGAGTGTCTGCATCTGTGTGGAATGTGTCGCTGTGATGTGTGCTTGTGTATGTGTGTGTATATACTGTGGTGTGTGTGTGGAGTGTATGGTGTGGTGTGTGTAAGGAGTGTGTGTGTATACTGTGGGGTGTTTGGGGGATTGTGGGGTGTATGTTATAATGTATGTATGATATGCGGTCTGGGTGGAGTATGTGTGGACTGTGTATATAGTGTGCACGTGTGTGTGTAGTGTATGTGTGTGTATAGTCTGTGGGGGGGTTTTAGAGTGCATGTGTATAATGTGTGTGGAATGCATGTGGTCTGGGTGGCATGTATGTGGAGTGTATATGTGTGTATAATATGTGTGGGGATATTGTGGAGTGTGTGTATACTGTGTATATGGAATACATGTGGTCTAGGTGGAGTGTGTGTACAGTGTGTCCCTGTGTGTGGAGTGTATGTGTGTGTATAGTGTGTAGGGGGTTGTGGAGTGCATGTGTAATGTGTGACACGTGGTCTGGGTGGAGTGTGTGCATGTGTGTGGAGTGTGTGTGTGGAGTATATGTGTGTGTGGTGTGTGGGGGGTTGTGGAGTGCATGTGTAATGTGTGACACATGGTCTGGGTGGAGTGTGTATATAATGTGTGTGGAGTATATGTGTGTGGGGAGGTTGTGGAGTGCATGTGTATACTGTGTATGTGGAATACATGTGGTCTGGGTGGTGTGTGTGTGGAGTGTGTATATAGTGTTTGCATGTGTGTGCAGTGTGTGTATAGTGTGGAGTGTGTATATAGTGTTTGCATGTGTGTGCAGTGTGTGTATAGTGTGGAGTGTGTGTGTGTAATGTATCATATGTGGTCTGGGTGGAGTATGTGTGGAGTGTGTGTGTGTATAGTGTGTGTGGGGGGGGTTGTGGACTGCCTGTGTAGAATGTGTGATATGTGGTCTGGGTGGTATGATGTGTGTGTGTGTGTGACTAGTGTGTGTGGGGGCGTTGTGGAGTTTGTGTGTGTGTATAGTTTGTGGGCAGTGCTGTGGAGTGCCTGTGTATAATGTGTGATATGTGGTTGGGGCGGAGTGTGTGTGTGGGTTGTGGAGTGTGTGTAATGTGTGTGGAATACATGTGCTCTGGGTGTATGTGCATGGAGTGTGTGTGGAGTGTATGGTGTGGTGTGTGTAAGGAGTGTGTGTGTATAGTGTGGGGTGTTTGGGGGATTGCGTATAGTGTGCGCCTGTGTGGAGTGTGTGTGTGTGCAATGTGTGGGGTTGTGGAGTGCCTGTGTGACACACGCTCTGGGTGGAGTGTGTGTGTGTCATGTGTGTACAGCGTCGGGTGTGAGGGGTGTGTGCTCTGTGTGCACCGACCCCCTGTGTCCATGAGGTCCTGGGGGTCTGGAGCCCCATAAGTCAGCGGAACCGTGCCGAGTGACATCGAGGGGTGGCTCCCCCTGGGTGAAGCCAGGAGGGCAGCAGAGCGTTGCTGCTCTGTCCCCGGTGAGGGTGGCGCCGCGGGCAGGGGCGGGTGCGTGGTGGCTCTTGCTACACCTGCTGAATCTTGCTGAAGCACGTGACCGTGAGACCTGAAGGAGGCCAGGGCCTGGCCAGGGTCGGGGGCCTTCCCTGTGTGTCCCTGGCAGGGAAAGGGTCTGAGGAAGCCCCTCGACAAGCCCTGGAGCCGCTGTCCTAACGTCCAGTTCCCTCCCCGCCCCGCCGAGGGGTCTCCCCCAGGGCCTTGCACAGCCCTCCATCTGGCATCTTCCTCTCTCTCTATGTGCAGGCTCTGAGGCTTGGCAGGTAGGAAGCTTCCCTGGGACTGAAGGCTTTGCATCTAGCTTGAACCCCAGCAAACACAACAATGGAGAGAAAGCAGTAAGGACAGTCACCCCTCCGCCTCCTTATCCATGGCTTCGCTTTCCAAGGCTTTAGTTACCAGTGGTTCAAAAATATTAAATGGAAAATTCCGGAAGTAAACAAGCCCCATGTTTTAAATGGCATGCCATCCTGAGGAGTGTGATACAGTCTCGCTGAGGTTGCTCTGATCTATGATCAGAATGAATCTTTTATTCATGAAATTGGGGAGGAAGATAAAAATTCATGCTAGTTGTGTTGTCACACTTCAAACCGTCACACCTCTTAGGATCCTTGCTAAGAATGTGGTTTCTTTTGTCCCATTTGGAGGGCAACAGTGGGTGATAAGTGCTTCGTTAAGATGAAAAAGGCATGAAATTTGCACAGTAAGATGTTTTGAGAGTGTGAGAGAGATCACATTCAGCTGATTTTTAGTACAATATATTGTATTCTTGCCTGGAGAATCCCATGGGCAGAGGAGCCTGGTGGGCTAGAGTCCATAGGGTCGCAAAGAGTCAGACACGACTGAAGAGACTTAGCACACATGCACAAATTTTTATAATCGTTCTATTTTACTTTCAGTTGTGGTTGTTAACCTGTGTGTAATTTATACACTAAACTGCATCACAGGTGTGTAAGTACTATTGGAAAAAGCCTAGGATACCTGGGATTCAGTACTATCCATGGTTTCATGCATCCACTGGGAGTCTTGGACTGTATCCTCGCAGATGAAGGAGGACCAGTATAAAACCTACGTTCTTAGAAGGCATCCTTGTTCCATCTGGGACCCCAGAAAGCCTGAGTGAGCCCCTATGCACCAGTATGTCTTCCTGGAATGTCCCTTCCTAAGTGGCGATTTCTAAGGGGTCAAGGGAGCCAGGTCCAGGGAGAGAGGCGCTGCCTCCAGTGGCCCCGGGGACACCCCAGGAGCCATCCTGCCCATGGAGGATCTTGGTCTCATTCACCTCAGCTGGGAGGGTGGGGTGAGGAGGGAAGCCCAGACCAGGACAGGAAGTACAACTGTAAATGGAGTGAATCTTTTTATTTTACCAGAACCAGATGTATAAAAGCACCAGAAAAAAGGAGAAGCCAAAGGTTAACAAAACAGACTACTGTCATCAGGAACAATGAAGTTTTATGGCCATGCCTGTCAAGGGCGTGGTTTATGAGGTATAACTCTGGGCTGGACATTGTAGGCAGGAGGGCAGGGGTGCCCACCCTCCGGGGGAGTGGGCAGCCCACCACGTGAGTCCAGGGCTGAAGCAGCTCCGGGGAACCCCTGGGCACCTGGGTGTCCCACCTGGGCTCTCTGCAGGTTGGAAGTACATTTGTGCCTTGGATTCTCTGCCTGCTCTCAGCCCTGTCTCACCTGTGACCTCGGTCCCGCTGTTGTCTAAGTGCCCAGGTAGTGATCTTCACTAGCACTCAGCCACGCACTCTCAGACTGGCCTGTGTTGAGACCTGGGTGCACTCACCTCAGTGTGTGACCCCACACATAAGCCACACGTCATCATCCTCTCCCCTGCTCCAACTATCACCCCCACGCCCCCACCCCACAACCAATGACTCCCAACCACTTCCTCCCTCCCAGTGAAAGCTGGTGGTGCTCCTATGGCCCCCAGGCGCCCCTCTGGCTCCACCCCAGCCCCTTCTCCACCAGGTCAGCTTGTTCCCACTGCAACCTTTGTGCAGACACTTCCGCTCCCTGGAAAGCATCCCCAGATATCCACACATCTCCCCCAGAGTCTCTGTCCAAATGTCACCTGTCGGCTGGCTCTGACGGCAGAGCCCACAGCACAGGGGGAAGGTGGTCTTCCAGCAGCTGGGCCAAAGATGCTGAGAAGATTCCTGCTTCAAGGGAGCCCTCGTGGCCTTGGATCCTGAGGACAGGATTGTAGCAAAACCTGCAACGGCCCTAGAGGTCTAGGGTGAGCTTCCCAAATCACTTATGAAGTGGGTGCCTCACAGCTGAACCCTCAGAGTCACAGGTGGTCTTCCTAGTGTAAATGTGTAAAAATGCGTAAATATGTGATGCTTTGTGTCCTATAGTGTTATTTCGTTTCAAAGCAAAGGAAAGCGCAGAACACTCTGGCCCATGGTGCCAACAACTTGGCACAGAATCTAGCAAGGCTGGAAGGTAGGGGCGCTGGTGGTCAGAGCCCAGTCTAGCCCATCCAGAGAGATGGGAGACATGGTGCTGGATGGGTTATCAGCCCAGAGAGACAGCACCCAGGTCCCCATGCACCCACCCTTGGGACTCCAGCTCCTTATATCTCACAGATTCCAGAATGAGCTATGGAGGGGCTGGTTTTAGAGCCATGCAGGGTTTTTTATATCAAGTTTTCTTGTTTAAGAATTTGCAAGCTATGTTTTACTGTCTACCTGGAGCCTCTCCCAACACCATTAGCTAACCAGCCTGGCAGGCTGGTCCCCTGGGAGTTCTCATGGGTACCTGAGAACTCAGGCAGGCCTGTGGTCAGAGGAAGGCTGGATGATTCACATCTCCTGAGAACAAAGTCTTGTGGTGGGGAGGGGCTGAGATGAAGGCTGGAGGGATGCCCGAAGACCACTGGGTACACAGTTCTGTTCTCAAGCCAGCAAGAGGCACATTCCTCCAGAGCCTTCTCCCCATGACCATGCTTTTCTCTGCCAGATCTTCCCAGACAAATGAGGACTTTCCCCACAACCTGAGCCAGGCTGGGGGTGATGCTGTTCATTTAATGTATTGCTGGACACAGAGCCCACATGGGCTCTGTGTTATTATTCTAATAACTCAGGGGGAAAATCTATATTGCAAATCACCGTACTTAGTCTGGCTTTACAAGAACTATTTATTCCACCAACAGCATCACGTTCATCATTCTCATTCTCTTTGGAGCACATGAAACGGTCCACAGATAAATTAGGGAATCCCTCCCCAAACCTTTAGCTATGAAAAAAAGAAAGGAGAGAATGCAAATATACAAGAATCCTGGAAAACAGCTGATCCAGGCAGTGGCTTTGGTCCCTACATCTGAATACTCATCACAGTTGGTAACATTAAGCTGTGGTCCCCCTCCCTGGGCCAGAGAAGAGTCATCTGTCACCCAGATGCAGAAGGTCTCTCTGCAGCCTCAGGGGACTCAGGCCTCAGCTGGGAGTGGGGGGATGACAGGGAAGGCAGAACAGAGGGGTTTCTGTTGGCAGGGACGGTCCTCCATAATGCAAGAGTGTAAACTGAACGTCTCCTGGAAACTCAGGGGACAGTGTAATTACCTGCCTCTAGAAACAGCAGGCACCCAGTTGGCTCAGATGGTGAAGAATATGCCTGCAACACAGGAGATCCAGGTTCAATCCTTGGATAGGGACGATCCCCTGGAGAAGGGAATGACTACCCACTCCAATATTCTTGCTTGGAGAATTTCATGGACAGAGGAGTCTGGTGGACTACAGTTCATGGGGTCACAAAGAGTCGGACATAGCTAAGCAACTAACACACTAACTAACAGAAACAGGGAAGAGGGGACACACAGCTTGCCTCTTCTGTGCCTAGCACTGCACTCATCAGCAGGTTTAACTGTGATCGGATAAGGTTCATTGTGATCTCATTTTGCAGTTTAAGGTCCCAGAACCCACGAGAGATTTAGTAATTGACAAGAAAATGGCAGGTCCATTCCCTGGTGGTGCAGTGGATATGAATCTGCCTGCCATTGTAGAGGACATGGGTTCGAACCCTGGTCCTGGAAGATTCCACATGCTCTGAGCAATTAAGCCCATGCACCACAACTATTAGCGTGTGCTCTACAGCCCGGGAGCGGCAACTATTGAGTCCTTGTGCCACAACTACTGAAGCCTGTGTGCCCTAGAGCCTGTCCTCTGCAACAAGAGAAGCCACTGCCATCAGAAAACTGCATAATCACTGCAACCAAAAATAGCCCCCACTCACTAGAGAAAGCCCGTGCAAAGCACTGAAGACCCAGCACAGCTGAAAGTAAATAAATAGATAATTTTTTTAAAAAGAGAAAAGAAAATGGCAGGTCTGAATCCCAGTCCTCTGACCCCAGACCCACTTTCCGGTCCTTGCCCACTACATGCTGGGGATGGGGCGCTGAGAGTTCAGGATGGAGACACAGCATCAAGGGAGGAGGGCGATAAGGAGACCCTCACAAAGACAGGGCACCTGGGACATCACCTTCCTAGTGACAGGGTCCCCACTCCACAAGAAGCCAACACCCAGGTTGGCACACACCTGCCATGAGCATCAGTTACATCTTGTCGTGACTTTCTTTCTCAGCCCTCTGGAGAAAGGAGGGGAGACAGAGGCCAGAGGAGACACTTTGAACCAGTGTTCCTGGGGGTCTGAAAGAAGGTGACTAAAGAAACACCTGAAATCCATAAAGATACTTTTTTTTCCCTGCATCTAGGGATATTCTTGAGTGTTCCTCAGAGGCCAGGACAGAAGCGCCCTTGTTTAAAATTCACAGCTCACCACTTGTTCATTTCAATCACACCATCTCCAGAAAAAAAAAGGGATTTTTGTTAGTGCCTAAACGTGAATTAAAATTCATTAAAATTTAATTCACTATAAATAAATAAAAAATAAAATTCATTAAAATTTAAACCTGAAAACAGTATTTTTCTGAGTATTATGGACTGTGCCATGAATAATAGAACAAGTTCTTTTAGCTCCTTGGCATTTCAATCCATTGAGTCCAGACAGCCAGGTAAAACCATATTTGCCTATTCTTCTAATTTTGTTGTTATTTTACATCAGATGGCAATGGTTTCCATTTAAAAGATTTTCTTTTTCCTGAATGTGGAAAGAACCTGAGAAAATTAATAGGGTAGCTTGTAACAAGGCCTGCTGTGGTGTTTCCCCTATAGACATTTCAACTTGTCTGCCTCACGGACAAAGGTTGGTGACCCTGTAGAGAGACAACCCTGCCCTCTTACAGCCTCTTGGAAGGGGACTCCCCCCACCCCAGGACTGTCCTCCAGCCACCAAACTAAGTGACACAGAATCAAAATTTCTAAATTTCCTTCCATGTTGTCATCTTGGTCTGGAGTCCCACAAAGCTTCCTTTAAAGCAAGATAATGGTCTGTCCCTCCTCTCATGCACATAGATGCCAGCACCATATTTCCCAAACACAGTCAGAGCAGAGTATTTCTCACTCAGTCCCACCGTCAATTTGTTGTTGGTGTTCAGTCACTAAGTTGTGTCTAACTCTTCACGACCTCGAGGACTGCAGCACACCAGGCTTCTCTTTCATTATCTCCCAGAGTATGCCCAAGTTCATCCATTGTATCGGTGATGCCATCCAACCATCTCATCCTCTGTTGCCCCCTTCTCCTCCTGCCCTCAATCTTTCCCAGCATCAGGGTCTTTCCAAAGAGCTGGCTCTTTGCATCAGGTACCCAGAGTATTAGAGCTTCAGTAGCAGTCCTTCCAATGAGTATTCAAGGTTGATTTCCTTTAGAATTGGCTGGCTTGATCTTGCAGTCCAAGAGACTCTCAAGAGTCTTCTCCAGCATCACAGTTCAAAAGCATCATTTTTTTGGTGCCCAGCCTTCTTTATGGTCCAACTCTCACATCCATACATGACTCCTGGAAAAACCACAGCTTTGACAGCAAGGTCCTTTGTCAGCAAATTATAGACCATTATCTACAGAAGGCCCTATGTGTACTGTTGGTGGCAGTATAAACCGGTGCAGCCACTATAAAGACGGTGGAGGTTCCTTACAAAAGTAAAAACAGAACTACTTATGACCCAGCAAGCCCACTGCTGGGCACATACCCACAGAAAATCCTAATTCCAAAATACACATGCACCCCAATGAAAGTTCATTGCAGCACTATTTACAATAGCCAAGATATGGAAGCAACCAAATGTCCATCAACAGAGGAATGGATAAAGAAGATGTGGTACATGTATATTAATACAATGGACTATTACTCAGCCATAAAAAGGAACAAAATTGTGCCATTTGCAGAGACTTGAATGGACTTAGAGACCGTCATACAAAGTAAGTCAGAAAAACAAATACCGTATATTAACACAGAAGTGTGGAATCTAGAAAAAAGGTACAGATGAACCTGTATGGACATAGGGTGAACTGGGAAATTGGGACTGACATATATACACCATTGATACTATGCATAAAGTAGATAACTAATCAGAACCTACAGTATATATACACAAGAAATTCTACTCGATGTTCTGTAGTGACTTAAAAGTGAAGGAAGTCTGAAAAAGAAGGGATACATGTGTACGCATAGCTGATTCACTTTGCTATACAGGAGAAATGAATACAACATTGTAAAGCAACTATACTCCATAATTTTTTTTTTAAAAAAGGAAAAGTCCTATAGCCTTCAAGATCCTCTTAGCATAGGGAGGCATGAACACCCTTCTCTCTGTCAAACCAACCAGGCATTGTCATGCCATGTGCTGTATTTATGTTGATCCTTCAGCTTAGAATGTTTTCTTCTCTGGTTAAAAAAATCATTCTCGAGGACTTCCCTGGTGGTCCAGTGGATAGGAGTCTGCCTGCCAAGCCGAGGACACCGGTTCAATCTCTGGTCGGGGAAGATCCCACATGCCACAGAGCAGCTAAGCCCACGCACCACGACCACTGAGCCCGCACACTGCACGTACCACGTGTCCAGAGCCAGTGCTTGGCAGTAAGAGGAGCCACTGCAGTGAGAAGCCCATGCACCACAGCTAGAGAGTAGCCCCCACTCGCTGCAACCAGAGAGAAGCTTGCACAGCAATGCACAGTGCAGCCAAAAACAAATAAGTACAATTATTTTAAAAAATCATACTTGAGACCTAAATGAGATTGGACCGCCCAATTCTCCTAGCTGGAATGGACCGCACAGTCCTCTCTGATCCCACCATATCTAGTGCCTCCATCATACCATGTGTTTCACTTTGCGTTTTGTATTGTTTACATTCCTTTAGCTGCAACATACACTTCTTAATGGCAGACATCTTCTTTTTACATCCTGTGGATACTGATTGGGTGTTTCTGTGCACAAGTCATGGAACTTGACCTTATGAGATTCACATTTAATAAGGCATGGACCTTTAAGAAGTGTGAAGTCCATATTTTCAACATGTGTGCTGGGAAGAGATCCAATATCTTAAGTATAACAAGAGCTCTGACAAATCAATAAGAAATCACTGAGTATCCCTATAGGAAATGAAGGTAATTTCAGACATTGCTGGTGACAGTATTCATCTCCAGCACTTTTCTGGAGGGTATTTTGGCAATACACGTTTAAAATATGTATAAACTTTGGCTCAGTAATTCCACACTAAGGAGCTTCCCCTAAGGAAGCAATTAGGACGTGCAGCAAGATTGAACACCATTGTATTTAACATCATTATGTTAGAAATAGGGTGATTTATAATATTAAAAGCTGGAAATAACACATCCATAGAATGGAACTTTTTTGCAAAAATAAAAATTAGTTTTTCAAAAAGTATTTAATACACAGAAAAATGTCTAGGATAAAATGTAAAAAAAAAAAAAAAAGATACACACAAAAACCTGCTCCAACACTAGAATGTATCTCTAAGAAAAGGTATTTTAGGTTTTTCAAATTTTGTTCCTTAAAATTTTCAACAGTGATTATATGTCTATTTTTAAAAGCAGAAAAAACATTTTTTTGAAAGAAGAATATTAAGTATAAAAGGAGAGATGAGGCGAGTACAGAAAGGCCCAGGGCTGGGGTTCAGCCAGTATACACCAATATGTAGCTGTAACAGGTAGGGGCCATTTGATTCACTGAGAGCCTGTGTACTGGTCATTAAAGATATTTAGCATTGGACTTCTCTAGTTCTCCAGTAGTTAAGAATCCGCCTGCCAATGCAGGGGGCATGGGTTCAATCCCTGGTCTGGGAAGATTCCACATGCCTCGGGGCAAGTAAGCCTGCATGCCACAGCTACTGAGCCCATGCTCCACAATTACTAAAGCCTGCTCGCTCCAGAGCCTGTGCTCCTGCCATGAGGAGCCCAAGCACTACAAACAAAGAGTAGCCCCTGCTCACTACAACTAGAGAAAACCCCTGCAAAGCCATGAAGACCCAGCACAGTCAAAAGTAAATAAAATTTTTAAAAATTAAAAAAAAAGTATGCTTAGTGTCATCCATGCAAACAACCATAGTCAAAGGCAGAAGATGATACGTTTTTTAAAGCCCTGATAAAGTGCATTTAAAAATGACATTCAGTGAAAAGAATTGCTTGCTCTAAAACCATTGAGAAAGGAAATGAAATAGACCATCATCTGCTAGAGACTTTTGGAATCACTGAGCTTAAAAGCTGGAAAGAATCTTAAAGACAAACAATGCCACAGCTGGAGAAAACGTGGTTCAGAAATTCTTACCCACTCTCCCAAGGTCCAAGATGTAGGGTGGAGTGATGGGTTGAATTGTGTCCCTCCCACCCCTCCCTTCAAAATCCATAAAGTGAAGTCCTAATCCCTCAGTTCCAAAGAACATGAACTTCTTTGGAAATAATGTTTTTGTAGGTGAAATTGGTTAAATGAATACTCCAGTATTCTTGCCTGGGAAAGCCCATGGACAGAGAAGCCTGGTGGGTTACAGTTCATGGGGTCACAAAGAGCTGGACACGACTGAAATGACTAAACCACAACAGATGAGGTCATGAGGGTGGCCCTGGTCCTATATGGCTGGTTTCCTTAAAAAGGGGACATTTGGGCCCAGACCTGCACACATGGAGAACGCTATGCAGACACAAAGGCAGAGATGGAGGTGATGCTGCTATAAACCAAAGATCGTAGCTGAGGATTAGCCAAAGATAGTCAGCAAATTGCCAGAAAAATAGGAGAGTGTCCTCTCTCTCGGCCCTCCACAGAGCCAGCCCTGCAGGCACGCTGATTTTAGCCCCAGCATCTGGATCTGTGAGGTGCTACCTTTCTGTTGTTCTCTGTTACAGCAGCCCTTGCCCCCTACTCTAGGTGAGAAGCAGCGCCAGAACCCAGGTGTGCTGGCTCTCAGCCCAGGACTGAGGCCTTGGAACATGTGTCTAGTCGAAGCTTCCATAGGTAGTGAACTTCTGGACTCTCTGCACAGAGGGGTCCGTGATCTTCATGGACAGGACTAGCTTTAGCTTTGAATCCCAAGCAAAGCTGAGATCAGGACTCAGGCTTGAATTGAAGGGTTGTGAGCTGCTTATGTCTCCAATTATAAGTGTGGGTGGAAATGGGTCCTGGAGTGAATTTCTTTCTATTAAGACCAAAATGGCAAATCTGTGACCAGTACCTTCATCTCAAGCATTTTGCTGTCTGAGGCCAGAATGCCAGGGCTGTGACTGCCAATGCAATCCAGATTACGCATTTTTAAAATTGTTTGTGTATACTTTTTGTTTTTGTTTACATTTTTTTCAATTGTGTAGTTGATTTACAATGTTAATTTTTTCTATACAGCAAAGTGATTCGGTCATACACATATATATTGTTTTCCATTATGGTTTATCACAGGAGATTGAATACAGCTCCCTGAGCTATACGGTAGGACCTTGTTGTTTATCCATCCTGTATATAATAGTTGGCATATGCTAATCCCAACCTCCCACTCTTTCCTTCCCCACACCCCTCCCTCTTGGCAACCACAAGTCTGTTCTCTGTCTGTGAGACTGTTTTTGTTTTGTAGACATGTTGATCTGTATTGTATTTTAGATTCCACACATTATGTATTGAATCCTCTTACCACCAGGGCAAAGAAAGGAGCTGCGGGGGGTGGGCATCTGGTTTGCTGGAGTTGGTGCCCTCTGAGTAGGAAATAAAACACACTCCTGGGGTGATAGGCAACAGTGATCCACTGTGGGTGGGATCTCCCCACCCATGAAACACAGGAATGGGGAGGCCCATCCACAGAGGCCCCCCTGTCTTGTCTGTGCTCCATGGTCAAAACCATCCCAGACTCAGAAGCAACTGGAAACTCTGAAGGTCAGGGTCCTGATGAGGTTTGTGTCTATGGCCCACTCTGTGATGTGAACTCTTTTGGACAAAACAAAACAAAGGCAGCAAGGAAGCCGCTAGGAACCAGTTTCTTTAACTCAGGCAGGAAAACAAGAGACAAGTAAGGCCCTGAACTTCCGGTTTTCAACTCCTGGGCTGACCTTGGCCAGCTCCATCCTGACCCAGGCTGGACTCCCAGAGCCCCTAGTCCAGGCCCAGCCCTGCTTGAATCAGAGAACCAGCCTCCCAGGGCCCCGCCAGGACTCCAGCCAACTGTTCTATGAGCCACAGAATCTTGGAGAATGGAGTATTTTCACAAAGCAGTTTTAAATCCAAACAACAGACTCTTCTGGAAACCATTGCCTCAAGCTACAGGAGGCAAAAAAAAAAAAAAAAAAAAAAAAACAAGAAAAGAACAATCTGCAAATTAAAGTTCATAATACATTTTGTACATAGTTTGTGGTTTTATAGTCACTTTAATCTTTTTTTCCCTCTAAATGCCTCCAAAGACTTGTGCATCGGCTGAGCCAACACACAGTTGCACTTCTAAGCAATGAACTTGTAAAACTAGACTCTGGACCGTGTCCCTCACAGCCTTGTAACATCTCCAAGAGCAGAAGGTGACATGATATATTGAAATAGGTCCAAGTAACCATTCCTATGTTTTGTGTCAAACAGCTGCTTTGTTAAAGTCTTAGGATGATACATTAGCCCGGCTGAAGGTTTGTTTGCCTTCCTTTCTCCAACCCGCAGGTTGGCACTGCATGGCCCCATCGTCCAGGAGGTACTCTGAGTCCATCCAGGGTCCCCAGAACTAAGTCTGAAGATGCACTGGCACAGGGGGATGGCTGTGATGGGAAAGACCCAGGGGAGCCCCCATTCTCAGTGCCCTATGTCTCCCTGCTAGACAGATTTCAGGACCCCAGCATCTGCTGGACCCCTCCAACATCAGGCCTAGGGCTACACTACCCCTGATGGGGAAGCACTATTCTGCTCTGTTTGTCAAAGTCTCCATTTCAAACCAAGAACTATGAACACAATACCGTAAATCACCTATACATCAGTAAAATTTAAAAAATGAAAAAAGCAGGGAATTAGATTCAATAACTGATGACACATACCACAGTGAAAAAGAATATGAGAAATAATATATGCATGTATTACTGAATCACTTCGCTGTATAGGAGGAATTAACACAACACTGTAAAATCAATTTTATTTCATGAAACTTAAAAAAAAAAATAAATTGTGTCTCCAGGTTTGGCCTTTGTTCCCTCTGTTTCCTGTGGAACCCTAGGACCCAGGGGCCAGGATAGTCTAGCAAAAGAAGCTGTCAGACAAGAAAGAGTACAGTTAATCTAATTCTAATACTTAACATCTTAATCTAATCTAAGACTGTTCACATTTCAACAGGTGTGAAAACACACGTATACTGGAAAGAATCTGTCCTCACCATAGTGAGTACCTCTGGCTTGGGAGTCTGGTGCCCTGGGTTTGGGCATGACTGGTCAGCTCACCATCCTCCTGGCCCTGGGCAGCCATTGGGGGGTGGGAGACGGGTGGTCATTCAGCACGGTCAAAGCACCTGTCTGCATTCCCCATCACTCCAGCCTCCCCTGATGGCAGGACCTGAGTGCTATTTCCCCACATTTCTCACCCTGAGAGGCGCATGAGTTTTGGCTTTTTCTGCTCATCTGAGCAGACCCACGGCACAGTCATGCCCAGGAGTAGATTCCAATGGGGAGGGTTCACCTCTAGTGCCGCCTGAGATAAGCCTGGGAGAAACTGAAAATGGGAGTTTGTCGAGGGGCCTTCCTCACCCTAGGGAGGGTCTCAGAGGCAGACAGTGGCCCCAGTGGCCGGCAGGAGGATTGAGGCAGAGGACAGCAGCCACGGAGCTAGTGGACAGTCCAGATGCGGGGCGTGACTCTCCTCCTCCCCACCTTCTCCATCCGGACCCCGTCCACCTCCTCACCTTGGAATCAAGGATCTGCCCCCAGAGGGGCCCCAGGTTAAATACACATTTGGGAGGTGGGAGGGATGGGCTAGTAAAGAACCCACCTGCCAATGCAGGAGATGCAAGAAATGAGGGTTTGATCTCTGGGTCAGGAAGATCCCCTGGAGAAGGAAATGGCAACCCACTCCAGTATTCTTTTCTGGAGAAGTCCCCTGAACTGGGGAGTCTGGTGGGCTACAGTCCATGGGGTCACAAGAGTCAGACATGACTGAGTGAGCATGCACACTCAGGGATGGACACCACGATACCCATGAAAACCTTAGAGCAGACATATTTGCTGGCAAAGAGGGGCCCGAGACAGGGCTGGGGCAGAGGAGGGGGCAGCACCAGGGGACACTTCCGGGGCCCCCAGCAGAACACAGGCCAACCCCAGGCCAAGCGTAGGGAAGTGGGCATGAAAAGGCTGCACCGTTTGATTCCCTGGAGTGTGCGCTATGACCCTCAGGGACAGCCCCGCCAGCACCAACCATACCAAGCTTGCCCTGGCCTTTGGGCACCCAGTGTCTTGGAAGATGTAAGGCCAGGCCCTGATCGTCGACAGGCCCTCTGACCACCTGGTGCCACACTGACCTGGCTGCGGGCTCCAGGTGCCCACAGACACCCACCATCCCAGCTCCGCATCTGCATCCGGAGCAACAGCTGGGGATGCTGGGTCAGTGGAGCCGCTCCGCGGTCCTCCTGATTGCAGGTGACCACGTGGCTCTCTGCCCTCTGCGGCACACATCCACAAACAATGGGGAGGAAGGGCGGAATTTCAAATGGGGTGAAGAGGAGGAACTCTCTGGAAGTCAGGGTGACCTGCCAGGGCCCTGGAAAGGCTTTTCTAGAGGGGAAGGGTGTTGGATGTTGCCGCAAGGAGCAGTATGACGAGGATGCAAGGAAGACACAGAGCTGGAGGACCAGGGACCTGATGGCCGGCAGGACCAAGGCCACGCTGTGGTGACGTGAGGGAGGCAGGGAGGAACTATCCCAGCATCAGGAGTACAGAGACCCACCAAGGGACCCCGCATCCTTGGTGACAGATACCTCCCGCCCCACCTGGGGACATCAGAGGAGCCCTGACATGCGGTGTGTCCCATCCCCTGTACACACACACACAGACACACACAATGCCCCTTCCCCTTGAGGGGCAGAGGGCAGACCCAGGCAGTAGCTATGTTCTGAGGACACTGTGGTTTTTGTGGCATTTTATACAGTAACCTCCACAAACAATACCACTCTCCCCTTTAGTGCAGCAGTAGATAATTTCCCAGAGAAGGCAATGGCAACCCACTCCAAGTGTTCTTGCCTGGAGAATCCCAGGGACGGGGGAGCCTGGTGGGCTGCCATCTATGGGGTCACACAGAGTCAGACACGACTGAAGTGACTTTGCAGCAGCAGATAATTTCCTTATAAACCGATTTATCCAAGTAAAAATGTGTATCCATTTAAGGAACAAAGATGGAGTAAATAGCAGACTATGGCATGTGGTACGTAGAAACAGCAAAAATGATCAAGACAGTACCTGGGTGTGAGGACGCGGTGGCAGGAAGGATGGTCCTTGGAGAAGTGGATTCGGCCAAGGCGCTGGGGGAAGGAGGGGAGAGGCCAGCATGGCTTGGTCCTCAGAGGCCACGGCTCAGGCCTCACACCCTCACAGCTTCTTGTGACATGACGTGAAGTCACACAAACACCAATGTGGTGGCCCCATGTCCTGTCCCCTGGTCCCTGGGACGCCGGTCAGGAGAGCACCAGCCCCTGGGCCCATCCACGGATGACCTGGCTTGGTGAATTCCCTCTGGGGCCTCCAGCTGTTTGGGAATCAGCGGCAGAAAAGCAAAGCAAACAATTGTTTAAGTCACGTCTGTAGCACGGGTGGCCAGAGCCGGGTCCCTCCCTGACGTGAAGAAGCCTCGCGGGGAGACAGGAGAGAGAACCCACCTCGGGGTGACACCTGGCAGACGCCAGCAGCACCCGGGCCAGGCCTGCCTTCCTCTGGCCTCCCTGACCCCGTGCGGAAAACACGACACAGGCGTGGGGGCTGTAAACGAGCATGCGAGGTTAGCAAGGGGCGTTCCGGTCAATTAGGGGTGAGTATCTCGGGCTCTGGGGTCTGACGCTGAACTCTATCTCCCTCAGTATGCCAGGAGAACTCTGTCACGGGCGATTGCTCCTTGTTCCTCGTGGGGTTCCAGCTTCCCCCGTTTCCCCCAGGGAAGAAAAAGAGTTACACCAACAGAGGGCTGGTGGGGTCTGCCTCTGACTAACCAGTCTGGGAGGTGGGAATTAACTCACAACCAGACCCGAGCTAAAGCTGGAGTTTACTGGAATCCACATGATGTTGGCTGGTCTTCCCATGGTGTCTGCTCTCTTCTTTTCGGACCCTTCCTTTCAGCCCTGAGTTTGGGAGCGGTTTCTTAGGAACATGAATAGCGGAGGAGAGGATACAGGGTCGCTTCTGGAACACCCCCGGGGCCTGGCCCCAGAGCCCTGACTGCAGGCTCCAGGAGGGCAGGGCCGCACCAAGTCCAACCCTCCATGTGCAGGCCAGACCCTCAGGCTCTCGGCACCGCAGGTGCTCAGAATTTCCAAACTGAACGCACCTGACATGTGTTAGTTACATGACTGGGCTTAAACAAGGGAGGACCTAGGGAGGGGTGCAGACCACCCCTCCCATCTGACCTGGACACAGACTGTTCAGGACAGAAGGGCTGAGAGTGTGAATAAAGAAGGGCCTTGGCTTTGGGGTTGGGCTGGATTGAATTCCAGCTCCTTCTCTCTCTCTCTGTACCCTCATCAGCATCACCACCTCCCACGGAAAGGACTCCATGGACCATGGGGCCCAGCTGGCAGCTTTGTTCTCTGATGCTCCCACTGGTTCAGGAGAGGGAATCACTGATACATTTCCAGATTTTCAGAATGTCTAGGAACTGAGGGTCTATAAATGTAGATGAGGGCTTCCCTGGTGGCTCAGTGGTAAAGAATCCACCTGCCAATGCAGGAGACTCAGGTTTGATCCCTGGGTTGGGAAGATGTCCTGGTGAAGGAAATGGCAACCCACACCAGTATTCTTGCCTGGAGAATCCCACAGACAGAGGAATCTGGCGGGCTACAGCCCACGGGGTTACAAAGAGTTGGACGTGACTGAGTGATGGAACAACAACAGATGCAGATGAAGAATCAGCAACGTTATATGAACAATTACAGAAAAGCCCATTTTCATCCCCAGATCATGAACCTGGCAACAACAGAATTTCCTGATTATTCAGCTCTCCAAGGGCAGGGAGCTGCCAGCAGCTTTGCCTACAAGACCCCCAGCGCTCCCACCTTCGGGCTGTGTGGTCCCTTCATTTTACAGACAGCTGAAGCTAAGAACTGTTGGTCATCTCATGGTCATCTCCTGTGCTGGGAAGGATGGAGACCAGATGTGGGGGTGGACAGGGCAAAGAGAAGAGCTCTGGATGCAAGAAGCAAGAAGCTTGGAGAGCTGGTCCCACAAGCTTCGATGACAAGGAATCAGGGAGGTTCCGCTTGGAGAACAGAGGCATGGATGGAGGTGGTTTCTCAGCACCCTTGATGGGAAAATGGGGGTGAGGTTCTCTTCACTTGAAGTCCCTTTGGAAGAAGTGGGCTCAGGGCACACTTGGGGAGGGACTGCAGTCTCTGTGACAATGGGTTGTTCCACCCTAGAACACACAGGAGGGAGGTTTGCATTCTCCCTTCTGTAAGTGTAGATCCAGCGAGGTGGCAGCTACAAGGCAGGGCCTGGCAAGGACACCCAGCATCCTGGTCCCACCTGAGGACTATGCAGCCAGAAACAGGATTCTGGAGGAGAAGGGCAAGTCAGCCTCCTTGATGTCCTGGCTCAGGGTGGCAGGCAGCAAGAACGACCAGAGAGCTCACCATTGCTGGGTGGTGGGCACTGGAAGGGTGGGGGGGTACACACAGGGGTGCTGCTGTGCAGAGGAGGAGCTGTTTCATGGGCTCGAGCTGCTGTTTTCAGGTGTGTGGGTTTGTCCTGTTACAGGCATCAGGAAGCATTGCATGGGCACATCCTTCCTGAGGTGGAGATGCAGCCAGGTAGCCCAGCATTCAGAGCTCAGTTCCACCACCAGCCAGTCACACGGCCCTGGACAAGTGAGGGCCCCTCCTTGCTTTTCCCATCTGTAAAGTGGGCACAGCCAGCCCTGCCTTCCTCCAGGATTGTTGCAAACGCAGGGCCCATCTCTAGTCAGTTCCTGATCAACAGCAGGTACCATGTGATGTGCTTAACGAATTTGGAAACCTCATCTCTTTTTATATCTCCATCCCATGAGTGGATGGATATCACTGCACCCATTTTACAGATGGGCAAACAGGAAAATAACCTGCCTCCAAGCTAATCTCAAGTTCATTCCACTGCATCACAAGCCTTTTTCCCTTTGCTTCCTTTTTTGGTTAGATCCAACCAGCACCTATAAGCCCCCTTTCCAGGCCTCTCCTTTTCACTCAGGATGGGTCTTAGCGTCCCTTTTCCTGCTGCTGGGCACTCATTGCTCCAGGCTCATCCAACCTCTTTTAATTGAGCGGGAGAGGGCCTCACCACTTAGCTCCTGCCCAGCTCTTATTAACACAATTAAAATGCATTCCATGGCTCCAGGGTGTAAATGTGTTCCTGCAGCAGGTGATTGTCTATGCAAAGAGGCATTTATAGTAAAAAAAAGTCTGATAAGTGGCTTAAAGGCTTACAGCAGAGTGGAAGACTAGTTTTCATCATTTGAGGTGTTTTTGTTTTGTTTTGTTTTGTTTTTTTTACAGGGCAAATGGTGATGACTATTCCATCCCTGTGAACATGTTGGCATCAAACCAAGGAAGCGAAAGTCCAGTGATGAGGTCCCTGAAGGAGGGGAGGGCAGCTCAACGGTTTGCTCATAGGAGACTTAGATGATGACTGCCATGAGGAAGGGGAGCCAGCTCCCTTCTCATGGCAGTGCCCACATCAGAATCCCAGCTCCCAGATCCCAGATAAAGGCACCCAGCTGTTGGGGCAGGCCCTGCAGCTCACCCTGGGTGGCAGAAAGGCAGAGGTCAGAGGGAGGGTCACCTTGACCTTGATCCACCTGCCTGCTCTGTCTGGAATTCTCTGCCTGCACTACCAAGGCCTGTCAGCCATCAGAGGTCCCCAAATGAAATCCTCCTAATCAAGAGCTTTGCTGATGTCTTCGCATTTCTAGGGTGACCTATCCCTGTGTCAGTTTTCCACAACTCTTCTATTTTTTTTTTTCCCCTCTCTTGTTTATAAGACCAAATCCTTGGACTGAGACCAAGTGGTTCATGGTGCCAAGAAACCAGAGAGGCTGCAGAGGCTCTGAGCATGATGCAGAAAGCCTCCCTGGGGACAGCACCGCCCTTCAGAGGGGCTGCTGGGAGGTGGGCCCTGCGTGCACTCAGGCCCTGGCTGCACCCCCAAGCCTGGAAGGGCTCACAGCTCAAGTGCTTAAAAACCACTGCCTGGGGCACAGGTCTAGCACCTACTGGCTCAGGAGGGAAAACCCTGACCAACTGCTTAGGCAATTCTAGGTGCTTCCTGCCTATCAGTCATGTGATAGGTATTAATACCATCCTTGTCCACACCATCATCATCACGGATACCATCAGTACCACCATCATCCTCATCACCATCACCATCTGGGCACTATTACCATCCTCACCACCATCATCAAGGTATCACCATCATTACCATTGGCACCATCACCATCCTCATCATCTGGGTACTGTCAGACCCATCATTATATTCCATCCCTCAGCCTTTGGCCCTGGGGATAAGTAGGACAGAAGCTTAACTAGCCTGCCCAAGTTCACCCAAGAGTGGTGGGAGTGTTGGCTTCAAGCCCCAGAATCCTGTTCACCTTCTCTACTCTCAGCCATTTCTCTCTCTCTTTTCTCCTGCCTCTTGCCAGGCCACCCTCACTTCTTTCCTTGCCATTTCTGTGGGGGGAGGAGTACACATAAGATTCTGCAGTAGAGAAGCCTCAAGCCAATGACATGACTATCTTGGATTACCCTACTTAGGGCGGTCACTGGGTTGGGAGCCAAACATTTCCAGACAAATTTTCAAGAAGCCTTGTCCAGGTATTTAGAGTGATCCAACAGAGGAAGAAATCTTCAGGTGTAAATCTCTCAGACCTACCTATTCAATTTTAGGGCTTCCCAGGTGGCACTAGTGGTAAAGAACCCACCTGCTGATGCAGGAGACATAAGAGATGCCAGTTCAATCCCTGGGTGGGGAAGATCCCCAGGTGGAGGGCATGGCATCCCACTCCAGTGCTCTGGCCTGGAGAGTCCCAGGGACAGAGGAGCCATGCACACAGATTCCGTAGAGGTGGAGCAGAAATGCAGCCTTGGGTGGGGCAGATCTGGGTGGGCCCAGAAGTTACACACTTCTCCCAGACAACCAGGTAATGAGAAATTTCTGGTCTGAGGCCCACCTTCTGAGCACCAAGGCTGGAGACCACAGGTGACTGACTGGATTCCTGGGGTTTCCTGAGGCTGCTTTGGATGCTGGCCTGGGGGTTGCAGGAAGGGGTTTTGGATAAGATTTCCCTTGACAAGGAGAATTTTTCTGTGCTTTGAGGAAAGGTTTAAAAACCACAGCCCTAACTATAATATCCCATACATTTGGAGACACATACTAGAGTATGTGGCAAGAAATTTCTCTTCCAGAGCTCTTTTTTCTTAAACATATTTTGCTGTCTCAGAGGAATTAGTGGCCATATTTGGGCAACTGGCCTCCCAATGACCTCCCTGCTACCTAACAGAAAAATGGAAAATGTTGAAGGTGTTCTACTTAGAAATAATTCTATTTACATAGCCTCCATGGCATCCATCTCTCTCTCTCTCTCTCTCTCTCTCTCTCTCATGGATGCTTAGAGGAATACTTGCTTACTTGCTTCTGGAATTTGTCAGCTTCAGCTGTTGACTTCCATTTGAGGCCAGAAATTTATTTTTTCCCCTGTGGTTAAGTTTCTTATGGGAGATAGGGGGGAGGAAAGGCTTCTAACTAGTAATTATTAGAAACTGTTATAGTCCCAGAAGTATCAATCTGTCCCAAATTTTGAGAGCTTGCCACCAGACTGGAGGAAATGAGATATGGGGCAATCAATCTGGACTTCAATAGAACCCAGGGTTCTCCATCCCCTCTGGATGTCGTCTGCCAGGAAAGGATTCTGTGATCATATAAGATGGCAACATGCTGGCCTGAAAAAACTCCTCAAATCTAGGATTCCTTGGAGTCCTTCACAAGCTAACACAGTATAAAATTTTTGCCCCAATTACCTTGATCACAGGGCCTGCTTCTCCCGGACCATCTCAAGGAACACTAGCATTCCATAGACCCTTACTTCTGGGACCAGCTTCAGAGAGCCCCGGCTCTGGAGCATCTAATAATCCTCCCAAACTGAGTGGAAATCTTTTCCTGTGGTCTGATGCCCTCTGCCAGACACCAAGGCCTCTCACCTTTGGAATTACAATTCCAGGACGGTCCTGAGGGGGACCCTCAGTGGCCCCAAGAGGGTGACAACTTAGGCAAAAGCCAAATGCGGCTGGTGCAAGGCTGGGGCCCAGGTTTCATTCTCCTTTTTGTTTCTAGGGTGGCCCGCAGGGGAAATCAGTGTGTCACCTTGTTTTATGTGGAGTCCCCTTCAGCTGCCCCAGAGCCTCACTTACTCATGTCTCAGACAGGGTTCTTTGACCATTTAAGGACTCTCTCAGTTCTGGCAGTGAAAGCTGCCCACATTTTTTTTTTAAACCAATTATTTTCTTTTTAATATGAAAACATGTATTTAGGCATACAAATACAATATCCAACCAGAAACCACTATTCTATCAATAATGATATTATTATCTCCTCAAAGAACACAGAAGTTAACTTACTAAGGAATGCCATGAAGAACTAGCTCTTTAAAGTCCTGGTCAATTTACTGTGTTAAGAAAGATGACATTTATTTGCTCTGGCCACAGTGCCATCATGTTTACTTTCTTTGTTCCAGAATGTGATGAACATCCATTCAAGGCAAGCTGGGTGAACTTGGTATTGCCCAGACAAGCATTTTTAATTTCGGTCTTATGTTTTTCACATTTATTTTAAAAAATGTGAACTAGAACCTCAAATCTATGCCGTCCTGCATGTTTGTGCTTCAGTGGAGTTTGATGCAGGTGGTCCCAGGGGCTTGGGTAAAGGCTTGGCTGTTGAAATCTACAAGGTGGGAGCAGAAATGACAACTGCGAGATGATGGTAGTTATAGACACCCAGGAAAAGTCAAGGATACCCCAAGGGTAGAATGTCCCCTTACTCTGTGACGTAGCTACTCCCTGGGGCCAGGGACTTGTGGCTGTGGGGTCACAGGCTCGGCATACACTCTAGCCCCCTGAATCCCCTCCAGCCAGCAACCGGTGGGGAGTGGGGGGGCGAGGCACAAAGAAGCTCGCCTGGTTTTCAGAACAACAGCAGTGAACTTGTGTTCCCTGAGTCTTCAGACTCCCATGTCAAAGACTGTGTCTCTCCCGCCAAGTCTGATGGTCCCCAGAAGTGACAGATGCCTGAGGACATATAGGGAAGTCTGCGGATGAAAAGAAAATGCCAGAATGGGGACAATTTTCTGCCTGTCCAGCTGCCTTATGATGCTCTGGCTTCTGTCCCTTTGGATTCCAAACCCTGGATTTCATTCACTGGCTGAGTTTTCTTAATTCATCCTGCTCCCAGGACACCTGGTTCAAAGTGTAAGAGAGAGAAACTTCAGTCCCTCAACAGAAGTCCTCATTTGATCCCTTAGCGCTGCAGTTTGACATGACACAGGTCTTGGCATGCATGGTGGCCAGGCTTAAATAATGCAGAACTTTCTATTTTCTGACTACAGCTCCAACCTAGAGCAGGCAAGAGGCCTCTGCCCATTTGTCACTCTCCTGTGGGGTTAATAATAGTCCCTGGGATTTCATGAGGGCTCAGTGGGTCAGGTACTGTTCTAAGAACTTGCCACTTATTGACTCATCTGACCCCAAGAACTGGGGATGATTATTATTCCCATTTCATTGATGAGAAGAGTAAGGCCCAACTGAGAGGTGAAGGAAAGTCAGAACTGGGCTCACGAACCCTGGGTCACTCACCGTTCTCACCCCAGGGAAAACATTCAGGACCTAAAGCCTTTCTAGTCTCATGATCACAAAAACCAAAAGCCAACATCAGACATGTGGATGTCCACAGTCAGGAATTCTCAGCGTGGGTTGAGGTAACCAGAGTTTCCTCTAGAACAACATGGGAATTGAAGAATCTAGACAAATCTCCAGGGGCCTGGTGGAGAAACGTGACTTCATGCCTCAGGAAACTGGACCTGGGAATGTAGCCCAAACTCCCAGCCACCAGCGAGGAGAGGATGGGTGGGTGGAAGAATCTTTTGGAAACTTCATCCCCATGGTGTCTGGCCCAGGAAAGAAACTGGGTTCGGAAGTTTGCTGGGAAGCCTGTTTGACTGGCTGCCTAGGAACCCCAGCTTGTAACAGGACCGCTCTGCACACAACTGCTGCTGTCCCTGCAGCCTGGAGTGACCATCTGCCTGTGTTCCCAGAGCCCAGGCCGGATGGGGCCGTCCTGGGTGCTGCTGTCTGGTTGGCAGCTTTGGGGGTCATGTGGGTCAGCGTGCAGCATCCTGCCCACGCGGGTTCCTTGGGACATTCGGTGACAGGCCACCACTGCTGCCCCTGGCCTGGAAGAAGCCCAGTAGATGAGACCAAGTAGGCTGGGGACCTGTCTCCCAGGACCCAAGGAGCTGGGAGACCCCTTTCTGCAGCCTTGAACAGAGACTTCTCTGGACATTGAAGGATAAAGAGAGTCTAACCCCAACTGTTCCCAGGTTCCTCTGGCTTCTTTTAGCCACGTCCACTCCCCTGTGAGCTCAGCCCTCTGGGGGCTTGGAACATCTCTGCCCTGTGAAGTCCAGCATTTGTCTGTTCTAGACTCCTGCCTGTTCTAGACTCTCTTGCTTTAGACATCACCACATGGGTTTTTAATGTGTCTCTCACATCACCCCATTTACTACCACAAGATGCCTCACCCCCTTGATTGATGCCAAGCCCATATGCCTACCCTCTAGTCTGATGCCCTGTACGTTGTCCTTGATTTCTTCCTTTCTTCCACTCATCACATCCAGTCTACCATGAATTGGCATCTAGATCAGGAGCCTCCTCCTGCTGGGATTGCTGCTGTGGGGCCTGCCCTTGCTTCTCGCTCTACAGATCCAGCCCTTACCTGCTGTGTCCCCTCACAGCCCCGCCCACCACCAAAGCCCCACCTGGCTCAGAGCTCAGGTCCCCAACTGGCTGCTGCACCCCTGGCCTCGTGTCCTACACTCTCCCCACCTCCACCAAGCCCATGAGGCTTCTATCTCAGGTCCACTGTCCCTCCACTGGGCATGGGCTTCCCAGGTACGTGCGAGATTGTTTCTTCACCTCCAAGTTTGTGCTTTAATGGCCACCTTCACGGTCACACTTATAATGACTATGCCACAGCCTCTCCCTCTTGCCTGATTCCTCTTTCTCTGTAGCACTTGCCCTTCTAATAAACTACATGGCTTCCTTCTCTGCCTTCATCATCTGCCTGACCCCCTGGGAGGAGGAGCAAGGACTCTTACCCATCCAGTCAGTCACTCTCCTTGTGGGCACCTACCGCCTGCAGCCGAGTAAGTGCTGATGCAAGTTTGTCACCTGAAAACCCTGTTTATCTTGGGCATTATAGAGAAGTGCACTCTTCAAACCCAGGGGCCTCTTCAGATTTTGCTTCACAGTTTTCAAACTAGATCCCAGGTCCCCAGGAAGCTCACCTCTCTACTTTGTCCCAGCTTTATGGATCTCAGCCATCGGGGGTAGGAGGGCAGGGGGAAGGACCGCCACCTGGGGGAATCTGAGCAGTGACGTGAGGACTGTCTCTTCTTCTGGCTAGAACCCCAGGGAAGCATCCTGAGAAGAGTCAGGTGATGGGGCAGCTAGAGGCTTGCCTACTGCAGGCTGGCAGGTGATGGCTAGGACAGGAACTTCAGATGGCAGGTGGGAAGCACTGAGCTCAGAGGAGGGGGGACCCCAGTGTCAGGTGTGTCTCCTCACCAGACTGTGAGCACCCCCCCGGGGTAGGGGCACATCTTCTCTGCCCAGGGGCTGACTCAGAAGCTGGCACAGCAGGTACTGGTGAGATGCTGGTCAGGAGAGCAGGCACTCACCCCCTGGCCCCGGGTACACTTCCTCATTTGCACGTTCCCAGCCTGAGTAGCCCCTCTGCTGGAGGTGAGTGAGTGGAGGGTGCATACCCCAGATTTTGCCTTGTGGTTGGTTTCTTGGATCCACCATTCCCTCATTCCCCACGAAGTCAGGCAGCTGTTTGCTGCCAGAACACTGCAGAGTGGCTTTGTTCCCACCCACCCTGGGTGACACGTGGAGCACACGCTGGAAACCAGAAAAATGGAGCCCTTCCTGGTTCCCCAAAGAAAGGATTAAAATGCTGCAGGCAGTCTGGAGAAGGGATAGGCGCTTGGCCGCTCAGCCCAAGCAGAGTTGGTTCACCACGCCCCTCTGCTGCTCCTGTAAGAAGATAGGATGGAAGGGGCGGCCTGTGTCCATCTCCCCGCGCTCATCCCTGGATGATGGGGAGCTGGGTGCATTCTCCCACTCCCTTGGGCACATCTCTGCTCACAGCTCTCTTGCAGCTTTTCCTCTCCCCAGAGGTTTGTGCCATGGAGGGGGAGGTATCTAATGTGCAGGCATGTGGCTTAAAGCCCAAGACACTTTCCATCGGTGTGCTGGGCACCTTTACAGAGGACCAAACCTGTGACCATCTGGTGTCCTTGGAACTGGGACCCCTGGCCCTTCCCAGTCTTTCAGGTCTCCTTATTCATGCTCCTCAAGTGGCAATCCCCACCCTCCCACAAAGAAACCCACACAGCAGGAGACCTGTCCCCAGCTTGGGGTCCCGGAGCCCCCCAGAGCAGTGACATATGGCTCCATTTCGTCAGACAGCTACTTAGCTTGGGCAGCACTGGAAAACTCCGCTCCACGGTGAGTAAGGAAGTTGGAAAGAATGTCGGTCTTCATTGGGATTTCAGATGACAGGTTTCTGGCTCTAAGCTTGGGTAAGATTAACTCTTCATTCTTAGGAAAGCAGGGGGGAGAAAAGCACTAACTCTCCAAAATAACGGTTTAGTGGAAAAATGTGCAGCTTTGAAAGCATCACCGGCATCCGATTTGCACGTCCCTTTCCCAGGGCTGCGTATTTTCTGTGTCTGATGATATGTTTGTTACACCTTCTCTCGGCCAGGGACGCATACAGTAAATTGTCAGCTCGAAGCATGTAATCTCTTAACCATAAGGCTCCGACATCTGTTGGCCAGTCGCTGGATGGCGGGATCATTAACATGGCTTCTAATTTTACTCTCTGAATTTAACATAAAAAGTTTTAATGAGTGTATGTAATTCATACTTTCCAACTTCAGAGACTCCTGAAAGAGAAACCTATGCTTTTATAACCCAAGTCTCTGAAGTAGACGGTTGTGTTTTTAAATCCCATTTCCTCCCCCACCCTCACTACACAAATGCAGTATACAACAGATCCAATGGACATTACCTCCTTGTCCCAAATATGTGTTCCAATATTTGTCCAGATTTTGGTGAAGAGCCCCTTTCAACTTCATGCTAACACACTATGTCAGATGTCTTCATTCTTCATTTGGGGATTATGCTTTCATCTGCCTATTAAAAAACAAATTGCAAATTGGCATCAGAATGATGATCCTTGAGTCATGTTGGGAGAATTCAGTTTTAAAACTTGCTTTCAACCTCCTGCCTGTTTTTACTGAAATGAGCTGGAGTTGGTAATAGTTTGAATCCACTCTTCTCCTCTCCCCCTTTCCTGGCCATGTTCTCAGTCTCCAGCCTAGAAAGCAACTGATTTTGATTAAATGCCTTTTTGGATTGATCTTGCCTCTATTAATATATTTGGGGATATTTTTTAGGAACCAACTTCAAGAAGCCAGAGCAAACAGAAACATTCAACCCAGTAACATATGTGATGGAGAAAGCATTCCTTGAACCATTACTTGCTGGGGCTGTGTTTATCATTAACCAACTCCTGGAGAATTTCAAGAGGAATTCTCAGATGAGCATTTGCCTCCTGTTTGGGGTCTTCTGTACTGAAAGTGGGATGAGGCTTTTAAAGCAAAAGGCCCAGAACTAACTTGGTTAGTGTGGCTTATTAACTCCCACTGTAAGGTCTGCAGATGGTCTACAGACACCCAACCCTCTTTGCCAAGTGTATTTTATCTGCCCCCGCCCAGCAGAGTGGGACGCCAATGATGGATGGCCAGAGTTAAGGAGCAAAGTCTCTTTGTTTGTTATGGGAAATTAAGGGGACAGCTTCTTTTTGATTCCAAGTTCACCCAAGTTCAGAGGCAGCATTGCATCACCACATTTTGTGTGGAGAGCAATGTCTCAAATGAGCAATGTGGTCTCAAATGCACAGGGCTACTGAAAGCTGACCCAAGTCAAGATAAGTTTCCTCAGCAGATAGTACTAGGCTCTGCTTTATACTGGGCACCTTCCAGCACACAGAAGTGAAGTGGAACAAATGGGCAGCTTTCTGGGCACTTATATTCTAGCATGAGGAGAAAAAATGAGAAGCTAGTAAGTGATTTGACTGCAGCAGTAAAATTTTTTCTATCAAAGAGCCAAGGAAAATTTCCTAGATTCTTTGGGTGACTAAAAATTTAATATTTTTTGAGAATTCTTGGGATATTTTGACTGTAAAATATCTTTCAAGAGCTAGGGGATGGTGTGGTGGCTGGTGAAGAGGCAGAGGCCACAGCTGTGGATTGGGCAGCGATGGAGAGAAATATGGAGGAAATCTCATCCAAGGACATTGGATGCAGAAAACAATGCAGGTTACAGTCAAGGCAGGTGTGGAAGGGGCTGCCACCACCAGCTTTGGGCATCAAAAGGTCTTTAAAGAAGATGGAGAGAGAGAAGAAGATGGGGACAGTGACATGGGAAAGGGGGAGGTGAAGAAGGTGGAGGGGCAGGTGGGAACCAACTTGGGAGGGCCTTTGGGCTGTGGAGTCCAGTCCTCACCAACAGATAGAGCTGGTTTCCGCCCTCGTCCATGAGAGGGACGGAGCTTGTCTCCCTTGTGCTGAGTTTTCAGGTGATGCAGTCCACTTCAGCTTGTTCCCCTTCTAGGCTCTTCCCTTTATCCCTGCCTTGCTATGGAACAGGTTTCCTCTTGAAGAGTCCTGTGTCCAAAGGAGCATAAACAGTGTGGGGGTTGCCACCATGTGTGTTTCAGTAGAATATTATCCACTGGAATAAAGTGAATACCTACAAAGCCCACGCAAAATGTGAAGGCACATCGATTGCTCCAGTGCTCTGCCTCACAAAATGTATTGTACTAAGCAGCATCCTTGGAACAATCCCCCCCCCTTTTTTTTTCCCAGCTGTGCTGCATGCATGTGGGATCTCAGTTCCCCAACCAGGGATAGAACCCATGCTCCCTGCAGTGGAAGTGCAGAGTCTTAACCTCTGGACCACCAAGGAAGTCCTACAATTTACATTTTTAGTTAAGCACATATTTGATGTCACTGTGTCTGCTGCTGGTGTCTCCTCTGCTGCTGTGGTTGGCTCTGAGGGGAAGAGAAGGGCCGGCCTGGGGATGGGTGTGCACGCGGTCTGGGCTCTGCCCTGCAGGGTGACTCCTTGCTTTCTTGCGGCCTGGTCCACCTCTCAGAGGTTTAAGTGTGGCTTCCTTGTAGCGGGATCGGGGGGAGGGGCGGAGGGGTGGGGGTGGGGTGGGGAGGCGGCTCACACGGGACTGTCTGGGGACCGGGCCAGCCTCGCCAACCCCAATATCCCTATATCCCACCAGCTTCCAGGTGGGAGAGCAGGATCCTCACTCGGAACACCCAGCACACTTTCTGGACTTCCTCTGGGGGGTGTCATTGATGGGGAGGGCACAGGTATAGAGAGGAGAGCGAAAACAAGGGGAAGGGTGGTCTTGCTCCGTGGGTGACCCACGGGCATCACAGCCCCATCCTGTCAGAGTCCTTCTTGTCAGCTTTTCCTGTCAGCCCTTGGCCCCTGGCACTGGGAGCCCCATCCACGCAGCTCCCCCGAAGTGCGACACTGGGCCTGTGAAGCCTCTCTACTTCCTCAGTGGTGCCACCACCAAGCCACCCACAGGGCCCTGGAACCAACTGTGCCCCAGGAGGCAGCACCCACGCCTCGCAGCAGCTCTGCCCCAGAGCAAGGCTCCATGGTAAGAGATTCTGGCCCCATGGAAGGGCGCTGGGAAAGATTTCCAGAGTTCCAGTAGCCTTGAAAAAAAGAAACAAACCTGATAAATATTTCAATCAGAGAGAAAAAGGATCTGATTGATAAACATGGTTTGGCCTGGAGTCGGCTCCAGGGGTGGAAGCATCTCAGGCCTATCCCCCGCTCCCAGGCCCCTACAGCCAGGCCCTGTCTCCAGGCGGAGGGCAGTCAGTCAGTCAGTCCCGCCTAGAGCCCTGGGAGAATCAGAGACGCCACAGCTGTAGCCTGCTCATAAAAAAAAACATTCGTGGAATCAGGGCTTCCTCCTCTCCACCCTCCAAATCCCACCCAGGGCCTTCCAACTGGAATCTCCTTGCTTAGACAAGATGAAATCCTCACATCTGAAATCTGTCCTACATGTTAGGACCCAAGTAAAGCTGGATGACTGTGTTACCGGAACAGACTCCTGACTTTGTGTGTCCAGTACGCATGTGTTCCTCGCTGCTTTGGGGGGATTCTCTACTTGCCCCTTATGATTATACAATGGAAATGACAAAGAGACTCAAGGGATTAGCTCTGACAGATAAAGTGCCTGAAGAACTATGATGGAGGTTTGTGACATTGTACAGGAGGCAGGGATCAAGACCATCCCCAAGAAAAAGAAATGCAAAAAAGGTAAAATGGTTGTCTGATGGGGCCTTAAAATAGCTGAGAAAAGAAGAGAAGCTAAAGGCAAAGGAGAAAAGGAAAGAAATACCTATTTGAATTCAGAGTTCCAAAGAATAGCAAGGAGAGATAAGAAAGCCTTCCTCAGTGATCAATGCAAAGAAATAGAGGAAAACAATAGAATGAGAAAGACTAGAGATCTCCTCAAGAAAATTAGAGATACCAAGGGAACATTTCATGCAAAGATGGGCACAATAAAGGACAGAAAGGGTATGGACCTAACAGAAGCAGAAGATATTAAAAAGAGATGGCAAGAATACACAGAAGAACTGTACAAAAAAAGATCTTCATGACCTATATAACCACGATGGTGTGATCACTCACCTAGAGCCAGACATCCTGGAATGTAAAGTCAAGTGGGCCTTAGGAAGCATCACTATGAACAAAGTTAGTGGAGGTGATGGAATTCCCGTTGAGCTACTTCAAATCCTAAAAGATGATGCTGTGAAAGTGCTGAACTCAATATGCCAGCAAATATGGAAAACTTAGCAGTGGCCACAGGACTGGAAAAGGTCAGTTTTCATTCCAGTCCCAATGAAAGGCAACACCAAAGAAAGTTCAAACTACCGCACAATTGCACTCATCTCACATGCTAGCAAAGAAATGCTCTAAATTCTCCAAGCCAGGCTTCAACAGTATATGAACGGTGAACTAGATGTTCAAGAAGGATTTAGAAAAGGTAGAGGAACCAGACATCAAATTTCCAACATCTGGTGAATCATTGAAAAAGCAAGAGAGTTCCAGAAAAACATCTACTTTTGCTTTATTGACTACACCAAAGCCTTTGACTGTGTGGATCCCAACCAACTGTGGAAAATTCTTCAAGAGATGGGAATACCAGACCACCTGACCTTCCTCCTGGGAAATCTGTATTCAGGTCAAGAAGCAACAGTTAGAACTGGACATGGAATAACAGACTGGTTCCAAATCAGGAAAGGAGTATGTCCAGGCTGTATATTGTCACCCTGCTTATTTAACTTATATGCAGAGGACATCATGCAAAATACTGAGCTGGATGAAACACAAGGTGGAATCAAGATTGCCAGGAGAAATATCAATAATCTCAGATATGCAGATGATACCACTCGTAGGGCAGAAAGCAAAGAACTAGAGCCTCTTGATGAAAGTGAAAGCAGAGAGTGAAAAAGTTGGCTTAATACTCAGACAACTAAGATCATGGCATCCGGTCCCATCACTTCATGGCAAACAGATGGGGAAATAATGGAAACAGTGAGAGACTATTTTTGGAGGCTCCAAAATCACTGCAGATGGTGACTGTAGCCATGAAATTAAAAGATGCTTGCTCCTTGGAAGAAAAGCCATGACCAACCTAGACAGCATATTAAAAATACAGAGACATTACCAACAAAGGTCTGTCTAGTCAAAGCCATAGCTTTTCCAGTAGTCATGTAAGGATGTGAGAGTTGGACTATAAAGAAAGCTAATCACCAAAGAACTGATGCTTTTGAACTGTGGTGTTGGAGAGGACTCCTGAGAGCCCCTTGGATAGCAAGGAGATCCAACCAGTCAATTACAAAGGAAATCAGTCCTGAATATTCATTGGAAGGACTGATGCTGAAGCTGAAACTCCAAGCCTTTGGCCACCTGATGTGAAGAACCAACTCATTGGAAAAGACCCTGACACTGGGAAAGATTGAAGGCAGGAGGAGAAGGGGATGACAGAGAATGAGATGGTTGGATGGCATCACTGACATGATGGACATGAGTCTGAGTAGGCTCCGGGAGTTGGTGATGGACAGGGAAGCCTGGCGTACTGCAGTCCATGGGGTCAGAAAGAGCTGGGTATGACTGAGCTACTGCACTGAACTGAACTACTCACCCCATCCTGTCCCAGACCCAGAGCAGTCATGCGATCAGGGACAGTAGCCCAAACCCACAGCCAAGACCCCGGATCCTCCCCTACGCTTATGCTCACCTCCCAGGAAGCTGCTCTACGCAGCTGTGAGTTCTAAGCCTTGGTTCATCCCAGCACCGCATGTGCTGTTTGGAGAATAAACACAACCAGCCAGAGGGGAACCAGTGACAGAGCCCTGATAACATCACTCAGGGGATTTTCCTGGTGGTCCATGTTCCTAATGCAGGGGGCCTGGGTTTGATCCTGGTCAGGGGACTAGATACCACATGCCCCAACTGAGAGTCCTCAGGCTGAAGAAGCTCTGTGCCTACGCAAAGACCTGGCACAGCCAAATGAATTTTAAAAAGTCACTCAGGCATCTGGAGGCAGTTGCCTGAACTTTCCAGTTGGGTGAGGCAACCCCTCCCGTAACTCTCCCCCAGTCTGACTTGAGTTTCTGTCTCTGGCATCCTGTCTGGTGAAGATGCTGATCATCAGGAACAAGCAAAGGATACTGATCCCTTAAATGATGCCCAAAGAGGCAGTTTGGAAGAGGTGTGATAAACAGCCATCCATCTTTGCTTTGGAGGACTTCCCAGGTGGCTCAATGGTAAAGAACCTGTCTGCCAATGCAGGAGATGCAGCTTCGATCCCTGAATTGGGAGGATCCCTTGGAGGAGGAAATGGCAACCCACTCCAGTATTCTTGGCTGGGAAATCCCATGGACAGAGGAGCCTGGTGGGCTACAGTCCATGGGGTCACAGAGTTGGATATGACTGGGCACCCATGCATCCTCGCTTTGAAGGAACTCATCATCTGTGGCACCAATACGTAACCCCAGTCAGCAGAAGGGAAAAACTCAGGTCTCCAGAGCATCTGCCCCAGGGCTGGGCTTCCCTTCCCCCTCATATGTCTCTCACTGAGGCAGAATCAGCCCATCCTTAAGGCAGATGAAGTGAAGGCATTGGAACGAAAGCCACCTCCTGGTTCACACTAACAGTGAGAGAAGAGTCAGAGTCCAAACTTGGATCTGTCTGCCCCCACCTCACCCCAGAGTTTTCAAATGCACCATTCAGCTTCAAAGAGGCAGCAGGGTCCAGAGCAAGGGGAGATGGACTGTCTCTCTAGAGAGGCTGGGGAAGGCCTGGAATCACAGAGCAAACAGAGACTTCCTTCCTTCAGCCTCCTCCTCTGCATCATCTTTCATCTCTGGAGTCACGATTCTACTCCCACTCGGCCCTGGAACATACTGCTGGACACTGCTACACAGGTGAGACACAAAAGAGATTTTAGGAATCATCCTTCCCATGGTCAGGAAGAAGGAAAGGCATAGCCAGAATGCCCCAAGCCCAGGACGAGGGATGGAGGCTGGGCTGCCAGGTTGGGGGCAGGGTGAAATGGGTGGACCAAGTTGCCAATAACTCACCTCAGGGTGCTGGCCCAGGTGAATCTGGGTGATTCCTAAAACGATGCAGGAATGCAGCCAGGGGAGGGGCTGAGTTTGCAACTTTGACAAACGGCCGTAGAGGACTATGGATTTTCCCATAATAAATTTCACACACACACACACACTCACTCAGACTCATATCACGGAACGGCCATCATCCTGGTGGATCACAGCTCTGGCTGGGTGCTAAAATGTGCTGGGTGCTTTTAATGGGCTCTCAACTATGTTTTGCAGGTACTGGAAGTAGAGGAAGGCCCCCAGTTAGAGAATGGCAGTGTCCACTAAGGAGCCACAAGCACAAGAGAGAATCTGGAGGCCCAGGTAGAGCACAGAAGGATGCCAGCAGCGTCCCCCAGCAGGGAAAATTCAGGCTGCTCACTTGGTAGACAGGTGCCACCCAGTGTGGGGAGCTGTGACCCCAGGAAGGTGGCTCATGGGTAAACTGCCTGATTTCTGGGCAGCCTCTCCTAAATGCCAACTAAAAATGAAAAATAGATATGCAAAACTCCATCAGCACCTTTAGCCATTATACATCACTCACCCAGTTAAGAAAATTCTGAAGCTTTCCTCCTGGGGTCTGTTGAAATATTCCAGGGATAGTTTTCTGTGACATCAATACAACATTTGGCCAATGTTCCACATACAGAGTCTGCACAGAAGAGAAAAAGTCCATGCTGGAAAAGATTTTCGATCTGTGTTCATCATTTTCTAAGGGAGACCCTCCCCTCAAAGGGTCGTCTTTGGTGATATTTCTGAAATGACCTGACATAGTATTTCCACCAGCTCTCACCTTTGGTATTAATTCCAGTACCAGCCATTCCTATCTGAAATGTCTTTTATAATTATGTAATTACACACCTCATTTATCCAATTGTTAAGCCCAGAGACTGATTAAATATTAACAACCGCTTGGTTCTCGTGGCATCATTAGTTGGAACACAACCCTGCAATCTCAGGAACATGCGACGGTAATTATCCTTCACGTCCATGCGCAGCTGAAAACCCAGAGCAGCTAATCCAGATAAGGGTGCCCAGTAGAAAATGCATTGCCTTTAAATCCTCTTTTATCTCCGACATCTCCAGCAAGGTGCACTTCAGCCCAGCTCAGGGTGTTTCAGCATAAACCTGCCAGTTGCTGGGGGCTGGCTGGGGGTAGGGAGGAGGCGCAGGCATAACAAACAGATCAATCCCCACAGACCTTGCCCTCTCCAGCCTTAAATCCGACTGGGCTTTGGAGGTTCTAATGGGATTTTACCCTGAAGCACTAAGATGGAGATCTGGTTTAGCTTGTTCAGTTCAGTAGCTCAGTCGTGTCCGACTCTTCACCATCCCATGGACTGCAGCACTCCAGGCCTCCCTGTCCTTCATCATCTCCTGGAGCTTGCTCAAACTCATGTTCATCGTGTTGGTAATCCCATCGAACCATCTCATCCTCTGTTGTCCCCTTCTCCTCCTGCCTTCAATCTTTCCTGGCATCAGAGTCTTTTCCAGTGAGTCAGTTCTGTACATCAGGTGGCCAAAGTATTGGAGCTTCAGTTTCAGCATCAATCCTTCCAATGAATATTCAGGACTGATTTCCTTTGCAATTGACTGGCTGGATCTCCTTGCAGTCCAAGGGACTCTCAAGAGTCTTCTCCAACACCACAGTTCAAAAGCATCAATTCTTCAGCATTCAGCCTTTTTTACGGTCCAAATCTTACATCCATACATGACTACTGGAAAAGCCATAGCATTGACTACACGGACCTTTGTTGGCAAGGCAATGTCTCTGCTTTTTAATGTGCTGTCTAGGTTGGTCATAGCTTTTCTTCCTAGGAGCAAGTGTATTTTAATTTCAAGGCTGCAGTCACCATCTGTAGTGATTTTGGAGTCCAAGAAAATAAAGCCCGTCACTGTTTCCATTGTTTCCCCACCTATTTGCCATGAAGTTTCGCTTGAGCATCCCTTATTTCAGAAAACAGTGCTGAGGGCTTCCCTGGTGGTCCAGTGGTTAAGAATCTGTCTGCCAATGCAGGGGTCACACGTATGACCCCTGGCCCAGGAAGATCCCACACACCGCAGGGCCACTAAGCCAGTGTGCCGCAACTACTGAGCCCTCACCTTAGGGCCTGTGCTCTGCAACAACAGAACCCGCAGCAATCAGAAACCCATGTGCCACAGCTCTCTGCAACTAGAGAAAGCCCATGCACACGCAGCAAGGAAGACCCAGAGCAGCCAGAAAATAAATTAATTTAGAAAAGAAAAGGGAAACCATGCTGAGTCGGGCAGGGTTTGTCCTGGTTATTCTCCGGGGGCCAGAAGCGGCAGGAGGCTGGGTCCTGAGCCCCGCCTGGACAGCCCCTTATAAAGAGCATTCCCAACCCTCTCTGTTGGAGACCCTCAGCTTCTCCATTCACCTTCCATCCTCCTCCACATACTCTGACCCCTTCCACCCCTCTCCTCTGCCCACAGTGCTCCACAGAGTTTTGCCCCGTAGTACCCAGGGCTGCCAGCTGACTGGGGCCAGCTTAACAAGAACCTTGGGTATTGGGTTCACTGGGCTCTCCAGGCTGTGGGAGGCCAGAATCGCTTCCTGTTCGAAGATGCCTCAGTGTGGGGACAAAATCAGCCTTGCCTTCCCTCGTGTCCAGGGCAGCCCGGTTGGCCCCTAGACCTCTCCTGACCTCCCTTCCAGGATGCCTCCCCGACTTGTGCCCTCCTGGTGGACGGCAATGGTCCATGTCCTGCCCTGGGCTGTTAGGTGCTCCTGTGGTCTCTGTTCAGACCCCAGAGCAGGGCTGCTAGACATTCTGCAATGTTCCAACACCCCCGCTCACACACAGGGGACGACAGCACGGCTGTCCAGCTCCAGGCCTGTCCAGGCGGGCTCTGTTCAGCATAGGAGGCTGCAGCCATCTCCCTTCTGACCCCAGGGTGGTGGCGCTGGCTCCCTTCTGGAAGTGAGCAACTCAGAAGCATTGTCACACCCAATGTAACAACCCCCGTAAACACCAAGGGTGATGGGCAGCCGTGCTCTGCTTGGCTGATAATGGACCAGCACGAATGAGAAAGGATGAGCCAATTATTGCTCCAAGAAAGTGAAAATGTTAGTCACTCTGTCATGTCCGACTCTTTGTGACCCCACAGATGGTAGCCGCTGAACTTGGGGAAATTGTATAGAAGGATTTGGGCTCATCTTTTTTTTTTTTTAAAATAAATTTATTTATTTATTTATTTATTACTGTGCTGGGTCTTCGCTGCTGATCAGGTTTTTCTCCAGTTGCAGCGAGCAGGGACTGCTCTCTAGTTGAGGTGCGCAGGCTTCTCATTGCAGTGGTTTCTCTTGTTGCAGAGCACGGGCTCTGTGAGTGGGCTTCCGTGGTTGCGGCTCTTGGGCTCTAGAGAACAGGTTCAGTAGTTACGGTGCACGGGCTCAGTTCTTCAAGGCATCTTTCTGGACCAGGGACTGAACTGGAGTCTATGCATTGGCAGGCGGATTCTTTACTACCAGGGAAGCCCCTGGGCCCATCTTAAAGATATATTAATACTTGAGCAGCAGGAGAAACAAGAAGGGGCAGGTTATGCAGAGTTGATGCTGATGAGCCAGCCCCACGTGGGATGGGCGTACTGGGTGTCTGAACTGGCGAGGGGCTCAGGGTCCCGCAGGCTTCATCGTGATGGTCTGGCCCCTCTGGTCCTCACCTCTGACGCTGTGAACCTAACGTCTCATGGCTTTACAAATTAAGAGAGGTAAAGAGGTTGGCGTCTATACTGTGTGCCAGAGACTTCCCACATTAAGTTAGGGAGGAAAAGTGCAAAACACAATCACTCCCCTACTTTTTTTTAATTTTTCTGGCTGCTTCATGTGGCATGGGGGATCTTAGTTTCCTGACTAGAGATTGAAGCTGCATCCTGAGCAGAATTGAAGGAGTCCTAATGATTGGACAACCAGGGAATTCCCCAATCTCCTTCTTTAAAAACAATATTTTTTGCAGCAAATCTGGGGTTTGCATTTATTGCCCAGTAGAGTAAAGGTGTTTAAATCCTCCAAAGCAAACAGACTGGCAACCATCCTCCCTAGAAGAGAAGGCAGTTTTCTTTTGACAACTCATTTGCTTGATCTTAATTAGCCCCGAGGTTTTCATTTGTTGGTGGGTGTTTATTTAATACCAAAGTCAGGGGTAAAGTCCAAGCAACAGTATTACGGAATGTTCGACTCTCTGGAGGAGGAACTCAAGGCATGAACGTGGTTTCTATATGTCTAGGGCGTCGTTAAAACTAACTTTAAGAATAAGGAGACATGATCAGCGGCCCCTGCTTGTTAATTTCTAATTTGACAGCTTATCTAAGGATTTGCTCCTGCAGTCAGTCAGCCCAAAGGCAAATTCTGTGGGAAGCCTTTTTCCCCTTCTGACATTTCAGTACAGCGGTTTCATTTTCTACTCCATGATGTCCCAGCTACCTACCTCTTTGTGACCAGCAAAGCCCACAGTCAGGCTCCTAACCAGGTCCAGCAAGCCCCAACTCTGAGTTGGCACTGTACCTAGCACCTTGCACAGCGGCTCTGCCTGTGTGCATTTATCATTTTTCTTCTCTATCATGAGACTGTTCCCAGGAAATGCTTTTTCATGGTTGGCAGTAGGCAGGCAGAGCCTGAGACACCTGACAAGCCTGCTGAGCCATGATTGAAAAAGCGCTTCGTCTTATGGCTGCAGTGGGGAAGAGGCGAGAGTTTAAACTGGGTCCGACTTCAGGATTCAGATCACAGTTTTCCCTGGAGGTGTGCATGGCAAGAAACAACATTACCCAATCCAGGGCCCTTCTAAACGCTGAAATTAATCAAGTTCCAGGATCATTTGCAATGGGAGAGCGTATGAGAGCATTCAAACATTTAATTACAATATTCTGTAATTGTCAAATCACCAGTGACATTACATAATGCTCTTGGTGACCAGTTTCATGATGTATTTCTTTGTGAGGAGGCAGCGATGCTCAGCAGATGATGTCATAGCAGGCACCTTTTCTGCTCCTCCATCTTCCCCCAGAGGGACCAATTCATACAGATAATTTGACTTGATTGTTGTTAATTACATTGTAAACATTTCAAAAAAAATCGAGGATGAAGGTGAACACAAGTCGGTAATAAAAATGCAAGTTCCAATTCTTCTTAGATGACAGACGAAATGAGTTTAATACATTTGTGCTCTGTGGAAAACAGGGAATATTTAAAATTGCAAGCAACTGAATTTAATTAGCAGACCTTGTTCAAAACAGCCTGGAGAACTGGAGGGCGGGGAACGTGCCCTATCCACTCACGGCAGACCTGGGAAAGCATCTCGGTTCATGGTTGATGTGAATTTGGTGGGGAAACAATGTGAAACTGGCCCCTGGGTTTTTCCATCCAGCCTAACCTGGCAAGCAGATCTACTCAGAGCTTTAGCTGCTGATGCTTCCAATCCCTCACCTTACATAAGCCCTTCATTCATCAAAAAGATAGGAAAGTAGAGAAAATACATTCTGTGTTGAAAGACGTACTGCTGACTGCATTGCTTTCAAATGCAAGTAACTCCCAATGGTGAAGTTCAATTCTGACTTTCCCTCCACTAATAAATCATACTTGGCCGTGGCCAGTGGGGCCGTGCCCTGCTCTCCTCCCTGGAAGAGTCAGTCCCTGGGAGAAACTGGTCCTCGGCTGACTTTTGAGTTGGTGATGCTTCCTGCTTCAGGAAGGGAATGTCCATTTTATCAAAGAGAGGCCCTTGGCGGTGGTGTCTGAGGAATGTGCTTTCTGTTGCTTAGCAAGGTCATCCCTTTTACAGCCCCAGAAACACACAGTGTGGTTCACACATTTAACTGCTTTAAACTGTCTGCAGCGGGAACCCTGTTGGTCCCCTGTGCTGCGGACTCTCTTTCCTCCATTTAACTAGTCGCTAACCAAGTTCCATGAACGAAACAGCACCTTGAATTCGAGCAGCGCAACTTACCTAGAAAACCAGAATTTTCAGCAGGTTTCCGCAACCCCCAGAGTGGGATGATTCCAATGAAGACATTCAGTGGAGTTTCAACATGCCTGCATTTCATTTACCAGAAGTGACCCTCCGGCGCTTCTGGAGCCAGAACAGGTGATCCAGTGAGAGATGAACTGCTTAAATGTTCGTTCTATTCTGGAAACCAGCACCATCCTCACTTTATCCTGGGAATATGTAGGTTCAATGTTTCCTTTTAAATCTCATTCTTCAGCCCCTCCCCCCTTAATTAAAAGTACTACAAATGTGCATTTTGCTTACGTTCTGTGCAAGTGGTACCTTGTCTCTTGAACTTTGTGTAAATCACTTGATAGCACTATATTCGCAAAACTCAGCAAACTGGGCTTCTTGCAGGGTACAGGTTTGACAGTTGAGGATTTTACCCTTCCCTCCTTGGGAGGTTAGAACTTGTAGACAAAGAATGTTGGCTGCCATTCCAGTAAACAAGGAATACTGCCCATTGTCAAGCCATCAGCTACTGCAGCCATGCCTGGTGAGGCGAACTTGGGATGCAGAAAACCAGCTACTGGCCCTCGACAGTGAAGATGCAGATGAAAAGAATAATTCCAGTGAGCCTGACTCTTGCATCTTCCCATACACAGAAAGGCACTAAAATCATCATTAACCTGAGATGTCTGTTCTTGTAAGTCATCTTTTGATGTTTGACTATGTTTTCTTCTTCAACAAAACCAGCTACATATCTGCCCTTCCCTCTCTGCAACAGTCCCTCAGAGTGATCTGAAAGGCTGATCCCTGGGCTAGAGTCTTCAGTAAGACCCATGAAGAAAACATAACTGGCGACTTTCAAGTTGTGCTTTTTTTTTTTCAGTCAACAAACTCATCATGAAGATGGGACTCCACTCCATGCCCGTTTGTATGAATCACAAGATATTGTGGGAAAACAGGCTTGGGAACAGGAAGGGGGCAGCTCCTGCTGGAGTCTTGGGGGTTCCGGGGCATCAGAGTGAAGGCTGGGCAGGCAGGGGGTGATAGCGAGCCCGGGAAGGCGTGACTCCCCCAGACTGCAACTCCAGGTGCTGAGGGTTCACCCAGAAGTGGTGAAGTGGGGGCACAGAGCTCACCAGAGGCTGGGAGGCTGAGCCAGGGTGCCCCCAGAACCTTTCCATGAGCTTGACTTGAGGGTGGGCAGAAAAGAGACTAAACAAAGAACAGACCATCACTGAAAGAAATCAAAGGCTACCTCCCGGTTTGGGACCCAGTAAAAAACTATGTCCCTGTTTGAGGAGGAGGGCTCAGCCTCGCACGGCTGGCTTGGGAGCACAGCTGAGGCCTCTGAGGGGACAGCCCCACCTCCAGCGACCACATGTGAGTGGCTACGAGAACCACGGGGCAGATGGAGAGGTGAGACCAGCAGAGTAGAGACAGAGGAGAGACCAGGACCAGGAGCCAGGAGAGGCTCAGCTTCAAGGTGGGCTCTCAGAGCCAGGGGGAGCTGTCTTCACCTGCATTCCCTGGATGGTACGTCTTCAGAATGGCTTGGCCATAAAGCCATGGTTTTATGATTAAATGCTAATTTAAAAGGTGGGGAACAATACAGCCCATGGGGTATGGGTATGGTGGGGGAGGATTTTATACATGCTTCAGATTTTTCAGTGGTTGCTGATGTTATTTTAATGGTCTTCTAGAAGAGTTGTCCATTTAAGACATTTTCTTGAAGATATTGTTGAATCTGACAAAGTATCAGGATGGTGTAAGAGCTTGCTACTGGCTCTATGGGCACCCATGTCAGGCTGTACTTATAGGAGGTTGGTAGGCCCCAGCTAACAATTGGCTGTAAGTTGGACTGTAGGACTTCCCAATGTGGAAAGTTAATTTTACTATTATTATTCTTGGCCTCAACATGCAGCATGTGGGATCTTAGTTCCCCAACCAGGGGTGGAACCCAAGCCATGCCCCCGAAAGTGGAAGGACACAGTCTTAACCACTGGCCTGCCAGGGAAGTTGCCCATGTGAAAGGTTTAATTCAAACCTCACAGTGGAGCAGAGCAGACGAACGTGGTTCATGCAAATGACACCTCCAGACACCAGGTGTAGAAAGAGAGCAGCTACCCTTTTTTCCTGAAATTCAGTCAGACACGCTCACTTCAGGAGAAGCAGCTCTTTCATCTACCTCCTCTATCAGCCTTGCCACCAACTGAAATTCAGTGGTTTTTTTTCCCACTAAGTTAAAAGACTATTAATGCCTGAGTATGCTTAAGTCTGACTGAGCCTATTTTAAGTTCCTTATTACAGCAGAAGGCCTTTTGCTATTTCTGAATTGACTGCTTATGACACGGATGGCCCTGCAGCCCCAAACTCTCCCTTGTCGCCAGCAGAAAGCAAACCTTGGGTCAAGACAGCATGGTTTCCTACTACTGTCTCAACTCTTGAGCAAATCGCTCAGCCTGGGGGCCCAGATATTTCCCTCCTGGGACTGTCAACCAGGAGACAATGAATTTTGTGATAGGGAAATTTTCCCATTTGTAACTGGGCTGAAACCCCAGTGAATTCCCCTGAACTCAGAAAAAGCACAAGTTTGTTGTGAAACTGGCATGAGCTGGCCCTCTTCTTGCCCAATAATAACAAAGGCCCTCAGAGTTATAACCATTATTACTGAGGTTTTTATTTTCCATCTGTGATGATCAAGATGTTTGAGATAGTGCTTTAGTGTAATGATGAAAATCAAAGCAACATGAAAACATGGGCTCATTGGCCAATACCTGCCGATTTCCTTCTCTCCTGGTGTCTTTTCCTGTTAACAAGAGATTCAGATCCTATGCTCCCATCCATGTGTAAGTGGAAAAGTACAGCCAGTAGCCATGCCTCCCAGTAAACACACGTGACTGGAAGTGCGGCAGACCTTCCCAAACCAGTGCTGCTCTGGGCCAGGCTGATTTTTAGCCTGGGAGCCCCAAGTGGGCTGGGGTGCAGGTCTCCACATGAGCTGGGCACTCAGGCCTGTGTGTTGATTTGAAAAATTTCTCTGGAGGAGCCATGAGTAGTTCCATAAATACTTTTTTGGGCAACCTGGGACAGATTTAAGCCACTATAAAAAGGGGAATCAGACTGATTTTATTAAAGCCAACACGTTGAAACTGAGAATGACGGCCCCCTGAGGAATACACACAGGAGAAGGTGATTAACTAGGTGTTACCTTTGAGTGGTTTGGGCCAAGTGACAGTTGCATGACAAGCAGAATTTGTCCTCACGGCGGCGCTGGGTGTCTGACATGGAGGCAGGAGTTTGGCCGGACATATGGGAGCCTTGATCTAATTTCAGCATCACTCTCTGGAGATGATGGAAGGATACAAATGACTTTGAAGTCCAACCAGTTCTGTCTTCGGCCATGTTCTACCCTCAGGACCCAGCTACACTGCAGGCCTGGCAAATGGTAGATGTTTGACAGGACAGTGAGGCCAGGAGAATGAGGAGGGGGTCATACCCATGTCCTTAGGAAAACTGGCCAGACGTGGGCTTCCCAGCACAGGTGAGGAGCTAGGGGGTTGGGAGAAGGGAGGGAGGAGGGGAGAAGAAGGCTGCTGGTTCCAGAAGGTTCTAATGCTGTCAAAATCTGCATCTTCTTCCGAGGACCAGATTTACGCCATACTGTTTTATATTAATTAGGATGAGCAATGAGAGACAATTTCAACCCAAACCCAGAGTCAGTAACTAGTCAACTGAAACAATAAAGAGTTTCTCAGTGTGAGGCCCAGCTGGGTGGCAAAGTCGCTGGTTCCTTAGTGACAGAAACTAAAAAAGGAAAAGGAAAGATGCAATGACAATAAGTAACTGGAATAAGACACTTGAGAGTCCCTTGGACAGCATGGAGATCAAACCAGTCAATCCTAAAGGAAATCAACCTCGAATATTCATTGGAAGGACTGATGCTGAAGCTGAAGCTCCAATACTTCAGCAACCTGATGTGAAGAGCCAGCTCATTGGAAAAGACCCTGATGCTGGGAAAGATTGAGGTCAGGAGAAGGGGGCGAAAGAGTATGAGATGGTTGGATGGCATCACAGACTCAATGTACATGAGTTTGAGCAAGTTCAGGGAGATGGTGGAGGACAGGGAAGACGTGTGCTGCAGTTCATGGGGTCGCAGAGTCAAACACAACTTAGCAACTAAACAACAAAAAGAAAAAAGAAAAGAAACTGGAAGCTTAGACATTATTTTTAAAAGATACATGTAAAAGACATGAAAATTAAAGACAGTCAAAGCTAAGGACCATAAAATAATTGAAACCCAAGAGCTAAGAAACCGAATGGTACAAAGGAATTTAGACAATTTAGAAGTCCTGAACATTGAGTGATAATAAACAAATGAGCTACAGCCTAATATTTAAATGAGGGTATCAATAGAAAATAGACAAATCACAAAAGAGTCCCATGCTGTCCAAGGGACTCTCAAGTGTCTTATTCCAGTTACTTATTGTCATTGCATCTTTCCTTTTCCTTTTTTAGTTTCTGTCACTAAGGAATCAGTGACTTTGCCACCCAGCTGGGCCTCACACTGAGAAACTCTTTATTGTTTCAGTTGACTAGTTACTGACTCTGGGTTTGGGTTGAAATTGTCTCTCATTGCTCATCCTAATCAATATAAAACAGTATGGCGTAAATCTGTTCCTCGGAAGAAGATAAAATAAGCTTTAAAGGTTAAGATTGGAACTACAAAAGCAAAAGATAGCTTTCTGTGTTGACCAGGGCTAGAATGGGGAGGCACATGCTCTACTGTTCGTGGAGAAGATTGGTGCGATCCCCTTTGGTGGAGTGACCTGGGAGTCTGTATTAAGAGTCTTAGAAATGTCTTTTGAATCCAAAATATATTCATCCAGGAATTTATCTTTAATAAATAATCAGAGATGTAAGGAGAGCTGCAGCCTCACCCTTTTCCAAAGGGCACTCTGGAGCCTCCAGGATGTTTCTAGAAACACCAAAAGGCCTTCTTAGTGGCTACAGAGCCTTGAAACTTCTCAGCATTAGTCAGTTCTTTGGCTTGAGGCCATTCTTTAGAAGGCCTGCACAATGCAAATCTGGGGAGAAATGAGGGTTCTTCATCAGCCCGTGAGAGCAGAGACCCAAGATCACCCCAGGAAGACCACGCAGGGACAGGGAGGGGTGGCTAGTCAGTCTAGGTTAGATTGCATTTTCTCACTGGTGGGTCACAAGATCAATGTAGTATGAAGGATCCAGAATGAAAAGAAGAAAATTACAACAGAACATTCAAGATGCAAAGTGCATGATTACATAGACTATATTACTTTTAGGAAATCGAACTTTTATACCTGTGGGTCATGGCATGGGAATGTCAGGCTGCAGTGGCTTGGCTCAGGTCAAATGGCTTTTCCCTCCTTCATGTGGCATCCCGGATGATGCCAGCCCAGCTACTGCTTAATCCAGTGAAATCTTTTTACAATTGAAAAAAATAAATAAGATGCAGCTAAACATTCTAATAATGCAAAAGAAAGTGTCCCTCCTTCCCAACTCCTGGCACCTCTTTCCTGAAGCCACCTTCCAGAAGACTTCTATGCCTATTACAAGCACACATCCATCCCTTTTCTCCCACCCTTACTTCCTCCTTTGTAAAAAAGCATCCGAGAGCACACTACACATGTTCTGCACCTTGCTCCCTGCATGAAATACAGATTTTGGTACATAAAGTGCAACTTCCATTTTTCCTCCTGCAGCACAGTATTCCGTCACATGGTGCACTGTAGCTTTTTAAAACCAGCTCTGATGGACATTTAAATTTAGCAGGTCTTAGTTGTGGCACATGGGATCTTCAATTTTCATTGTGGCCTGTGCCTGCAGGATCCTGTTTTAGCACTTGGGATCAAGTTCCCTGACCAGGGATCAAACCTGGGACCCCTGCATTGGGAGCATGGACCATGCTTAGCCCCTTAGAACACTGTACCACCAGGGAAGTCCCTGTTTGGTCTTATTAATAATGCTGCCACGAACATCTTCACATAGCTACATTGACTAAAAAAATCCACAAATTAGAAGTTGAGAATTACATTTTGGGGGGCAGACATACTAAGGACTTACGCCAGGGAGATAGGCTTTCAGATTGTTTAGAGGGACTACTAGGGAGGAATCAGGATATATAGGAGTTTTTTGCAAAACAAAAACAAACCCAGGTTATCAGAATATCAAATGATGACTGTTAATTGAAGAAAACCAGACATCTCAAGTTAATAAATTTAGCACTTCTCTCTGTATGGGAAGATGCAAGGTCTGGGCTCACTGAAATCATTCCTTTGATACACATTTAAGCTATCTTGCTTTCCTCCATCCCCTCAGGGTGCACCACTGGAGGAGGCTGCAGTGGATGCTGGCTTGATGGCTCCAATATCCTTTGCTCACTGATACGGTGGGTGACTTTCTTTGTCCACATCTGTCTGTGCACTTGTGCAGTGATATCCATGGGACAGGGTCCCTGGATCCAAAGACTTGTGCATTTTAAAATGATTTTGATTGACATTGGACATCATTTTGATAGACAAAGACATCAAATCTGGTTTGTTCTGTGGAGGTGGTACCCAACTCGTAGTGCCATTCTGTTGCCTGGACTCTGGATCTAGGCTCCCCACTTCCCTTACAGCACCCCTCTGGGCCTTTCAGTCATCAGAAAGTTCTTCCTACTCCACCTTTACACTGCTGCCCTCCCACTCCCCCAAGCCCAGTGTTTTACATTCAATACCATTCAAAAAACTTAGTCTTCTCGGATATTTTAACTTTCCTTAATTGTAACCATTGTCAAAATGGCTTGGTTCACTGAAAGTTTTATGAAAAATTTAATGGTGCTTTGATTTCAATGAGGCTAGGCAAAGGCAGTGTGTTAGTTTCCTAAGAGCGCATTCTTAGAGATTACTTCCGGAAACAGCCAGAGCTTAGGGAAGGTCCTGCAGCTCATGTATTCGAGCACCTGGATCTTCGAGGCCAGAATTTTATAGTAAGATCTGCATGACAACTCCGGCAATAATGAGATCAGGTTCACTGCTGTTTCTGCAAATGCCCTTAGAACATCTGATGAGAGTATCTTTGCAACTCCTGGCTGGAGGTTAAATTCCTATTTAACGACAGAAGGTAAAAGCTTTCATTTTTTTGAGTAGTACTTAGTGGCTGATTTATCAAAACATAATCTATTATGATGCTAATTGCTTGCAATTTTGTTTCTGGAACATACTAAAAGAGGCAAGAACTGCCATCCAATAGGATGAATGACAGGTGAATTCTTTACAGCTAAATTTCAATTTTGAACATGCAAGCAAGTTTCATTGGGGAAAAAAAAAAACACTTCAAACTTGGGTAAATGTTTCACATCAAAATTAGATCAAGCAACCATTACCTCTCTTTTAGTTGTCACATTTGGTTTCCTTCAATAGATTCTGAATTTTCTCCTAGGGTTAAGGCAACACATTGAAACATTCTCACACTTTAGAGCATGGAAGATGTGATGCACCACTCAGCTAACATCCAAACACAAGTTTAAAATATGCTTGCAAAACCGAGGTTCTACTTTTATTATGGGGATTACCATGACCATGACCAAATATGAGCTACAATAAACATTTCACCTCTACAAGGATCATTCCCGAAGAGGTGGATGTGGTTCAAATATGTATTGGATTGCACTCCAAGCCTAGATAAGCTGCCGATTGTCTAATGTCAGGGAAGTCAGTCTAAGTTGGAGCTAAAAATCTGTTAAATCCCACTTCATCCGTACCAGGGCCCTTTTGCTTAGAGCTCAGTGCAAAGGAGGGGAGTCTATAAAATACATACTTAACAAAGCATGTCAGCAGCTTGAATGGAGCAAACCAGTCCAGATCTGAGAATTCCAATAAATAAATGAAGCTGAGCATTTATTGCCAACAACCCTGTCACTGGGGCCACAGAAAACTGGAGCTGGGCAGCCGGGAGGTAGGAGGGAGCGTGGAGCCTGGGAAGACAATGGAACAGACCCAGATTGGATTATTTATGGCGTGGTGATGAAGAGACAGCTTTCCATATGAGGAACAGCTTAAGAGAGGAGACGCAGAGCTCGAGCCGGAAGAGGCCCAGAGAAAGAGACAGAAACAAAAGGGGACATGAATAAAAGTGACAGCTAATAAAACAATACAAATCTAAACCGCTGTAACTTTCAGGAATAATTTAGGGCCAAAAGAAAAAGAAAAAAAAAAAAGAATTCTCATTCTGTTGGCTCCAGGACAACTTTCTAAGAAACAAAAGACATTTAAGTGAAATGAATGTGCTTTTAAGACCAAATTTGCCTGTGTGCCTTCCTGGCTGTGAGTTCAGGAGCTCCCGAAGCTGGGTTTAGTCATAGAAAGGGAAAGGGGTGATTGCGTTGGTCTTTTGCTCACGTATCTATTGTGTCAACAAATATCGTGCAGTGTTCCTTGTTATGTGCCGAGCAAAGACACAGCCCCTGCCCTCAGGAGATTTATGGTCCAGCATGGGAAACTGACAAGTCCATTGTTAAGATCAGGACACTGGGCAGGGTCTGTGCTGACAGCCGGATCAGGGCCAGGGGAGGCCATAAAGGGAATCTGTGGCCGATGTGTAGCTTGGAATGGAAATAATTCAGTGAATTTTGCCTCTGGTACTGATTAAAAGGGCTTCGCTGTGGCTTAGACCGTAAAGAATCTGCCTGCAATATGGGAGACCCAGGTTCAATTCCTAGGTCGGGAAGATCCCCTGGAGGAGGGCATGGCAACCCACTCTAGCATTCTTGCCTGGAGAACTCCATGAAGAGAGGAGGCTGACCGGCTATAGTCCATGGGGTTGCAGAGAGCTGGAAAGGACTGAGCGACTAACATTTTCACTTACTTCACTGATTAAACAGACACTTATCAAACTTTCCATGCAATCCAGATCTCAGTCTGATTATTTAAAAATTAAAATGTACTTTTAAAGATGCAGATTTCTGTGGTTCTCCATTGTTTTTGTCCTTGAATTCTGGATAGGAGGCTGATCTGAGCTATTTTAAATGATCCTCCTGGGGCATCACATACCTCCTGCAAGTTTGGCCAAAAGAATAATAAGTGTCAGCCACCACTTACTCCCTGGCCGGAGTATATGCCTGACGTTTTACATGTGTGGCCTCGACCATTCATCATGGGTGCCTCGAGGTGGGGTCATGGCTCCCATCTTATCAGAGGGGTAGTAGAGCTCAGAAAGGTAAGTCCTAGGCATGAGCCTCATGGTACCTCCTTCCAAACGCTACTGGCTTTGGTTTCCGTACATAGGCACGGACTGCACCAGCAATACAGCTGCACCCTAGGAAGGCTTATCAGGCAAGGCCTCCCCCTGGCTTGTCAATTTGAGCTGATGCCGAAGTTTTTTTTCTCTCTTGACTGCACAGGGTTTTTGATCTTCGTTATGGTATCCACAATCTAGTTCCCTGACTAGGGATTGAGTCTGGGCCCCCTGACTGGAAATGTGGAGTCCTAACCACTGGTCAACGACGGCCCACCTCCAAAGTTCTTTAGCTAAATTATTCCCTTTTCTCCCACCTCCTCAGATACCCTCTTCTTAGAAACCCCACGGATGAAGTGTCACCATCAAGGGTCAGGGACTCCTCCTTGTAGGTGGTGCTGGACTGCTTTCAGTGTAACTCAGGGAGCATCCTGATGAGAAGGGGAACTGGGAAGGGGACTTCATGATGAGCCAACTGCATCTCCCCAGCTGTGCTCTTGGCCCCATCCTAACCTAACCCTCTTTCTTTCCAGAGGCTGTCTAAGCCCTCGCTGTCTCACTCTCACTGCAAGAATATGGGCCACAGGTGAGAGAGTCCCCACAACCTTGGGGACTTCAATTTTACATGTGGGGTAGACGTACCCCACCTTCACTCCCACCATCCTCCAGAGCTGCTCCTCTGCCTGAGGCCTTCTTGGCCAGTACTTTAAAATCACTGCTTAGCATCTGAAGACAGAGGCTGAAGAGCCACTTTAGAGCTAAACTCAAGTTTCTTGGTTTGAACTCAAGTAGTATTCATGGTAGATCTCATTTTTTTTTTTTTTTTTTACTGTTTTCGAGACCACTCTTTCAAAAACAAACCAGATGCTGCGCTGAACGATAAAGTTGTCCTGTGACTAACCCAGTTCTTAAAACACCACACAGCATAGGTCTGATATTATCTAAGACCATGTGGAGCAAGACCGATGGTGGTGGTGGTCTGTGATGACCCGGAAGGGTAGAATGGGGGGTGGGTGGGAGGGAGGCTTAAGAGGGAAGGGATATGTGCATACTTATAGCTGATTCACACTGTTGTACAGAAGAAATTAGCATGACATTGTAAAGCAATTATCCTCCAATTAAAAATAAACAAAATGAGACACTAAGAAAGATAACTTAAGATCCACTAGCTTGTCAATCAGAATTTAGTTCTTCCTCGGTTTAGATAACTTCCTTTAACACAGAAAACTGTTATGACGCTGCCCTGGCCCAGCTTTGGGCACCCGGCTGGCCACGAGTATGGCGCTTTCAGCCAAAGGCTGGGATGTGAATGGCCCGAGAGCTCCAATTCCCCCATTCTGAGAAAATGATTTTACAGTCAGGATGGCCAGAGACTTCAGACAGTGATTTTTCTAATACTAGGTAATTTCCCAGGAATTTAAGAGGCAAGCATTTACTTTTGACTTTCAGAGAGAACCTGAGCTTGGAAGGCACAGTTGCATCTAAAACTGATCAGTGAGCGACAGCACTTCCCGGGGAGGGAGGAGAGGCGGCTGACACACCTTGATATCTGGGCTGAACTACCCTGTTCATTCTCCAGGTTGTAAATTTCCTGTTTCAAAAGACCTTTTAAGAATAACTCTTTACTCAATAAGCAGTTTCTCGATTAGCTGAAGTCCTAAAAAAATGTCTGATGACTTTGATAGGGAGCACTTTGGCATCTCATCTTCAGGAGAATGTGCTTTTAAGAAAATAGAATTTTAAAAAGTCAAAGTCCTTAAAACATGGATTTTCAATTATGATAAATGAGAACCTTATTAATTATGCTGCTCCATGGCATATTTAAATAAACCAGAGAATTTGATAAAGATCAACAGTACACCAGGGTTGAGACTGAAATGGTTTTCCCACTTAGAAGTTTATCACATTAATCTACTTAAACAGAAAACATGTGAATGAACACAGGACAGACACACACACACACACACACGTTTTCACTAAAAACTATTTGAAGGACAGCCTAATAGACCTCATTTCAGTCTGCAAATTTATCTTTTTATTAAATCTCAAATAAAAAGTCTCAGACATTAACAGGACATAGAATTTTCAAGTAAAACTGTGTATGTTAGAAAAATATGCATCAAGAGCATATGTACATACATATTTCATAATAAAATAAGACTATGTACAAAAATCACTTCTGCTACTTAATGCTGATCCTAACTTGTTGGATTTTGGTGTTTAAGCACCTCCACGAAACACAGGCAGCTGAGAGTGCACCTCTCTTTAACCCCCAGCCCCGTGTTTCATTTTCCGGTTTCAGTGGAAAGTTGGACAACTCCCTGGCTAGAGAGCGTGCTGAAAATCGTCCACAGTTTGGCGGGGTCCTCACACTTGTGCTGTCGCTCCCAGTGTAGAAGTAGCTCTTCTTTGCTTCTTAGTATCTGCACGCAAAGGACACAGTTAAAGCCAGGCTGGGGCAGGGCAGCCTGGGGACCAGGACACTTGGGGCCCTGGGGGTCTCCCCGGGGCTCACTGGGTCCAGGTTGGGCTCGTTCCTGTTTCATGAGGGTTTCCACGTCGTTCTGATGATGGAGGTAGAGTTGTCTTTTCAGTCTGGGGACTGCACAGAGCTCCCCGGCTGAGGGATGATGCTTTAGCAGCTTCCTTTTCTCAGGATGTTTCCAGAAGGGAGCAGCCTGTTCAGTCAGTTCTCCCTGAGCTGCTCTGCTTCCCGGGGAGGGTGAGCGCCCCTCTGGCCACTGGCCCTGGATTTCCTCGCCATGAACGGAAAGCAGGTGGAACTTGATTTCAGCCAGAGACTGGGCGGTGATCTGACAGCGACCACATCTTATCTGGAACCTGGCCTCCTTATTCTGGTTCATGAGGAGGTCTTCTTCCAGGCTGGACTTGGTCTCCCTGGAAATGGGGGAGAGAATGTGTCAGACCTGACCAAAAAACTTCTCCTGACAGCTCCTGGCCTTCTGGGCTCTAAGACATACACACCATCCACTGAGGAGGAAGTCAAAGGCAGGGAGAGTAGAGACCGTGTGGGAGACAGTGGCCACGGTGAAGGTTACCATCCTGTGTGGTGGGGCCTCACACCTCCCAGGCTGGCAGGGCCACTTTGCAAAGAGGGTCTCCCTTTGTGAATCTCCTCCGAGAGCTAACTGTTTTTTTTTGGTTACCATGGCAACAGGTGTGCCCACCAGGAGAGCAGAAGGTACCAAGCGTTGCAGGAACCCACTGGGTCCAGCTGAGACAACTGCCCCCCCCCATCAGGGGGCCCTTCCTATCCCCGAGCACCCAACGCACTTTGTACAGTTTACCTAAAAGTCAAAATGGACTCCATTAACCATACAGAAGTGAGGTTTCTTTGGGGGAGGTGGCTATGTACCTTAGGAAAAGGCACAGGTATCTAAAAGGGAATGGAAATGCCTAAAGAGACACAGAGAAACTCCAGAAAAGCTGGGAAGAGACAGGACTGGTGTAGCTTATTGTTAGTGACTATGAGAGACTGAGCTGAACATGAACAGAAAGGATTGAGACCCATCAGAACAACTGGCGATGATGAGGGCCGAGGTTCTAAGGTGCTGGGAGGTGTCTGATATGCATGGTACTGATGTGCACCCATCTCACAGAAACCCTTCCGTCACTCAGAGCAAAAGGGACAGACTGAGGGCACTTCCTTGGTTTACTCAGGACTCTCTGACCCACCTGACAGACTTAAATGACTCAGCCATCTTGTTTACAATGCTGAAAAGCAGCACCGCACAGGCAACGAGGTAGGAGACAGCTTACCTGGCCTCAGGGAGAAACAGACCAAGTGCTGAGGGGCAGGTCTGCCCTTGAGGGGCTGAGTCCCCACCACTTGGTATGTCAGTTTTGGGGCAAACGATGCTCTTTTAATGTACATTCTGTGGGCATGAGTTTGGGGGAAATTACTCATCAAAAGGACGATAACCATAGATGTTAAGTGACTTTTCCATATTTCAGACGCAAAATTAATCTCATGCCCGAACGTCTCCAGCATCCCTCAAGCTGGCCCTTGTGCCCAGGCTGATGGAGGATGAAGTTGGACAAAAATCACCAATGATCAGAGACCAAAGAGAAATGAGGCCATTCTTCACAGAACAGAGGTAAGTGGTAGCAATTAACTTCTGAAATCTTAATCTGAGGGCTGTCTTTCCAAACTCACCTTTCGGAATGTGGGATCCGACCCTGATCTGGAATCTGAAAGTTCCTTCTCGCCAGGCCCCCGCCTCCTGAACTCACCTGTCCACCAGTCCCTCCACCTCACAAGGGGTCTGCTCTCTGGTCGGCAGGTCCCCCGGCTGCGGCTCGCAGGGGGCGGGCTCGGTGCTGATGGCCACACCGTGCACCTCTTTCAGGTGGCCGAAGTAGACTCTGACGTGGCCGAACACCTTGGCGCAGAACTCGCAGCACACAAGCTTCCTGGGCCGGGAGTCCCCGTGGTGCAGCCGCACATGCGCGCTCAGGCTGCCCCGCCGCTTGTACACCTTGCGGCAGAGCCGGCAGCTGTAGGGCCGGCTGTCCGGGGGCGCGCTCGTGTGCTCGCGGAGGTGCTGCTTGGACGGGAAGGGGTGGTCACACACGTGGCACCGGTGCCAAGGCTTCCTGAGGCCGGAGAACCCGTTTCTGAAGGCAGCGTCGGGCTTCGGGGACTGGCTATCCTCCTTCCAGTCCAGATGCTTGGGGGCCAGGGAGTGATCGAAAGACACGTGTCCCAGGCTCCCGGGTGGTGGGGGCTGGAGGGCGGCTGGTGGCGAGGCCATGGCTTGCAGCAGTGGGACAGGTTTGGGCATGATGCTCCGGTATTTTTTCACGGCCCCCGGTTTTTGGTCCCTGGATTCTTGGGGATCACTTTTGACTCTTTCTTTGCTGTCTTTACAATTAAGGACACATTTCCACCTTTTCCCCTGAAATGTCAAAAGTTCATCTGGGCCCTTGCGTTTTCTTCCTTTTCTCTTCACTGTCTCGCCGTTCAGTTTTGTTTTGTGGTTGAGGTCGGGCTTGATTGCTGGATAGAAGGCACTGTCACTGGGGTTCTGCCCGGGAGCCGGTAGGGCAGGTCCCCTGTCCCCCACCTGGGCGACCGCACGGAAGCCTTCCGGGATGCAGGGGGTCTGGTCCCCAGCAGTCCTGAGCCCAGGGAAGGGGACATGCGCAGTGTTCAGGGCGGCTTCGCTCCTGTAAACCTGCACGGTCTTCACTCTCGAGTAGGGCAGGATGGGCAGTTTACCTCTGGGGATGGAAGAGGGCACTTGGACCGCATTTCCAATGACACCTGGTGACGACAAAATGGCTTTGGTGGGATCAACCGGTTCTTGAGGTTTTTCACTGGCAACAACAGAAGGTTTCCTGGGGGTTTTCTTGCCTGGAACTTGCGCTCTTCCTGAACTCTTCGGGAGGCCCTGCTTGGTGGAGGGCTCCTCTGGTGTGGCCTGTGCTGGGGTGGCAGCAGGAGTCCAACCTCCGTGGTTGCTGGTCCCTGGAGGCCCGGGGTCTCGGTGGCCACTCCTGTTGGTCAGCTCAGCTGGGGCTTGAGATGGTGCAGGCTTGGGTGGGCTGGGCTTGTGTGGGGGCTCAGGATGCTCAGGTGGGGAAGGGGCTGCTTGGGTTTGGGCAGGTTTGCGGCAGCCCCTCTCAGAGGAGGAACCAAACCCCGGCTTCTTTCTGACTCCTTTGCCGGGTCTTGGAGGCTGGTACCGGGGAATGGGAAGCTTTAGGTTCTCGGGCAGAGGCAGCCGGGGTTTCTGGATAGGCTGAGCTGAGGCCACGTGCGGCAGAGCGACCAGTGAGAAGGTCCCTTCCTGGCCAGCCACCTGCATCAGCGCGTAATTCTGCGGGGGCATCCCCAGGGGCTTGGAGCCAAGGGAAGGGCCTGGATTCGCCGGGTCAGAGAGTGAGGGTGCTGGGCCTGGCAGCACTCTGGGTGCCAAGACTTGGGGCGCAATCTTTGGAGCGATGGTTCTAAACTGACTCTTATTCTGCAGGCCTTTCCCACTGTGAATTGCTCCAGGAGGGATATTTGGTTCACCTGCAAGGACAACACAACATAAAAAGTCACTCTGGGGTCACTGTCCTGTGGTAAGAGCACAGGTAAGGATCTGACCATCTCTTCTGCCCAGAAGCATCCTTGGACCCAGCCCTGCCCTTGGGTGCAGAGCTAGTGTTCCTAAAGATGGAGGTCAGCTCTTGCCCACCTTCCCAGGGACTGATGACTATTATCCTCCAGGGTTCCACGGCCCTTGTCATAATGCTCACCACTTTCCATGGTAATTTATCTGTTTGTTCATCTCTACTACGAAACATAGAGCATCCTGAAAGCTGGGACAGTCCTTGTATTCTGCAAGTCCATCCTCCCCGTTGATCTCACTCCCATTTATTTTATAGGCCAGCGCCCCCCACCCTGTCCCCGAGCTCTCAGCTACATCCCCTCTGGCATGTTCTGCTGTGGACTCTTATTTAATATAAATGTCTTGCTTTCCCTATTAAACTTATGCTCTGTGAGCACAAAGCCCGTATTGGATCCCACTGTATCTCTGGTAGAAAACAAACGTTTCTTGTACCAAACTCCTTTCTCACTCGGTTTCAGGACACATTTGACCCACTGGCAGCACCATCTGTCCTGCACACAGGGATGCATGCCAGACTGAATGCTGGCTCTGTGGCTGCTTCCCCGTGTGACTTGTGAATTTCCTCTCACACCTCTCAAATTGTTTATGTGTGCTTTTGCAATTAAATCACCAGTATTAAAAAAGTTGATGTGACACCTTACACACATGTTGGAAGAAAAACAAAAAGATACAGAGTGATAAGTAAAGACACAGAGACAACATAAAAAATACATGGATCACACAAAAAGGCCCTTCCAGGACACCGATGGGAACAATTTTAACTGACAGGCTAACACTTCATATTTGAGATTTATTACGCTGACCGAAAAGCCATGATTACCGCTCTGAGGGGACAATTATGGAAACATTTCCATGCACTGCTTCTAAGGACTGACTCATCGGTTTTCGCCCCTAAGGCCTCAAGCTCCTGAGTCCTGGCTGCAGAAGAATTTCTCATTTCTGAGTACCTCGTATCAGTCCGTTTGTGTTTTCCAGGTACCCACAGTATTCTAGAGATGGCCGCCACCCATGGTCTTTTTTCTGAAACCACTGGGGCCAGATGTGCTTTGGAATTTACACTTTCAAATTTTTAAAAAGTAATAAGATGCTTACAGCAGATGTTACATAACACCCCGTAGAGTCTCCATAATACCCCGAATTAAACCTATTACCACTTCTGTAGTAAAATATATGAGCATTCACAAGGCTGGCGGAGGGGATGATTTTTAAAGTTCTTATTTCAATTTAGGCTTTGCATCTGAATGTGTTTTAATATCTAACTTCTGATAACATTTTCTATTTGCAGAGCCTGTTAGATTTTGGAGTTATAGGAAGAGGATAGAAGAACTATTTGTTTAGGAACTACCAAGGCTATAAAGGGCTTCCCAGGTGGCACACTGAAAAAGAATCCACCTGCTCAATGCAGGAGACTCAATGCAAGAGACTCGGGTTCAAAGATCCCCTGGAGTAGGAAATGGCAACTCACTCCAGTATTTTTGCCTGGAAAATTCCATGGAGAGAGGAACATGGTGGGATACAGCCGTGGGGCTGCACAGAGCTGGATACAACTGCCTGCTACTTCATGCCATGTCATGTCATGTCATGTGAAAGGTATAAAGATGAAATGATACAGCTTTTCCCTTAGTTATCTGGCAATCTGGTGAGACAGACCATTAAACATTAAAAATCAACCTTGATTTTAATGTCTACAGTGAGTAAACTAACAATTTTAGCACAAAATTGATTTTTTTTCAGCAAAAATGACACTGCAAATAAACAAATAAATAGCATAATAGGGATAAACTATGTACTGACTGACCAACTTAATCTAGACAGTAATCACTGTTTGGTGAAGAAAAAGTATGCTAGAAACATATTTCCCATGGTATTATAGCATACATTAGAGGAAGAAGGAAAGACACGTGTTAAGGTCGGAAAAATCAGATAAAGATAATTATGCAATCTGTTGTTTTCCTTTTTGGCTTTGTGACCATGAAGTTCATGGGTAAACTGGTTGATCACCTCACAATAGTCACCTAAACCGATCAGCTATATCTGCTTCATCTTCCTGCATAATTTAATTCATTTTTAAGTTCTATTTCCACAGCTTTTAAATTTAAACATCTTTCATGTTAAATCTCATTTTAACTTTTTGGAAGAAGTACTGAAGTAAGCTGTAAATAAATACATTAAACTAGGATTGAGAGAGTTTACAGAGAGCTTAAAATTATTGACAGCTTTTGGTTGCCAAGTGACAAAGCTTATTGAATAATTACACTGACAATCACAATGGTCTTTGCATCTATACAACCTGTCATGAAACAGAAAACACTGGGTGATTTCCATTTAGTTCCTACTCCTACGTGATGAAATACACAGTATTTATAGCAAGAAGAGCTGGAAGAAAGGCTATGCTGGCCTTAATCAGTCTCAAGTCCACTCTAAATACAATAATATGTGACAATAATGCATTGCAGCACAAGACACCTCACTTGTCTGCTCAAGTCTGCCCAAATGGCTCTTCATCCCAGACTGGAGCCTAAGTCCTTGCAGGGGCCTCAAGGGCCTGGAGCCCAGGGCTCCTGCGAGTGCTCCAACCTAGTCCCTCCCCCAGTTCCCTCCAGGCACAGCAGTCTTGCTGCTGATCCTCACAGGGGCCACACACCTGAGTCCCAGAGGTTCACACCTGCCGCTCTCACCACCCTGACTTGCTTCCCTAGATCATCCCCAGTAAGGGCTGCAGCATTTCCTTCAAATTTTGTTCAAATAGCCTCTTCATGGTGAACTCTTCTCTTAGTAAACAGAAGAGCCTTAGTAAACCTGTAGCCCCATTCTGAACTCCCTGCCCCACTTCCCATTTCCATCTCCTCCAGCACACTCACTCCATCTCATGGATTACATTATAGTCTGCAGTCCCCACCCCACACCCCCTCCACAAAAATGAATTCCTTGATGATGGGAAGTTTATTTACCTCTTTAGGGCTTGGAACAGGGTTATGGATGTGCTCAGAAATCTGATAATTACTTGTTAAATTTGTAAGTGATATTTGTAATAAAGTGATCAGTAAGTGAAAGAAAAAAAACACACAATTTAAAAGCAAACTGAACACTGCCATATTACTTTGAAAATTAAAAAAAGAAATAGAGAGTAGATCTCTGGAATACTTTTTTTCAATTTAACTTGCCCACCATCAGAATAAGGATAGCACCATGATTTTTTTAAAAAAGAAAGAAAACAAACAAACAAAAAACCTTTTAAAGTTAAACGGGTGAGGTAAGGCCAAATGACTAACCAACTGAGGAGGTAATAAGAAAGAATGGTAAATGATGCTATTGGGGTACAAAGAAACAGGCAAGCTCTGAAGAAGAAATTGCTTTAAAGAAAACAGACACACAAAGAGGGAAAAAGAAGGGGATTAGAGAGAAAAGAGGAGGAAGCTAGAAGTGGAAAAACTGACCCTCAGAGCAGAGTATGGCTCTGTCAGCGTGATGAGGAGCAGAAATAACAAAGAACAAAAGATGCAGCTGAAGCAACAACTGGTGGTCAAGGTCACCTCAAAGTCCCCAAAGACTTCAGCTGGGAAGGGGCTCCCCAGGTTTTATGACCGAGGATAAGAAAGCAATCTTCTGACAGTTAAGGTTCCCAGCAATAAAGCCAGCTATATTTATTGAGCTGCTCCAGAAGGGAGGGAGAGGGCTAATTATGATGCATTTAAAGTAGATATGCTTCAACAAATCTTCAGAAATTCCTGGATTACAGTGGAAATAAAATCACACATGAAGACCAATAACAGTCACAGGAAAAGGCAGCCGATTGTGGTTCCAGAGCAAAGGAAACTCTAGGGTAACCACAATCCCAGCAAGGGAGAATACTGATCGGTGAACAGCCTGGGACGACAGGGCCCTGGGTGACAGGTATGGGGCCTGCCACACAGTCAATTTTCCCCAGGTTCCCTGAAATTCAAAGAGGTAGATCCTGGGGTAGAAAAGCATATCAGTTAGCCTCATGATCAATAATCAGAAGAAATCTGTGGGGTGAAAGGATAAGGCCTTACAGGATAAACTGAACTTACTCACACTTGCTTGGATCTGTTGGGGATTCCATACAGGTGGAACAGATCATGAAGGTGATGTTGAGTCCCTTCTCCCAGAATCATTAATGATGAGGTGATAGGGAATGAAATGATGCATTAGAAGAAAATCATAGCAGGAGAAAGAGGGCAAGGCCACAAAAGTAGAGGGAAAAACTCCTTAGGAATTACTCAAATATTCACAAGAGGGTACTAATACAATAGCCAACCATGCAACAGAATACTATGCAGCAGTAGAAACAAAGTACTAACACAGGGTACAAATACAATACTCAGCCAATAATGCAATGGAGCACTAAGCAGCAGTAGAAAAGAAGAATGAGTTAGACCGATACATAACACTCTTCAAGATGTGAGATACTATCACTTGGATTTTTTAAAAAAAAGTAGTGAGAGACACACACAAACTAATTCCCGTGTATACACAGAATATCTCTCAAAGGAAACCAAAGAAACTAGTCTTAGTGTGACCTTTGGGGTAAAGGCACAGTGGTGGGGGTTAACTATAGGGTGGGATGAGATGAATGCATATTTTCCACTGAATATTCTCCATGCCTAGCACAGAGAAGGTACCTATAAATATTTGTTGAATGAATGAAAGGCAAATGAAGGTTTCCTTTTTGGATCCACTTTGCAAAAGGAGTATCTTTGGGGATGTTGCTGATGGGTAAGTGTGTGTCGGTTCATAAATGACTGTGTCCAGATGACACAGAGAGCATTTCAAGTTTTTCCTTTCCTTGCCTACTTAAGGATAAGAATTGCTAGTGATAAGAGAAGTAATTGAATCATCTGACAGGCAGTGCATCACCATCCCTCAAGGTTCAGTCCTGGGAAGCATCAGAGCTCATTATCTCCCAAGGACAACTGAAGTGCTGAGAACCATCTCTCTGGACATTTGGCTCCTTAAAATAAAACAAGGCAGGGGCTTCCCTGGTGGTCCAGTGGTTTGGACTTCATGTTCCAATGAAGGGGTGCTGGTCAGGGAGCTAGGATCCCTGACATGCCTCGAGGCCAAAAAACCAAAAACATGAAACAGAAATGATATTGTAAGAAATTCAATGAAGACTTTAAAACTGATCCACAATAACAACAACAAAATCTTAAAAAATGTAAAACAAAGCAATTTGCAATAAAGGTCATTTATGCTATAATAACCACAAGTTTTTTTTTTTTAAAGTAGTTTGAACAACAGGAGTGTTTAGAGAAGCTGAAAATGCCATGAAGTTTTTTTTTTTTATTATTATTATTTTTTTAAATTGTTTTTGCCATACATTGTCA
>ML663575.1:8865697-9015421 GCA_007570785.1 Antilocapra americana
CCCCCCCCCCCGGGAAATCTCGCTGCACCAGCCCCGAGCATCAGTCCTGGGCTGGCGATTGATTAGACATATGAAAATTAACATGCTTCAATGCCCTTCTCCCATATCATCCCACCCTTACCCTCATCCACAAAGTCCACGAGTCTATTCTATGAAGTTTTTTAAAACACTAAAACGGTACGATGTAGCAATTCTTTCTCAGCTATAGGGCTGCATCAGTGGTTTATCCCACAACACATTTACAAGGCCTCTCTCCCAGATGGTGTGATCTAAAACCCCTCACCTGTCACCTACTAAATCACAAATTTCAGAGAACTGTGCACTAAATGGTAAGTCGAAATTTCCACTGACATTCATCATTTCTGGAAATCCTGCGAAATTACCCATAACACAGTTAAAGAGGCTCACAGGACTCCCAGGCACTAAACATGGACTTTTATTAACTGGAAACATGAAAGGCTCACTCAGTAAAATTAATTTTGCACAATTCTACAATGCAAATACTTAGTATTACGATTTTAAATGTGGGCTGTTTTTAATATGTTAAGTGTATTACAAATAATTATTTTGAAGAGTGACATTTACAGTTGGTGAGAATTTGATCTAACTGTGGATTAAAGCAAAACGAGGTGGTAGTGAGTCCTTATTAGGGTCTAGAATCTGTGCTGGGTCTCTTAAGTGAATCCTTATGCAAACTCTACAAATAAGTATTACTGTCCCCCTTAACAGATTAAGCAAAAAGAGGCTTGAGGAAATTAAGTAACAGCTGAAGTCCACATCTGTCTGATTCTAATGTGGACAATGAACTTCTACTTCTTCATCCTCCCCTCAAAAGGGGGAAAATTTTTAGGCTAACTTGGTGGCTCAGTGGTAAAGAATCTGCCTGCCAAGGAAGGAGACACGGGTTTGGTTCCTGATCCAGGGAGATCCCACATCCCAACTAAACCCGTGGGCCACAACTACTGCATCGGTGCTCTAGAGCGTAAGAGCCAAAACTACAGAAGTCCATGCTATAAGGTTCCTGCTCCACAACAAGAGAAGCCACTGCAATGAGAAGCTCGCACATCGTAACTAGAGAGTAGCCCTTGCTTGCCACAATTAGAAAAAAGCCTGTGCAGCAATGAATACCCAGCACAACCAAAAATAATAAATAATAAATCAAATTAATTAATTGAAAAGGGAGAAAGTCTTTACAAAACTGCCCTTAACTCCAAAATATATATTTTATATTATATTATAATTTATATATTATATTAAAATATAATATTATCTCTAAATTTTAAGGAGGGGGAAAAAATTTGAAGTAGAAATGGCTTGTAGTATCCCCAAACTTCAAGGATCATTAAAAGATTCTTTCCAACAGCCCACTAATTACACAACTGATGAAAAACTAAGAATCACTTGAGGGTAAAAGCAGATATTCAAAGCTGAGTTTACCAATTACTAACCATAGGATTCTCACAAATCCAATAAGGGGGCCAGCTGTTTGTTTGCAGAAAGGACCAAGTGGGTTCTGCGTGCATCTCCTCCATCAGGCCTAACTGGTGGGTGTGGCTGCAGGTGAGAGGCAGCAGAGGGAAGACGCGGGTCAGAGGTCCATGAGTGCAGAGCCAAGCAAGCCTCCTCAGGCTGCTTCACAACACGCCCCCGTACAGACAGTGTTAAGAGATAAGCACATGAAGCAGGCAGTTCTCCAACAGCTGCAAATAGCTCACTTCCTGATTTCCACCCGCAAAACCAAGGCGCAGGGTGCTGCTTCTGAACAAAGGTGCTCCCGCTCGACCCTTGGCTGGTTGGACACGGTTCCACCATCACTGCATCTAGGGAGACACCGAGGTCCGTGGCTAAGTCCAGAGCAGAGAACAGGTAGAGAAAGAGGGTCCCTGCTCTTGACACAGGGCTCCCTGGCTCTAGGCCCAGAACAAGAGTGCTGCCAAGCACTCTTGGCCAAAAAGAGCCCAAACTTGTATGGCTTGTTTAGGTTTTAATTGTATTAAACTGAGAAACTCTATTTTCAGTTTTATTGCTTGGCATCCCCGTGCTCCCTCTCACTTGGCTTTCCAATAATAAGTTCCAGTTGGGGTTCAAACTGTTTCCCAGGATGGTCTCTGGTTTAAACCAGTATGGTAAAACCCTGGAGAAGTCCGAGATGAAAGAAAGGCCTCTGAACATGGGGGGAACTCAATTTAATTTTGTTGAAAAACCTATAAACACATGGAGCCATTGCCCACTGGCTCCCCCAGGCGCCTCCAGGCTCTGTGGTGCCGTCTACAGGGCTGTGTTGAGTGCTGGCGGGAGAGACCGTGCTGTAAAGCATGCTGGCAGCATAAGCACAGTGTTCTTTGTTTCTGAGGTCTCAGGATGCCAAGACCATTCTAGTCCACACATCCACAGCACTGGGACCTCACAGAGTCACTCTACTAGGACCCCTAGTTCAGGAAATCCAACACCGTACAGAGAAAGCAAGACAGTCCCACCTGACGATCTTGTGTCCTGAGTCCATCCTCCTTGGCACACTTGCCCTTGCTGAACTGAGGTCCCAGCCAGCTCCCTTCCCTCCCCTCTTGCAGCCACACCAAGGGTGTCCTGGCACCTTCCATTCAGCACAGGCTTTGAGAGCTGTCTTGCTCATCATCACCCAGTTTAGCAAGGAAGAGAATTCTTTTCTGAGCACAGGAGATCCTTTTCTTTCCTACCACTATTCAATGCTGTTTCTTCAACATTAATCCAATGATAAGGCATATTTCATGTGTCAGGTACTGTGCAAAATACTTTGAATGCATTATCTCCTTTAATCCCCACCAATCCACTGAGTTAGGAATTACTGCTCATGTGTATTTTACAGATACAGATTTCAAAGCCAGCAGGTAACAGACTGGAATTCAAGGCTTTGCCCAGGTGACATCAAAGGCTCTTCCCAGTTCTACCTGCTGACTGGAAGCTGTATCCATGGTGATGGCCATCGTCATAGTCTCTAGTGGGAAGACCATGGGTTTGGGGGTTCAGAAAGATGTGGGTTCAACTCCTGTCTGTCTCATAGTTTAGGAAAGTCACTTACTCTCAGCCTGAGTGTTCTTATTTATGAAGTGTACATAATTGTATCTGGTTGCTGGCAGGATCAAATGAAAAAAGTATCCATAACCATGCCAGGGTGGGGCCTACCAAGTGTCAGGTTTTGCAGTAGACATTAGTTTTCTACTCTTGCTCCCTCTCTCTTTTCTGGCTGCATTGGATCTTCAATGCTGCAACAGGGCTGTCTCTAGTTTTGGTGCCCCAGCTTAGCTGCTCCAGGGCATGTGGGAATCTTCCTGCACCAGGGATTGAACTTGTGTCCCCTGCACTGGCAGGCAGGTTCTTAACCACTGGACTATCAGGTAAGTCCTCTGTCTTCTAGTTTCTCTTGCCAAGAAGTATGTCTCCTGGTACTTATATTTGGTGGGAGGGGGGAAAAAAAAAAGCACAAATCTTGACCATGAATCATATGGAAACAGTGTTGTCGTTCAGTCGCTAAGTCATGTCTGACTCTTTATGACCCCAAAGACTATAACCCGCCAGTCTCCTCTGTTCATTGGGTTTCCCAGGCAAGAATACTGGAATGGGTTGCCATTCCATCTCCAGGGGACCTTCCTGACTCAGGGATGGAACCAGTGTCTCCTGCACGGCAAGCAGATTCTTTACCACTGAGCCACTAGGGAAGCCCAGTGGAAATAGTACTGAATCCTTAAAAGGGCATTTCTTTGTTGAGAGGGAAATGAAGGAAAATGGTAAGAAATAACTATTCCTTGTGAATGATTCTCCCAGTAAACCTATAAAACATTTCTTTCTTGCCTCTCTGGGACCACCCACTCTGGCAGCTTCATCTGATCCAGCCTATCAGGCTCTCTTTTTCCTGCCTGCGCCCCCCACCCCACTCCATTTTTGCATGCAGTTGACAAAGTGCTAATCAGATTAACAGTATTTAGTGAATAGAAGAGAACAGATGTGCATTGCAAAGAGCAGTTTTCTGGGGCCACTCTCCTCTGCATTTGTTTATACTGAGTATTGACACTAATTGCTTTTGTTCTCCAGCTGAGCAGGGAAGAAAGCACCTCCTCTGGTAGAACTTCAGGGCGGGGGTAAGCCCAGGTCTCTGGGGTCCTGTGAGGGACAGGGAACTCTGGCCACGCCTTGGGAGAAAGGTGAGAGCGATGGACATGCAGTTTTTCATTTCGGGAGAGAAAGCATGTGAGTGCTGGAGGGTGTGGGCAGGGCAATCAGAAGTTTGAAAGTGCTTGTGAATTTCAGTATTTTGCTGGAGAAATCACTAAGAAATATGTTTAAGATAGCTTGTGTATAGAAAGAAAAATTTGGCACCCAAAGAGGAATTACAGCCCATAAAATCGATATGTAAATATAAATATATCACCAAGTGGGAGAAAACAAGCATTCTTTACGAACAAGTTTAAAAGCCAATTACCTAAAATATTAACATGAGAAAAAATGTTACACAATGTGGGTTTTGTTAAATTCAAGCAGGTAATTATTCTTTTCAAGTCATATAATTAATGTCCCAAATGAAAAGAAAATTTAAAAAGCTCTATCATTTAAAATACAGTTTAATAATGCTCGATTTCAATGACTTTCCCCTTCATTTTAATCAAGCCCCCTTTATCAGTCCTTATTTCTAGGGGGAACTATTTTGAATTTCAAGTGCCTCTGATGAAAAACAGTTGAAAACTCTATGAGATAGTCTTATTTTTAATGCTTTGAGAAAGATGAAGTTATTTCTCTTTTTGGCAAAGAAAAAAAACTGTAGCGTGCGTGAGATTTTATTCACTATTATAAAGTAGTCACCTTGGTATCTTTACCCAAATCTAAAAATGACTGAGCAGCATCAGAATTTAACCATTTCCCCACTATTCTTTTCATTGTTAACATTACTAGAACTGTGAATATGCAGTTGAACCTGAGAAGGCATTGCTTGTGAAGTTCATCAAGGTAGAAGTAGCACATCATTTCATCTGAAGTCCAAACTCCCATAAACAAATATACCTGTACAGGTTGTCTTTCCAGGAGATTCCAACATCTTCTGAATCAGCAGTTTCTCCACAGGGCTGGGGAGCAGGGAGACATCTCCTGCATGAGAGCTTTAGTGAGTCAGTATCTCAGGGCAAGAAATCTTCCACCAACAAGTTAAAAACGGGCCCCTTCTATTTACATCTTATATTTCAATATCAGTTGGAACAGTTACTATCTGGATGACAGTTGGTGAAGAAAACCTTTTCCTTAGTGGGATAAACAGAAAGAACAAGGTTTCAACATCAGAACATACAGACAGTTGGAACAAACTAGGGCAGACTGTGCTTGATTTTGGTCAAAATACCCTGATTATGAAACTGAAGTGGTGAAGATCACAATATTTTAACTGCAGTATAGCTAAAAGCAAGCAGCTGGAATCACAAGGATATTCTTATTTTTATACCATTACTACAAAAGTAGATTTGCTGTATGTACATAGAACAGACCTTTTTAAAGAACGTACAAACTGCATTATTTTTTAAATAAAATAATGGTTCCACTGCTTTATGGCAGAGTTTTATAGATGTTCTATCTTCACTTCTGATTTATCTTCGACTCACAAAGATTTAGGACTTTTTTTTTTAATGCAAGTTTTTCTATATCTCAACTTTTATGTCAAATAGTTCATGATTTCAAGCCCAAACGTACAGTACCATGTATTTCTACGTTATGTGGATAATTATTCATTGAAACTCCTGCTTATTAGTAAGTCTTGATGGTTTCTCATTTCTTCAGTCAAGGTACATCTTACCTTAACACAGAGAGACCACCTGTGATACTGACTCTGGAAAGAAAATAAAGAAAATGAAGTGCCAGACACTGCTGGCACCAAGATCCTGGGTTTGCAGGGAACTACTTCTATGAGGTTGACCAGCCTGGCTCTGTGTGGGCTAGCTCACATATACTGTACAGATTCTGAGGTTCAGCTAATGCTGACCTGAATCACTAAAAAAAATAAAGAGTAAAAATGAAGGCATCAGAGTTTGAAAGCTGTAGAACCAATCTGGATTCCTTTCCTTTTGAAGTCTGCTCAGCTCCTCCTCTATCAATACCTTTATTGTTCTCTGGATGCAACTAGAGAGCTCACATCTCCAGGTTAGGAACCTGTAAGAGCTAACTCCTCATTTTCCCTGAGGGGGTGAGATGATGACAAAGTCCACCTGCTTTCTTTTCCCTGAGACTCTGCATGTTTGTAGGTTTGTGTGCTTAGGTAGATACTCCCGGTCCAGATCAGGTTTCATGCCTGATCATCCACGGATACTCCCAGAATGCCTCAGGTCTTTCCACAGTGCTTACCCTGACTGGTCCCACCCTGTACTTTCCACTCCCACTACCTACTGCCTGGAGCCAGAGAAACCCAGCCATTTTGAACACTGGACAACATCATAAATGCAAGGTTTCCAGTCTCGGACTGCAGACCAATTCCACAGTCTGTTTCTTATCCTAAGAGACTTCCTTCAGTTCTTCACTGGGACCAGCCAGGTTGTTTCCATTGCCTTTCTGAAGCCTCAGCCCTCTGCCCCACCCCACCCTATCCCCATCTCTCTCCCTTCTCAGTGATTTTGGCATTGACATTGCAATGAAATGAATACTGGTGACCCCTCCCCCCTCCCCCCAACCAAATTCACATGCTGAAATTCTAACCTTCAGTGTAAGGGTATTAGGAGGTGGGGCCTTTAGGAGATGAATAGGTCATGAGGGTGGAGCCCTCGTGAATGGGATTAATGCCCTTATAAAAGGGACTCCAGAGATTTCTCTTCCTCTTTTTTTGCCATGTGAGGATATATTGAGATGATGGCCGTCTGCTACCATTTAGAAGGTAGGCTCTCACCATTTAGAACCTGATTGTGAACTTCTAGCCTTCAGAACTTGAGAAATAAAATTCTGCTGTTTAGAGGCCACTCTGATCACAGTACTTGGTTATAGCAGCTTAAAGTGCCTGAGACCTTGTGAGGAACAGAGAGATCACTGTCCCTTCTTCCTATTTCTACACTCCTCTCTTTAATGATAAACACAAATAAATCTACCTTCTCTGGGGTGGGGGGTGTCAGGAGCAAGCATCTCTATTGCTCTAAGTATGCACCATTCTTCTGAAGTCCTGCAACATGACAGATGAAAAGATATATGCCTTAGTATCAGGAAATGGCCACCTGATGCGAAGAGCTGACTCATTTGAAAAGACCCTGATGGTGGGAAAGATTGAAGGCAGGAGGAGAAGGGGATGACAGAGGATGAGATGGTTAGATGGCATCACTGACTCAATGGACATGAGTTTGGGTAGACTCCAGGAGTTGGTGATGGACAGGGAGGGCTGGGTGCTGTGGGTCGCAAAGAGTCAGGCACGACTGAGCAAGTGGACTGAACTGAATCAGGAAATGGGGTGTTCCTAATGCTGTGCTGCACCCACATATGTCTCCAGGCCCCTCTGTGGCCTCAGGGTTTCTACATCATGAAGTCAGGACGCTTCCTGGTCATGCAGTGCTTAGCCACACGCACAGCTCTTTTCTTTCTCTGCTTTAATTGTCCTTCACAGCACTTATTTTTATAATGAGATTGTCTCCTCCTACTACAAGGCAAGCTCACTGTCAGGACCTTGGCCCCCAGTTCCTGTCTGGTACATGGCCATCATACAATGTGTTATTCACTAGATGAGTGACCTGATAGCTCTGATAGGCAGACGACACCACCCTTATGGCAGAAAGTGAAGAGGAACTAAAAAGCCTCTTGATGAAAGTGAAAGAGGAGAGTGAAAAAGTTGACTTAAAGCTCAACATTCAGAAAACTAAGATCATGGCATCCGGTCCCATCACTTCATGGGAAATAGATGGGGAAACAGTGTAAACAGTGGATGACTTTATTTCTGGGGGCTCCAAAATCACTGCAGATGGTGATTGCAGCCATGAAATTAAAAGATGCTTACTCCTTGGAAGGAAAGTTATGACCAACTTAGACAGCATATTAAAAAGCAGAGACGTTACTGTGCCAACAAAGGTCTGTCTAGTCAAGGTTATGGTTTTTCCAGTAGTCATGTATGGATGTGAGAGTTGGACGGTGATGAAAGCTGGGCACAGAAGAATTGATGCTTTTGAACTGTGGTGTTGGAGAAGACTCTTGAGAGTCCCTTGGACTGCAAGGAGAGCCAACCAGTGCATCCTTAAGGAGATCAGTCCTGGGTGTTCATTGGAAGGACTGATGTTGAAGCTGAAACTCCAATACTTTGGCCACCTGATGCAAAGAGCCAATTCACTGGAAAAGACCCTGATGCTGGGAAGGATTGGGGGCAGGAGAAGGGAAAGACAGAGGATGAGATGGCTGGATGGCATCACCGACTCAATGGACATGAGTTTGGGTAAACTCGAGAGTTAATGATGGACAGGGAGGCCTGGCGTGCTGCGATTCATGGGGTCGCAAAGAGTTGGATACGACTGAGCGACTGAACTGAACTGAACTGACACTGTGTTGCTTTCTCCTGTGCTTTTGCTGGACACAAAACTATACAAACAAAATCAACAACTGTAAATAATCCTTGGGCTCTATCATACTTTCAAGCTTCTGCCCAATCTCCTTTCTTTTCTTCCTGAGAACTCTTACCATAGGTAGAGTATATAATATGTTCCCTGTTTCTACTTAACAGGCATCTTTCCTTACCCTAAACCATAAGCCACCTAGTGGAGGACTAAAATCTCTCTCCCTCATGGGTCAGATTTGGTATTCAAGGTACGATCTCATTTCATCTTCCACTAGCTCTTGATCATAGTATCTCTGGATCACAGATGCAGACACTGAATCTTTCTGGCAAGTCACAAGCTGGCAGGGGAGAGATGGGTTTGAACCCAGGTCTGTCTGGCCCCAAGGGTGCTCTCCTTCCATTTCAACACACTGAATGTATAAAGGGGTTTGCCGATGACTCTGTTAATATGTCGGTCTCCTCCAGTGACTGTGAGTGCCACACCATCCATCTCTATGTTGAGAAAGTTAGTCTTTTCAACTTTTTCCAATCAGAGAACGTAACCATTAGGAGAGACTAAGAGCTTCCTTTTCTAACAGGAGTCTATAGCATGGTTGCTGGAGATTTATAGGAAATTTAACATTTTTAAGGAAATTTACACAGAAAGAGTTCCTTCACAATGTACTTGAATGACAGGATTCTTCTAGGGTGGTGGCCTTCTTCTTTTATACTATTTTCTTTTTTAAAATTTTTATTGAAATATAGTTTATTTACAATGCTGTGTTAGTTTCCATATAGCAAAATGAGTCCATTATATATATATCCAGTCACTTTTAGATTCTTCTCTCATATAGACCATTACAGAGTACTGAGTAGAGTCCCCTGTGCTACATGGTCCTTGTTGGTTATCTATTTTATACATATAGTGGTGTGTTTGTGTCAATCCCAAACTCCTTGGTGGCCTTCTTTAATAGAGCTCTGGTGAATAAATTGTCTAGGTTTACACCAAAGTGAAACTTTTAAAAATCATTAATTACACAGTCTATTTAATAACACTTTTAGGCACTGACTTAAAAGAGGTTTTTTTTTTTTTATGATGTGCAAAAAATGAAAGGAAAAAGCCATTAATTACTAAGGTCTTTTATAATTTCAGATAGAATACTAAGTTTTCCAGATTTTTTTTCAAATTCTATTCCATCTGCTTCCAAAACTGAGGTCATTGAAGAATATTATAACTGAATGAAAATGTCTGAAAGTGCTGAAAGAACTTTCACATTCCTCACGTGGTAAGTCCTGTACCTTTAGTGAACTTGACAGACCTAGAATCTTCTTTTATTTTGGTTGTTGGTGGTGGGGAGCTTTTCAGGGGAAACGAGACAAGTCGGATTACATGTGAGGACGTGAGCAGAGGTCTGGCTTTGGCTCTTTCCCTCATTGCTGGAATGAGCCTGGGTGAAATCCTAATCCTTACTGGCCTGAATGAACATCTTCTTTTTACCAAGCGAGAATTACACTACAGCATTGTTTCTTAAAGAACAGTCTGCTGACCCGGGAGGGTTCCCCTACTCTCTTTTCCTGCTCGTAATAAGATGTCACTTGGCTTTTCCCCACCGCTGACCTCTGCACACAGTGCACTGATGGGACAGAGGATGTAACAGGGTAAAACTGATGAACTCAGGACGTGACAGCAAACTGTCCAAACAGCCGCATTCTTTGCCACTAGGCCCCCTCAGAACAACAAAAAAGCAGGATGAAAATTTAGTTTTGTTAAACCTTGAGTTTACACGCTTTTAGAAAATCCCGCATGATGACATGACTTTCGTGGCACACTGAGGCATGGTGGCAGCCCTGAGGAAAAATGCTCATGGATGGTTTGAAGCTGAACTAGCTGCTCTTCATTGGAATAATCATCCTTACTTGAAAGAACATGTGACAGACATATGTTGAGAGATCATGTTCAGTCCTGGGTACTGGGCAGACATTTTCTCAAAAGTGGATGAGTGAAGCTTGTCATTACAAGAGAAAACATCTGGCTGTATTCACGGTCAAGGATAAAACTTATTCTTTTGAGCAGCATTAGAATTTTGGAAACTTGAAGCCATCCCCAGGAGCCTGAAGCTTTCCTATACTTAGTAGGTTTTTAGACGAGACTGGTGTTTAACAAATAAGATTTCCAAAATACTGTATAAAATGACATATATAGTCATTTTATATATAGCATAATGCAGTGAACTGAATTATGTTTTCATAATTCATAATGTTTTCTTTCTCTAATTTTATTTATTTATTTTTGACTGTGTTGGGTCTTCGCTGCTGTGGGGGCTTCTCTCAAGTTGTGAAGCGTGGGCTTATCATGGCGGTTTCTCTTGTTGCCAAGCACAGGCTGTAGGCACGAGGGCTTCAGTAGTTGTGAGTTGCGGGCTTAGCTGCGGGCTTAGAGCTCAGGCTCAGCAGTTGTGATGTATGGGCTTAGTTGCCCCTTGGCATGTGGAATCTTCCCAGACCAGGGATCGAATCGGTGCCCCCTGAGAGTGTAAGGCAGATTCTTAACCACTTGACCACCAGGGAAGTTCTAATGCTCTCTAATAGACACTGCATGAATGAGTAAAAGATTCAAGTGTAAGACAGATCTAAATGTAACAGAATACAAGAATATAATACAATATAGTTTCAATTTCACATTACAGCTACACTGTAAGCTATTATCTTACTTGACTTGTTTAAGCTCTGTTATAGTTACCTGACATGTTTTGGTGTAGTAGCAAAGAAAAATATCCACAATTATCTGAGAAGGCCATTAAAATACCCGCTTTCCAGTTACTGTAAGCTAGATTTTCTTCAAACACTCCAATATAAATAATATATCACAACATATTGGCTACAGGACCAGAAAGGAGACTTTAAGATTTTCAATGCAGCCAGACTTTAAAGATTTGCAGAAATGTAAATCAGTGAAAAGTCTTCTCATTAATTCTTTTGCTTTGGAAAATACAGCAAATTACACAAAATATGTTAAGCTGTAATGAAATTACTGTTGTTATTTTATTATTATTAGTTATTTTTGGCTGTGCTGGGTCTTCACTGCTGCTTGAGGGTTTTATCTAGTTGTGGTGAGCCAGAGCTTCTCACTCAGAGGCTTCTCTTGTTGAGGAGCACCGGCTTTACACAGGTAGGCTTCAGTAGTCGCAGCTCTCAGGCTCTAGAGCACAGGGTCGGTAGTTGTGGTGTGTGAGCTTAGCTGCTCCATGGCACGTGGGATCTTTCCAGGTCAAGGATCAAACTGGTGTCCCTTGCATTGCAAGGCAGACTCAATCACTGGATCACCAGAGAAGCCCATATTATTGTCATTTGAAAATGAATCCACAAACACATATTTTTTCAGTTTATAATCTCAAATACGGTAAATCCCAACTGATACAACTGACATAAATAAATATTCAGTAGCTTTTAAGAGTGTAAAGGGGACTGAAATTAAAATATTTGAGAACTGCTAACTAGATGAAATCTGATGTTCCAGATCTTTGAAGATTCTGTGATATTTTTTTGTGTGTATGTGAATGAGAATATAAAATAAAATCTGGAAATGTCTCATTTTTGGCTGATCAGTTTTTCCTTTGCCTTTTTCCTATGTGAGAATCTGTAAGGCAGATCCTTAGGAGAGAGTTGTAAAACTAAAGTTTTTGGTAATTTACCCTGGTAAAAATATAAATTACAGTTAAATGTCATTAGGTGGAAATATTAGAATACAGCTTAAATAAAAAATTTTTGATTGACCAAAGTATTAAAAAGTATGTAATACTTCAAAATGTACTGTATTCAATTTGAATTTATATTCATGAAATAACTTATAAATTATTGGGTTGGCCAAACAGATTGTTTGGGTTTTTCTGTAACCTCTTACGGAAAAACTCAAATGAACATTTTGGCCAACTCAATATATTTAAACTAATGACATTTTAATTTTTTCCTCCAATTTTAAGAATTATCATCACAAGATTCTCTTAATAGTATTATAATCTTGTTTTTTTTTTTTCAAGAGCACTGTTTTTTCAGTACTCTTAGGAAAATGCATTCAAAACCATTTAAAATTATCAAGACAAAAATAATCATTAATTGCTGCTTCTGATTTAAGTTAGATGCTGGAATTTCTACAGATGTTTTTAGGATTTTGATGTCAATTAATTTAAAGACAACAGCAATATCTTTACTCAAAGCATGACAAGATTTATGAATTTCTATTCCTATTAGTAGTTGTTGTTCAGTCACTAAGTTGTGTTGGACTATTTGCAACCCCACAGACTGCAGCACGCCAGGCTTCCCTGTCCTTCACCATCTCCCAGAGTTTGCTCAAACTCATGTCCACTGGGTCTGTGATGCCATCCAACCATCTCATCCTCTGTCACCTCCTTCTCCTCCTGCATTTAATCTTTCCCAGCATCAGGGTCTTTTCCAATGAATTGGCTCTTTGCATCAGGTGGCCAAAGTATTGGAGCTTCAGCTTCAACATCAGTCCTTCCAACGAATATTCAGAGTTGATTTCCTTTAGGATTGACTGATTTGATCTCCCTGCTGTCCAAGGGACTCTCAAGAGTCTTCTCCAGCACCACAGTTTGAAAGCATCAATTCTTTGGTGCTCAGCCTTCTTTATGGTCCAACTCTTACATCCATACATGACTACTGGAAAAACCATAGCATACTGTCTAGGTTTGCCATAGTTTTTCCTCCAAAGAGCAAGCATCTTTTAATTTCATGACTGCAGTCACCATCCGCAGTGATTTTGGAGCCTAAGAAGATAAAATCTGTCACCATTTCTTTTCCCCCATTTATTAGTAGCAGACTTTTAAAAACATAAAATGCCTAACCTATAATCCTGGCTTCATAACATCAAAATACTGCTGTCAAACTTCTTCCCTTTTATCCCTGCTCGGGTCGTCACACCAGCCATCTGCATAAATAAAGACATTAGCATCTGCTGTACAGCAAATGGTCTCGGGGGCAGATGTTCGCATCCTTGTGTTCATGTCGCTGGGGCTGCATACATTATTGGAACAGATGTACACAATCTCAAAGTGTTGGGTCCCACGGTGAGATGTTTCCAACTGCTTCCTATCAAAGTACATAAATGCTATTTGCACCTGCATTTATGTTAATGATAGAAAGGCAGTGGGGGTCCTGACAGAGTGAGATGTGATGCTATGAAATATATTTACATGGTTAATTGGAGTTTCCGAAAGACTCTGCTGCCAAGTGGCTACAGTGACACTGATCCAGGCCTGAGCGGATGATCTGACTGGTATACTGTGTTTGAAGCACTAGAAGTCTGGCGATTTCCAATGATGAAAACAGTCCCAATCCAAATTTACTAAGAAGAATATTCCTGACTCTAGCATTTTATCCCAACTAGGAGAATAACTCCCAGTATGAGGTCTGCTCGATAAGGCTTAGGCCACCCAAGTCATTTCCATTTTGTCCTACAAGGAAACTTCCATAGGTATGTGTGTTTTCCATTTGTACTTCTGTCAGCAGCATAACATACTAATACTCACAGCGGTATTTTAGCAGAAGTTATTACATTGGAAAGTTCCAATTTGCAACATTAAGGAGTTAACCAAAACCAGCTTGAAAATGTCAATTTGTACTTGGTCTGCAACATAAAATGGTACCAAAAGGCCAAGAACAGCGTTTATACTGCTAGTTAAGATCAAAATACTTCCATATGAATGTCACATATTTAGAAACATAATATTTTGGTAAAATATAGGGAATGTTCCCTCCCCTTCCCCATAATGAGGTCACAAAGCCAAGTTAACCACTAAACACAAAGCATCAAATTACAGTGGTTCTCACTGCTACTGTGCATTAAATGTGAGCGCTGAAGAGCCAGAGTTCACAGTAAGAGTTGTTTTTGTAGCTTTACTGGGCTAAGAACTTGTAGCTGCTCTCAACATATTTATTACCTGATTAACTTCACATTGATAATATCAACACTACACAAAGTTATATCTGAGTTCCAAAAGAAGTTTTATTCTGCAACTTACTCTGAGATTTATATTGTACTCTAAGAGTTTACAAAAGGCATTCCTACACAGCTGATCCTCATTTGCAGATTCTGTTATCTGTGAATTTACCTGCTTGCTAAAATTTATTTACAATCACCAAATCTGAGTCACATTCCCAGTGGTGGTGGACACTCTGCCTTGCTCAGCTCCCATGGTATAAACAAGTATTCCTTTTGTAGTCTACTTAGTGCCACATTTTTGGGGTATTTTTCCTCCACTGTTATTGATTTCACTGTCTAAAACAGCTTTTGGGAATAGTGCTGATATGCTGTCCAGTGTTCCTATGGATTAGAAGAGTCTGATGCACCTAATGGAGAAAACACGTGTGTCAGGTAAGTGTTGTTCAGGCATGAGTTATAATGCTGTCTCTGTGAGGTCAATTCATGTCAAGGAATCAACAAGATATATTCAGTGAGATGTCTCTGAACAAAAACATACATGAAAGCAGGTTCTATATTGATAGCTGAGAAAATATTGTATGCTGACCAGAGACTCAGAGGAACCTAACCCTGCATTTCCCCTGAGAGCCATGGTATAGTATTAATTAGTTCAGTGTTCCTGTGACTTTACACAGTGTAACTACTGTGAATGATGAGAATCAACAGTACCAATGGTATCTTTTCTCATTTGACTATTTAAGGGCAAGAACTGTTATCCCCATTTGAAAGAAGAATGAACTAAGGCTCACTGATTTAGCCAAGATTACAGAGCCCAGAGGCTTCCGTGGCACAGTGGTAAAGAATTCACCTGCTGCTGCAAGAGCTGCAAAAGACGTGGGTTTGATCCCTGGGTCAGGAAGATCCCCTGGAGTAGGAAATGGCAACCCACTCCAGTATTCTTGCCTGGAAAATTTCACAGGCAGAGGAGCCTGGAAGGCTACAGTCCATGGGATCGCAAAGAGTAAGATGCAACTGAGTGAGCACAGCATAGCACAGCAAAGAGCCCAGAAGAAAGGGCAGAAGAACCAGAGTTAAGTTCTTAGCTTGGTGTTCTTTCCCCAGACTGAGAGGAGAGGGGAGGGGAGAAGAAAAAACAGGAGAGGTACTTAGGAAACAGCCCCAATACTATGTTCGAAGAATGAAACTCTGATTAGACAACAAGACAACAAACCATTTTCAGGTTAAATTCTCATAAACGGTAAAATGCTGGGAAAGACAACCCAGTTTTATTCACTGAATCTGAGCTATAAGAGAGTGGACCTTACTTTGGCTTCCTCTTCCCTCTTTGCTCCTTGTCTCTCTAAAGGCAATAAAATATTTGTTAAATAAACACACAGACTTGAGAATTTCAGCTTGGTGTTACATTAAAAAACAGATTAAAATGTTTTCATAGCATCCAGGCAATAAGATTTTTTTTTGAAAAAATGAGAGTTTAAAGCACTTTTAAACAAAATTTAACACGTATTTTAGAAACCACTATATGCCAGGATGCTTTAAAGCTCACCAAAGACAGAAAATTCATGAAGAAGTTTATAAAGGACCTAACTGAGCAACTGAACACACACACACACACACATACACACACACCCCCCTGATACTAAGAGTCTAAAATAAATATATATATAATTAACTAGCTATCCCCAAAATTCCTTTAGTTGAAATGCTATATTCACTAACACCAAAACATTTACTTCTGTGAGATATAAATACATATTTTTATGTCTATAAGACATAAGAACATATTTTTAGGCTGTGATATGATTATTTTTTATAAAAGTTTATTGAATCAGAAAATCCAGGGTGTTTTATTATTTTTTTAACCAGCTTTAAATCTGAATTCACATGATAGACAGTAATGGTTATGGCTTCACAGTTAAATAATGCACAGGTTTTTAAAATCAGTAGTTGTACAGAGTATGTTCAGCTAACTGCAATGTTTCCAAAGGGGGTCATTAAGACCCACTACATCTTGCCTCAAAGCATCTGCCATTTTCTCAGCTCCATTTATTCTTACTCTTACTGAATAAAAACAGCACACAAAATTTGATAAATATGTTTAAAAAATATAAATGTTATGACAGAGCTGAGAAACGTGTTAGAAGATTTCTGTAAGACCTTTCTACTCACAATCGTCTTGCCTACAGCAAGACTGAATGGTGAAACTGGCAAAAGTCTTCAGGGTTCTGAATGACTCCAGCAAAACAGCCCTTCCCTGGACCTAAGACTCTTTCCTGACCAATGAAGAGTGGGACTTGTTTTAATTAACTGAATTGGGACTTAACACTCATGCTTAATTGCAAACCACAGTCAATGTCTTCCAGGCACATGAAAAACATAAACTGTCCCTCTAAAAGGACCATTTGGCAAGGTTGCTCATCTGTATGTTTCCTCGGATCAATAACAAATCTATTGCATTTTCAATCCCAGTGGTGTTTTCTTTCCTTCAACAAAGTTACAGTATAGGTTACCAGTGTAGCTGGCCTTAGCATGTAATTTTCCCCCTTCCCACCCCAGAAACATGGTTAATCACTTGCTACAGTTTGCTGTTTTCCAACACAAAATATATGTTCTTACATTTTTATTAGTTCCTCATTTGAAAATATCAAACAAAAAAAGAAAGCTTTGGGAAAACCATAAATCTCCAAATCCTGAAAATATGAGAAGACAGAAAACTGTAACAAAATACATTTGATGAACTTCTGGAGATTCTGTAAATAATATTTTCACATAGAAAGGGATAATATCAACACTACTATAGTAGGGGAAAGCTTTTAACATAGTACAAACTATCTGAGTGATATTACAAAGTTAAAATTCGTTCTCCAAAATCAGGAAACATTTTAAATAGAAGGCACTGGAATTTCTAATGAGTTTCATCTAGTTCTTTCCCAGCTTTAATCCATGTCCCTGACCCCTAACCCCCACCCTCTGTCTTCTACACGTGTGCTCATGTCCTGAGCAAATGCCACGTCTGGTCATGTTTCCTGACTAGCCTCAAACTTCTGGCTCAATCAACTGTTCTCCAGGTACATCATATTCAAGTCTAATGCAGCATTTGTCATGCTTTATTCTGTTTGATTATATACATGTCTGCTGTTCTACTAGGATTTTGTGTTTTATAATAGCACAGTCTTCTGTCTGATTTATGTTTGGATCCCTCATAGCATCTGGCATAGTTCCTGGTAAGAACTGTCTTGGTGATCATTAAACCCGCTTCCATTGTAAGAAATTTTGTTAGTAGGTAATAAATGACACCATGGGTTTTCTAAAGCCCCACAACTCTGCTGTGACATCCTACTTGACTTTCATACATTAGTGCATGTTGTGTTTGCATCCACACATGCTTACAAGTCTGAAATTCAAAAGTACCATACTTTATAGACAGCCATAAATCATTCAGCATTTAATTAATAAATGACATATGCTTAGCAAACTTCTCATGTTCCATAAGTGATGATATTTGATGAAAGAAATATAAACAAAACCATAATTTAAAAATCTGGAATTTTTCTTTGTTAAACAATATTAATAGCAATCTAGGACATACAGAAAACATTTGATAAATGAGTAAATAGAAGAATAACCAGGCAATTCTTAGGCCTCATATGTATGATACTATTTTTTCTGATCAATATAATTAATTTATATTTATTTATTTTAATTAATTAATTATATAACTTCTCACGATACAAATTCTAATTTCTGCCTACTTTGGATTGAAATGGCTTTTCATGCATATGTGCTAAGTCACTTGGTCATGTCTGATTTTTTGCAACCCCATGGACTGTAGCCTACTACCATGGGATTCTCCAGGCAAGAATACTGTAATGGGTTGCCATGCCCTTCTCAAGGTGATCTTCCTGACCCAGGGATTGAACCTACATCTTCTGCAGCTCCTGAATTGCAGGCCAATTGTTTATTGCCAAGCCTGAAATAGCTTTAAGCATTCATTTATTAAATTTAATTCAGGGTCATGCTTGGCCTCTGAAGGCTACAAGAAACCCACCCCAAGCAGGAGGGAGCTCTGCCCATCTCACTGAATCAGCCTCCACAGGTGGAGGGAGCTTGGATATTAATAACCACCATTAAGAACAAGAGCAGCCATCATCTCTTAAGGGCCTGCTCTACAGCAAGCAACGTCTGGGGTGATTTACATATATTATCTCTTTTCATCTCCACATCACCTAGAGGGTAAGACTTACTATCTTCATTTTATAGATTTATAGATAAAGTTAAGGTCAAGTGATGTACCTGAGGTTATGCAATTCAGGGGCAGACATGATTTTCAAACATCCCACGCTCTTTATAGCTATGACACTACCTTTCACTTTGGCAGAGAATGTTTTCTCCAGTTAAGGATTCTTTAAAGCAAATTCTTCCATGCACTAACAGTTACATCTTCCACTATTGTTGCTGTGTAGTTGCTTCAGTCGTGTATGACTCTTTGTGACTCCATGGATTGCAGCCTGCCAGGCTTCTTGCCCATGGGATTTCCCAGGTAAGAATACTGGAGTGGATTGCCACTTCCTTCTCTAGGGGATCTTCCTGACCCAGAGAACGAACCCGCATCTCCTGCATGGTGGATTCTTTACCACTGAGCCACCAAGGAAGCCCACATTTTTCACAAGCAAAGCCCAATTCTGAATCATTTAAAGGCATTTTTTTCTCGCACGTGTATCAAAATTTCTCTTCTGTATGGAAGAGAATATGTAGAGGCTGGGGAAAGACTTGAATTTCTCTTAAAGGTTAGGCTTTGTTTGCTCTGCATGCTGAGGAAAATTAAATTACTCTTAACTCAAAAATGATTATCTGTACCCGTAAACTGCTTTTCTAAAAGGTCCAGGAATTCTTGTTAAGAAATCATGATTTTCATTATAAAAAAATCATATGAGGGGAATCTGTTTCTTTTATGTTTCTTTTTTAAAATCGGTATATGGGAAGAAATAGGTCAAAAATGAATAAGAAAATACCCTCTCTGTATATGTATGTTGTGTGCGCACATGTGTGCATGAATATATATGTATATGTACTTGCATACATCTTTTTCACTAGAACATATGTCATTCTGCTTCATTAAAACCAATACTCTGGGGCTTCCCTGGTGGTCCAATGGTTAAGAATCTACCTGCCAATGTAGGGGACATGAATTAGATCCCTGATCTGGGAAGATCCCACACACTATAGAGCAACTAAGCCTGTGGGTCACAACTACTGAGCCCTTGCCCTAGAGGCCATGCTCCACAAGAGAAGCTACCACAATGAGAAGCTCGTGCACCACAGCTACAGAGTAGCCTCCACTTGCTGCAACTAGAGAAAGCCCACACATAGCAACAAAGACCCAGTGCGGCCAAAAATAAAATAAATAAATATTTTAAAAATATTTTTTTAAATACCAAAGTTTTTTTTTTTTTTCTTAAAGCCAATACTCTACAACCTCATTTAACATCTACTAACACCAGTTAGCTGCTGGCTGATGGCCTGGGCTCTGCAAATTTTGTGTGGAATGAGATGACTCTGCTCTCAGTAAAGGGGTTCAGTTCAGTTCAGTCGCTCAGTCATGTCTGAATGTTTGCAAACCCATGGACTGCAGCACGCCAGGCTTCCCTGTCCATCACCAACCCCTGGAGCTTACTCAAACTCATGTCCATTGAGTTGGTGATGCCATCCAACCATCTCTTCCTCTGTTGTCCCCTTCTTGTCCTGCCTTCAATCATTCCCAGCATCAGGGTCTTTTCCAATGAGTCAGTTCTTTGCATCAGGTGGCCAAGTATTAGAGTTACAGCTTCAACATCAGTCCTTCCAATGAATATTCAGGACTGATTTCCTTAGGAAATCAGTCTTCAGTAAAGGAGAAGTGTCATTTATAAACCATGGTTCTATAGACACTCAAGTAATTTACCAAAATAAATAAACTTTCATATATAATTAGAATTTTTGTTGTTAGTTCCAGAAATAAGTCACCCGTTGGTTAGTGGGCCAGTGACATTAAATGTATCAATTAAAACTCCTTACAACACACACATTACCATTTTCCTTGGCATAGCTTATCTTACCTTGATCTTTTGGTGGTACTGAAAATGAACTCTGCATTATGATGTCATTGACTTGAATAACAGCTATCCTAAAAATAACCAAGACAAGTGATAATTAGGAGAGAGCTGAGATGCCATGTTAAAATGTACAAAAACATAAATCACAAGCTTTTTTTTTAAACAAAAAGTTTTTTTATTTATACCTATATGAGTAATAAGAAATGGATTGAACTATTAGGAACTAAAGTTTTATTCCTTTCTCATTTTTATAGTCACAGGATTTGACAGACTGCTCAGGTGTGGGCCTGGAGAGGGAGTTCACATTGAGAGTAAACTATATCTGCCTCCCTGCCCTCCTGGTATCAGGGAAATGTGCAAGTAGGCAAGGCTGAGGTTCCCTAAATATGTCCTGGCTGATAACTGTATTTTAGGTTTTGTTTAAGAAATAACTAAAATGTTTAACAATGTAGGTAAAGGAAGTATAACTGCAATATAATCGTTTGATGAAACATAATTCAGTCATTAAAATGCAATTTTGAAGATTATGCAGCAGCATGGTAAATACTGATGATAAAATATACTGGATGAACACACCAAATGACCGACATACTAGGATTACAACTAAAAAACAAAGGCACAGAAAAATGCATGACAGGAAATATGTTAATATGTACATTTGTTTTGTTTTTGGTGATGTAATTACAGTTGTTTTCCCTTTCACTCTAGCTATTTTCTAAATTATCTAGAATGTGGGTTCCATATTAATAAGCTATGCAAATGTGTATATAAATAAGACGAAGTTTTTGGAAAAATACAGGTAAATATTTTTTGTGTACTTCAAACACTGCCGTGTTTCTAAGTATGATGTCAAAGACAAAGCCATTGAGGTAAAAAGACTGATGAATTTCTCCATTGAAAATTTTAAATGTTTTTAAAGTAGAAAACTAGGTAAAATAAAAGGGCATGACTTCTACTTCCAGCCAAGACAGAATAACAGAGGCCAGATTTTCCCTCCTTCCTGAAACAATCAAGACACAGACAAAATACATGAAACAATATTTCAAAACAGTGAACCTCAGGTCACAAAGACTGATCTTTGAGAGGGAGAAAACATTTGTTTTTCTGTCACCCACATTACAGGAAAGGAGAACGTTGATGGAAATTTCCAGAGTAACGAAGAAAAGAGCTGGTGAGAGAAGGAAAGAAAGCAATGAAGAGGGTCCTTATCAGGTATTCACTTGTGCACTTATCAGCACATACCATGGAGGAAAACACCTGAGGCAGGGAAAGATCCAAAGTGTCCACCACTCACGGAAGAACAGCTATGTCACCTGTTCTTACCAATCAGGCTGGAAAACCTCCCAAATCATGGGACACTGGGTAGAGTATGAAAAGAATCTTGCTTTAGTAAGGGGAATAACTGACCCTATACCAAGCATTTCTTTGGCTTTACAAAACATATCTTAAAGAGAGACTGAAAAGGATCAAACTATTTCCAAGTGTCCAAGCTGTGTATAAAGAACAAAGCTCAAAAATATTTATAGAAAGACAAAAATATCCATCATCCAACAGAGTAAAATTCAGAATGTCTGACATCTGACAAAGAATTATCATAGAGGTAGGAAAGTGCAAGTGATAGTGAAAAAAATAATAACTGATCCTGATCTGACATAGATGTCAGAATTAGCAGACAAGGACATTATGTGTATAACCTGTATTTCATATGTTCAAAAATTTATGTATGTACAGGAAAGATATAAAAATGACCCAAATAAAGTTACCAGAGATGTAAACTACAATATGTAAAATTAAAAAGTACACTGGATAGGATTATTAGCATATTAGACATGTTGGAAGAAAAATATTGGAAAACTTGGAGGCATAGACATTGAGACTGTCCAAAATGAAACTCAGGAAGAAAGGAGTGAAAAGAAAAAAACAAAAACAAACCAGATCATCAGGACAGATCATCATTTGCGCTCTAGGACAACTTTAAGCCACCTAATAGATTCAGTAACTGGAGAAGAATGACAAGAAAAGTCAAAAAAATTATTTTTTAAGAAACAGTGGCACAAACTTCCAAATTTGAATAAAGCTATAAACATATCCAAAAAGCTAAACAAACAAATCCCAAAGCACAAGAAACATGAAAATTACACCAATGCATATTATGACCAAATTGTTCAAAATTACTGAAAAAAGGAAAAATTTAAAGTGAGATGATGCAACTGAGAAGACAAATGAAGCAACATGTTTAAAGTACTGAAAGAAAAAAAAATCTGACTAGAATTTTATGTTCATAGAAACTATCTTTCAAAAATAAAAGAGAAACAAAGTCATTTTTGTTCATACAGAAGCTAAAGTAATTCATTATGAGCCCACCCAAACTACAAGGAATGTAAAATGATGTCTTTTAAGAAGAAGGAGCAGGATACCTGATTAGAATATAGATCTATACACAGAAAGGAATATTTCAATACTAGAAACGGGAACTTCATGTTAAGCATATAAGGTTTTTGTCTTGATAGTCAAATTTCTTTAAAATATAATGGTTTAAATGAGAGAGGTGACATCACTACAAATACCACTGCTATTTAAAAATACCTGGCAATACATTTGATAATTTAAATAAAATGAATAATTATTCTGAAAGACGCAAGCTACCAAAGCTCATTCAAAAAGTGAGCCTTGCATTTTCAAAGAAATCGAGTTTTTAGTTAAAATCACCCCTCAAAGAACTCTAGGTCCAGAAAGTTTCTTTGGAGAATTCTACTGAATATTTAAGGAAGAAATAATACCAATTATAAACAAATTCTTCTGGAAAACTGAAAAGGAGGGAACAGTAACTACCTAATTCCATGAGCCAGCAATATCCAGACACCAAAATCAGACAAAAAGCCACAAGAAGGAAAGAAACCTCCAGATCCAAATCTCTCCTTAACACAAATGCAAAAATTGTAAGATGGTAGCAAATCAAATCCAACAATAAGACACACCTTGACCATGTAAGGTTATCCTGGGAATTCACACTTGTTTAATATTCAAAATTAACGTAACTCACTGTATCTGTGCAGTGAAAAAAGGAAAACTGTATAATCATATCAACAGATGCAGAAAACACATGTGACAAAATCCAATATCCATTCCTTAAAAAAAGATCATTTAGAAAAGTAACAATAGAAGGAAACTTCCTCAACTTGGTAAAAGGATATCTATGAAAAATCTACAGCTAGTATCATGCCAAACAGAAAAGAACTGGATGCTTTCCCTCTAAGTTTACAAACAAGAGAAGAATATCTACTATTACAACATTGATTCAATATTGCATTGGAAGTTCCAGTCAGTGCAATAAAGCAAAAATGAATAAAATGCACCCATACTGAAAAACAAGACATAAAACAGTCTTTATTTGCAGATGGAATGACTGTCTATGTAGAAAATTCAATGGAATCTATAAAAATAACTGAATTTAACAAGCTTAAAGAATACAAGGCCAATATATAAAAATCAATTACATTTCATATAGAAGTAACAATCAGAAACTGAAACAATAAATCAGAAATTAAAATTTAAAATACTATTTGTAATGACATCAAAAATATGAAATAACTAAGGGTAAATCTAGCAAAAGATGTAAAATACTGAAAACTACAAAACAATAAGAGAAATTTTTAAAGACCTAAGTGAATGGAGAGATATATATCATGTTCATAGGTCAGAAGACTCAATATTGTTAAGATGGTAATTCTCTGCAAACAGGTGTTATAGATTCAATATAAGCTTAATAAAAATACCAACAGACATTTTGTAGAAATTCACATGGAAATGCAAAGAGCTTAGGATAGCCAAAATCATTTTTAAAAATAAGACAAAAGTAGAAGGAAAATACTACTCTAATTTCAAGATTATTATAAAGAGAAAAGTATGAAGACAGTTAAAAGATAAACAAATAGATCAATGGAACAGAATAGAGAGTTCAGAAATAAACCCACACATATATGGCTGACTGATTTTTCATGAAGGTGCAGAGGGAAATCAATGCAGAAAAAAGAGACACTTCAACAAATGGTACTTGGACTACTGGACATCCATATGCAAAAAATGACAACAGCACTGTGAGACATATCTTATACCACACAGAAATCCAAAGGGCATCACATATCCAAATGTAAAACCTAAAACTACAAAACTTCTAAAGCACTCTGGTTTTTTATCATGCAAAGATACCTTATATAGGACATCTAAAGCATAATCCACAGAATAGCTAACTAATAAGCAGACTCCAAAGTCAAAGACTTCTGCTCTTTATTTTTTTTTTTTATTCTTTTTTTTTTTTTTTTTAATTATTGTTTTAGCCATACATTGTTATGATATCACCATGGGTTTACATATGCTTCCCCTCCGGGTCCCCCCTCCCTCCTCCCTCCCCCCCGGGAAATCTCGCTGCACCAGTCCCGAGCATCGATCCTGGGCTGGCGATTGATTAGACACATGACAATTAACATGCTTCAATGCCCTTCTCCCATCTCATCCCACCCTTACCCTCATCCACAAAGTCCACAAGTCTATTCTATACATCTGCGTTCCTTTTGTTGTCTCCCATGTTGGGTTCTCATTACTGTCTTTCTAAATTCCATATATATGTGTTAATATACTGTATTGTTGTTTTTGCTTCTGGCTTACTTCACTCTGGATAATGGGCTCCAGTTTCGTCCATCTGAGTAGAATTGCTTCAAATGAATTTTTTTTTAATGCTGAGTAATATTCCATTGTGTATATATACCACAGCTTTCTTATCCATTCGTCAGTTGATGGGCATCTAGGTTGCTTCCATGTCCTGGCTATTGTAAACAATGCAGCGATGAACATTGGGGTGCACGTGGCTCTTTCAATTCTGGTTTCCTCGGTGTATATGCCCAGCAGTGGGATTGCCGGGTCATATGGCAGGTCTATTTGCAGCTTTTTAAGGAACCTCCACACTGTTTTCCATAGTGGCTGTACTAGTTTGCATTCCCACCAACAGTGTAAGAGGGTTCCCTTTTCTCCACATCCTCTCCAGCATTTATTGCTTGTAGACTTTTGGATGGCAGCCATTCTGACTGGTGTAAAGTGGTACCTCATTGTGGTTTTGATTTGCATTTCTCTGATAATGAGTGATGTTGAGCATCTTTTCATGTGTTTGTTAGCCATTTTTATATCTTCCTTGGAGAAATGTCTGTTAAGTTCTTTGGCCCACTTTTTAATTGGGTTGTTTATTTTTCTAGAATGGAGCTGCAGGAGTTGTTTGTAAATTTTTGAGATTAATTGTTTGTCTGTTGCTTCATTGGCTATTATTTTCTCCCATTCTGAAGGCTGTCTTTTCACCTTGCTTATAGTTTCCTTTGTTGTGCAAAAGCTTTTAATTTTAATTAGGTCCCATTTGTTTATTCGTGTTTTTATTTCCAATATTCTGGGAGGTGGGTCATGGAGTATCCCGCTTTGGATTATAGCAGAGAGTGTTTTGCCTATGTTATCCTCTAGGAGTTTTATAGTTTCTGGTCTTATGCTTAGATCTTTGATCCATTTTGAGTTTATCTTTGTGTATGGTGTTAGAAAGTGATCTAGTTTCATTCTTTTACAAGTGGCTGTGACTTCTGCTCTTTAAAAAACACTACTAAGAGAAGGAAAAAACAAGTCGCAGAGTGGGAGAAAAATGATTGTAAATAATACATATAGAAATATCTTATATCCAGAATAAAGTACTCTCGAAGCTCAATAATAAGAAAACAAACATGCAATTTAAAAGACAGGCAAAAGATCTAAGGAAATATATCACCAAAAAAAAAAAAAAAAGATGTGGCTTGTAAATAAGGACACAAAAAGATGTTCAACATCATTAGTTGTTAAAGAAATGTAAATTAAAACCACAAAGAGATACAATCACACACCTACTAGAATGGCTAAAAAAATTTTAAAGACTACACCAAGTGCTTGACAAGAATGAAGAGGAAGTGGAAGTCTTATACCCTGCTGGTAGTAATGTAAAACGGTACAATTACTTAGAAGAAAGTCGGGCATTTTCTTCATAAGATAAAGATACACCTATCATATGATTCAGCTAATCCCTTCCTACTTATTCAAGAGAAAAAAAGATCATGTTCACAAAGAATGTTCACAGCAGCTTTATTTATAGTAGCCCCAAACCAGAAGCAATCCAAATGTTCAACAACAGATAAGAGTTTAAACAAACTTGGTATATCCATTCAATGTAACACTCCTTGGCAATGTAAAGGGATAAATGACTGATCTGCACTACAATATGGATGAATCTGCAAAAACATCATGCTGTATGAAAGAAGACAGATAAAAGAGGGTATATATATTTTATGACCTTAGTTTTATAAATTTTTAGAAAATGCATATTACAATGACAAAAAGCTGATTAATAATTGCCTGAGCACAAGGAGACAAGGATGGTTGGAATGAAGTACCTACTTGGGCATGAGGAACATATATCCACCCATTAGGATGAACAACATATTCATTATCTTGATTGTGGTGACAGTGTCACAGTGTCACTTTTATACAGCAAACTGTATCACGTTGCACTTTAAATATGTATAATTTTTGTATGCCAGTTACACCTTAAAATAGCTGTCAAAAATTAAGGCAAATTTAATGGGAAAAATTAGAAAACTCACAACAGATATATAGATATACAGTTATTCATTTAACAGTCTTTGAAGTGTGACTATGCAGAGACATGGTAGACATAGTCCTTGTGCTTCGATCTGGTATAAATAAATTAATGAGAAAGCACTCCATAAAACATAAAACTAGCAGACTTCAGAAACTTATGAAAGAGGACAAACTAGTAATCATCAGAATGTTCAGCCTAATAATCATATAAATGCAAATTTCAAAAATAAAATTTCTTTGCCTCCAAATTGGAAAAAACAAACAAAATGCATGTTTGGAAAAAGTCCGCAGAGATATACATGCAAACTGGGGGGTATTTTTGCAAGATGCATCCTAAGCCTTACAGTTCTGCACTCCTTTTAATCCAGACTGTCCTTACCCTTCAGAAAATCATGATAAATGTGCAGAGCTATATACCACCATCTTCACTATCATCATCCTCGTTACCTTTTTAAAATTTTTCAGGGTACCGTTTAATATACACACAAAATATAAAGTCCCTAGGTAAATTAGGATATATATATATATATATATATAACTTTATAATGAAACTATTATAAAGACTTAAAATATGTAAAATTATGAAAAATGCATACTATACATTTTTGTATGAGAGGGGTTGGTTACAGAATGGTATGGTTCAATTATTTCTCCCAATATTCACATAAGAGAAACTACCAAACAATAGAAGTGGCTGTCTCTGAGTGAGGAATTAAATTGCTATTTAACTTTTCCTTTATTTCTTTTTAGCTTTGGCTGAGCTGGGTCTTCATTGCAGGACATGGGCTCTCTAGCTGCAGTGCCCAGGGTTCTCTAGTTGCGGTGCGTGGGCTCGGTAGCTGCTGCATGTGAGCTTAGGTGCCCTGTAGCATGTGGGATCGAACCTGCATGCCGGCACTGGAAAGTGGATTCTTAACCACTAGACCATCAGGGAAGTCCTTTAACTTTCCTTATACTTATGGATATATTACTAAATATCCCCAATGAAAAATACTATCTTTGCAATTGGAAAAAAAGCAAAACAAAAAGTTCTAATTGCTTTGGAATGCTATATTAGATCAAGATTTCCATTAGCATACTTTCAACTATACACCCCCAATATCATGGTATTTAAAATAGGTAATTCACTAAAATGGAGTCTGTTATCTTTTGCCACATAAAACATGATAGTATGTAATTCTATTGTAATTATGAAAAATGAAAAAATTGTGTACTAAATACACCTAATGCTTATTAAAAAAAGCACCTGAATAATCACAATATTGTATCCTCTGATTGGGTTGGAAATAAAAGGTCATTGTAAAAATGTTCTAGAGGAAAAGATACATTAAAAAGTCACATAAGTTCTATCAGCATTTTTCAAATATTACACAAGCAAAGCCAAGGCCATCTTGACTCAGGGAACCATGATACCGCACTAGCAGCCATTCCTTTACAGTCCAGAGAATCTCTGGTCATTATAGCCTTTCTTGTCTTACTTGCATGCTGAAAAGTACATTAAGCAGAAAAATCTATCAGAAAGGAACAAAAATTAAAGAATGCAATGAATGAACACCATCGATTATAGCAAGACAATATAATATGCTTTACAAATCACTCATATGGTTACTTTTCATTTTAGTTAATAAGTCATTTTTAAACTGAGTTGATTAAAATGAAAATTAGGTGAATTGGTTATATGAGAAGTGACAGCTCAATGGTGCTAGAAATGGAAATCTTCCATTTATTCCTGGTTGAGGAAACCTAAGGTACATCATGCCTTCTCTTTGCTATGCTGCCTTGACAAGGCTCCTAAAAATACATTTAGATAGAATCTTACACGAGAAAATCTTAAATGAAAAACCTTTGCTCCATGCTCAATAAGCTTATTACCATTAACCCAGAGTGGGAGTATGTGTTTAAAAGTGTGTTCTTGTGTGTGTATTTGGGAACCACTCAGAGAGCTGCAATGTTGAGTTACTCTAGATTATTAACGGAACTTAATATTATCTGATTAATTTTAAGGAGTTATTTCCAGGAGAAATATTTCCTACAGAATAAATATTGCTATTCAGATAGATATTATAATATAATGAATTTGGTCAGAAGAACATAAAGCATGAAAAAACTGAACAAGGTGAAAAAGTCTTTGGGTGTACAGCCATCGGTTACTTGTAACAGGTTCTTCTCTATATATTAAGATAACGCTACTAACCTACCACTGACTAGGCAGCTGTTCTCCCAGGCCTTCCTCCAGTTTTGATTTTACAGTGATCTTGTGGCTCTGGATTTAAAGAAATGCACAGTGATTGGCCCACAGATTTTAGGTTTGAGGCTACAGCCAGAGTTGGTGAATTTACAGAAAACACCTTCCCCTCTTCTACACTCAGTGTTTACTACATACTGGACCTACAAAATGACACACACACACACACACACACACACACACACACACACACGCACTGGACCTACAAAATCACACACACACACACACACACACACACGCACTGGACCTACAAAATGATACACACACACACACACACACACACACACACACACGCACTGGACCTACAAAATCACACACACACACACACACGCACTGGACCTACAAAATGATACACACACACACACACACACACACACACACACACACACACACACACACACACACACACACACACACACACACACACCCCCCTCTATCCTCAAGAGAGAATCAGCACTGTCGAAATCTTTCAAGTAAAAAACTGAGGCCCAAAGAAATTAAGTAAACTTGCTTAAGGTCACTAGGATGAGCCAGAACCAATTCTCCAGGTGTGTCTGGTTCTTAAGGTCACTAGGATGAGCCAGAACCAATTCTCCAGGTGTGTCTGGTTCTTAAACTCATATACACACTCCTATCTTACTGCATTCAGTCTTCCTTCCCCACCATCTTGCCTCCACTTTTCTCTCTCATGAATGCCTATACAAGTGTGTACCAAGTCAATGGAAACACAGAGAGAAGGTTTGTTGCTGGAAATCAGAATTAAAGGAAAATCAGTGAAACAAAGAATGGGAACCAAGGAAAAGGGGGAAAGTGAGTTAGATAAGCTGGGAAAGGAGTGAACTTGGGAAATGAAAGAACTCAGCGGGAAATAATAGTCATCTTGAAATATTTGAAAGTCATCTTGAAACACCTGAAGAGAAGTGACCCGAAAGAAGGATGAGAGGAATCCTAAGCAACCTGAGTGCACAGTCCAACCAGGAAGGGAGACCAGTTACAAGGAAACAAATGTCATGTGAACACAAGGTAGCACTTTCTGTGACCACTGATACTCAACTGCAGAAACTACTCCATAATGTGCTGTAGGAAACACTGAACTCTGTCACTGGAAACGCTGAAGGAGAAGCTGACTTGAAGCTGTTCACCCAGCCCTAAGAAATGTCATCATAGACTTTAGGAACATGGCAGGAAAGGACATAGATAGAGAGGCTATATAACCCCAGACATCATCTAAGTGAAAAAGCTGCCTTTTCTTTTTTTTCTTCACTGAATTAAGGAACGGAGAAGGCAATGTCATCCCCGCTCCAGTACTCTTGCCTGGAAAACCCCATGGATGGAGGAGCCTGGTGGGCTGCAGTCCATGGGGTCACTAAGAGTCAGACATGACTGAGCAACTTCACTTTCACTTTTCACTTTCATGCATTGGAGAAGGAAATGGCAACCCACTCCAGTGTTCTTGCCTGGAGAATCCCAGGGATGGGGGTGCCTGGTGGGCTGCCATCTATGGGGTCGCACAGAGTCGGACACGACTGAAGTGACTTAGCAGGAGCAGCAACAGCATGACCCAGCGGAGGAAGTGAAAGGAACAGCCCAAATAAACCTGTGAAGTATTCAGTGCTGCTCTTGTCCTTTTATAGATCTGGGTATTGTTTGAAATGTTTAATGCATTTGAGGATGAATTTTCCTACCCTGTTTAATTTCATGTGCCCATTATATTTCACTATTTTAAAAAAACTTTTCAAATCAACTTTACTGAGATATAATTTACACACAGTAAACCTATATATCTGTGTAGCAATCAGTCTTTTTTCTACATTTTATAATGTTTTGATATACTAGGGGCTGGCTGGCTGGACAGAGTGCCCCTTCTGTTGTTCTTGTTTTGTTGCTAAGGTGGGTCCAACTCTGCAACCCCACAGACTGTAGCCTGCCAGGCTCCTCTGTCCATGGGATTTCCCAGGCAAAGAGTGGGTTGCCATTTCCTTCTCCAGGGGATCTTCCTGACCCAGGGATCAAACCCACATCGCCTGCATTGGCAGGTGGATTCTTCACCACTGAGTCACCAGGGAAGAATGTCACTTCCAGGGCTAGATACTCCTAGACAAACCCTGGGGAGCACATCTTTCAATGCCAAGTCCATATCCCCAACCTCCTCCTTTATGGAACTTCACACGTGAATCAACATTTCCCTGGGCTTCAGCCACCCCATGACCAGGCACTGGACAACTAGGACTATCATGCAGCTTGAAACCACTGAAACTGTTCAAACTAGGCAATCTAAAATGATCTCTCTTGCCCTACCTTGCCTTTCCCAGGGAGACCACGATAAAGGCACCAGGCCATGCCTGCCCATCCCTCCTCCGCGTTGACCAGCCCTGGAACCTCCCATGGGGCCCTGAATGCGTGGCACACCCCCTCTCTTAGGAACTGTAAGTAATAACTTCTTTCAAAGGCAGTTGGCTTTGTCTGTAACCCTACCATACCCGATGAAAACAAAATCCCAGATATGTTACAAGAAATATAGACATGAACATCAAAAGTCCCCTCACTACCCAAAAGAGTCCCGTTATGCTCTTTTATGGTCAATCCTCACCTCTCTTCCCTGGCCCCAGACAACTACTGACGCTTTTTGTCACCATGAATTAGCTTTGCCTGTTTTAGAATTTCGTATCATTTCATATAAATCAAACAGTATGTATCCTTTTATTATGTGGATCAGTAGATCATTTCTTTCTGTTGCTGAATGGATTCCATCCTATGACCAGAATGCAATTTGTCCATCCATTCACCCATGGCTGAGCATCTGAGTTGTGATCAGTTTTTGGCTCTCATGAATAAAACTGCTATAAGTATTTGTGTCCAAGTCTTTGCGTAAATAAACATGTTCATGTCTCTAGGGTGAAACTGCCTAGCATGAAACTGCTGAGTGGTGTAAGTACAAGCAACTGCCTATTTTTGAAAGCAGCTGTACTATATTTCATTGATTAAAAAAAATAACCTTTTTAAAGCACTGATAGAATTCAAGTTTCTTAAGATTTTTATATAAATAAGAGGACCCAGTACCTTAAAGCTCAATTTTATCAAAATAATATAATCTTAAGGTACCCAAATTCTGACTAATTTGCTCAGTTATAACAAAATGCTTATTCCTATCTCAATCTGCACTACCTAAGAAACAAATAATTTTAAGAAACAAATATTGTAAAATTCTCAAACTGGCAGAAAAGAATTAGAACAGGTGAAAAAACATCTACAGCATAAATTCTGACCCACTTTGAAAATTAACTGCTTACACTAATATTTGCATTAATATCTTTGACAATCTTCCTCCCCTCAAATGGCTGCACACTGCTAATGAGTTCAATAAAACAGTGCCTCTTTAAATTCAGATATTCTGAATGTCAGCCAGTAAATGCTTTACAGAGTCATCCAGGGATACTAGTTTTTTTAAGACCCTCTGAGGCAACTTTTCTACCAAGAGTTGGGGAAAGTCTGGCAGTCACCCAATTTCCCCTGATTTTAGACCTGTTGCTATGGTGGTCTCACCAGATACTCACTGCTGTTCCCCAACGAAAACCCTAAAAGACAAGACTGACCTTTAATTTTCAGGACCCCATTCTAGTCCCATCTCAGCTGTGCAATGCATTCAAAAATTGCAGAAGGATCCATGAACCGAGTAGGGAGATGTATGTTTTTAACCAAAACGTTTTACCGTGGGATCCTGAACAAGTCACTGAACCTTTCTGTCTGTTTCAGTTTCCTTATGTTAGAAAGGGAGAGATATTACTTAATCCATTTGGCTGATGAAAGGATTAAACTAGAATACTATGTGTTGACAATACTTGGTTAAAAAAAGAACTACTTAAAAAACATTACTTATGGCAGTCAAGTTCTGCAGGATTCTTCCAAAAGAAAAAAAAAAAAGGTCACTAATATCTCTGGCATTTCCAAGAAAAACAAAGGAATATACTAGACCAGACTTGAAATACAAATCATATCATTTTCCACGGTAAGATTTAATCATTTACCCTCGTAAAGTGGGAGCACACACAGGTATCTGTGCTTTTTCACATGTGCTCCACACATGACTGGACCAGGCAGGTTACAGTATTTAGGAGGGCATTCTTCTACCTTAATAAAAATCTACCAGGAAAGTATGCTCTAGCCTTAGATCTTTTTTTTTTTCCCCTCCCTTCACAGATTTTCTATAAAATTACTTCAACTCCTCAGACTCTAACCACACCTATAAATTTGTATTTCTAGTTTCCAAATTCCATGGTGAAATGTTCTCAGCTTACTATTATACACAGCTCTACTTGGCTACCTGCAAACTAAAGGCAGTTCCTGCCTCCAAAATTAAATCTTTTCTAATTCATTGAGGTGCATTTAAAAGATGAACAAAATTGTATGTGCTGAATGTGTACAATGCGATGACATAGGCGGACTTTGTGAAATGGTTCCATAGTCAAGTAACTGGCCATCACCTCACATACTTACTTTTTTTTCCCCCCAGTGGTAAGAATACTTAGGTTGTGGTAAGAACATTTAAGATTTACTCTCTTGGCAGATTTCAAGAACGTGACACAGTATTACTAGCTGCAGTCACCACGCTGTACATTAGATCCCCAGGATTTATTCATCTTATCTTCCCCAGAAATAAGCACTTTGAATTCTTAGAGCTGACTGTTCTGGTATTTATACCTCCATTCTGTCAATAACATGCTGATAATCTTACTACTTGACTGTTCTGTGTTAGGCAGTATCTACTGGTGCCCCACATGAAAGATGGAAGATTTATCTCTATTTCTATCCTTAATCAACTAAATTCTTGCTCAATAATTTTTCTGAGTTTAGAATTCCAAGTTGAAGTTTCCACTGTCTTCTGGTTTCCAATGTTGCTGTTAAGAAACCTGAAGCTATTTGTGATCCTTTATATGCAATCTGGTTTTATTTTTTTCTCTATGGAAACGAAGTTTAGAAATTTCACAGTGAAGTGTCTTAGCCTATTTTCAACCATTTGCCAAGTGGCTGGTGGGCCTTTTCAATCTGGAAACTCTAGATCCTGGGACATTTTCTTCAATTATTTTTCTGAGATTTTCCAATATATTTTCCTTTGTTCTTCTCCCCTTGAACTTTTCTCATTCAGATGTTTACCCTCCCTGGACTGTTAAACCTCTTTTCCCTTTTTCACATGTTTTACCTCTTTTATTTTTGCTCTTTCTGGAAAAATTTCTTAACTTTATTTTTTAGTGTTTTAATTGAGTTCCACTGGACATCTTTACCCAATAGTCTGTAAAGGGTTTTTTTCATGAAGATCTAGTGATTACCATGTTTTCCCCAGGTTTCAAGTCCATCAGTGGCTTCTTGTCCACGAGATACAGCTAGACCTCTTCAGTCCAGCAAGCTAGCCTGTGTGGTGTCACCACTACATTTGTTAAGAGCTGCATCTCAACAGTCAGGTTATAGGCCAGCTCTCAGTTGCCTCCACAATTCTTGACAGAGTCGCCTTCTTATCCCTGCCTTGTTACATAATTCCTACTCACTTCCTCCGCAATGTCTGCCTGGCCAATTCAAGACATTTCTATTGATGTGTCTATTACCCTTCAACACACATTGACTTGCTCTCTTAGGATGCAGCATCTGTTTAACTCTGCCCATATTCCCTTTAAATTTGCAAGTTTTATGATGTCAGGGACAAAAATACCATATTTATCTTTGTATTTCCAGAACATAGAAGTGACTGGCTTGTAATAAGGTTTAATAAATGATTACTGGATGAATAAATGTCAAGAATCCTATAAAAATAAGACTGCTAAAAATTATTTAACAATACCTGCATGGTCCCATTGAGTACTTTTCATACCACTTGAATCTTTTATTTTCAACAGATGAGCTTCTAAAATTCTGAGTCATTTTTTAAATGAATAGTGATTTTTGAAATCTGAAGTAGTATCTTATTAATTTTGCCACTACTATACTCTTCCATAACTTAAGAGTGACAGATAAATGATTAGGTTATTTTTTTCAGTAATACATTTCCTTTGATCTCTACAGATTGCTTGGCTGTGTTTTTAGAAGGACTTGAATCACTCCTAAAATGACTTAAAAATTATATTATGCAAAGGTAAAAAATATCCTAGTGTCTTCAGTTTCTCTAGTAGCAGGCTTTGGATGTTTCAGATATATCAACATTTTTAAGTGTCATTAACTACTGAAAACAATAATTTGCAAATAAATAAACCTAGAAAACAATAATTCCCCAAATTATCTATAATAGCAGTTATTTGACACTGCAGCTTTCCTGTTAAAAGGCATCAGTGCATTTTAGTTAAGTCTAAAGAGACCCAAGTTTTAGGCAAGTTTTAACAAACAGGCATTCTTCCATTCTTTATTCATTCAAATGTAAAAGATAAAGATGTAAGAAAAACATTTGCCTCTTTCTACATCAAACAGAGCATCTTTGGAATTTCCAGCCTGGATTCTCAATGCTAACAGAATGGATTGTTCAGGCCTGTGAGGTTACCATCATGATGAAGATGAAAGCATTTCAAAAGAGAATTGTACCATTTGATAACAAATGACATACGGCATCAAATAAAAAGGCTGTCACTTTTATACACTGTGAGATTGGTCAGTATTTTGTTTCCTTCCAAAACTAAGATCATGGCATCTGGTCCCATCAGTTCATGGCAAATAGATGGGGAAACAGTGGAAACAGTGGATGACTTTATTTTTTTGGGCTCCAAAATCACTGCAGATGGTGATTGCAGCCATGAAATTAAAAGACACTTACTCCTTGGAAGGAAAGTTATGACCAACCTAGACAGCATATTCAAAAGCAGAGACATTACTTTGCCAACAAAGGTCCGTCTAGTCAAGGCTATGGTTTTCCCCATAGTCATGTATGGATGTGAGAGCTGGACGGTGAAGAAAGCTGAGAGCAGAAGAATTGATGCTTTTGAACTGTGGTGTTGGAGAAGACTCTTGAGAGTCCCCTGGACTGCAAGAAGATCCAACCAGTCCATCCTAAAGGAGATCAGTCCTGGGTGTTCACTGGAATGACTGATGTTGAAGCTGAAACTCCAATACTTTGGCCACCTCATGCAGAGTTGACTCATTGGAAAAGACCCTAATGCTGGGAAGGATTGGGGGCAGGAGGAGAAGGGGATGACAGAGGACGAGATGGCTGGATGGTATCACCGATTCAATAGACATGGGTTTGGGTAGACTCCGGGAGTTGGTGATGGACAGGGAGGCCTGGAGTGCTGCAATTCATGGGGTTGCAAAGAGTCGGACACGACTGAGTGACTGAACTGAACTATCAGTCTGGTGGTAGTATTTCTATCCATTTGGGATTTAATTCGTTACTTTGAAATGATCATTTCCACCACTCTTGTCTACCTTCAGAGACAATCATCTCTAGGTTTAGAGAAAACAGATCTACTTTGAAGAATTTGGAGATCATTTTGGATTCCTCAGGTTCTTTTTTTGGCTGCCAAGCACCAGAGAGTTTTGGTGGCATCACCACAGACCAACTGGTGTACTTTCAACAACTACTGGGTTGGCCAAAATCACTTGGGTATTTCCATAAGATGTTAACAGAAAAACCTGAATGAACTCTTTGGCCAACTCAGTGATTCTACCACCTGCCTGTCTTGGGGAATTCTAACTTCCTCACAGCATGCCAGGATGGCCCCTTCCTCTCTCAGCCCTGTCCCATCTCTAGCTCTTTTCTTCTCTACAGTCCACACTGAATTAAAATCCCATCAATTTGCTTTGCAAAGACTTCTCAATTAAAACAAACAAACAAACAAACCCACTGCTCTGCTCTGTTTCCTGCTAACTTCATCTACGTTCTGCAGTTTTTCATGTTTTTTTGTGTGTGAACTACTGCTTCATAAATGATTCTGATAATTTTTCTTCCTTTTCACGAAGTGTGTCAGACTCTTTGTGACCCCATGTATCCCATGTACTGCAGCCTGCTCCTCTGTCTATGGAATTCTCCAGGCAAGAATACTGGAGTGGGTAGCCATTCCCTTCTCCAGGGGATCTTCCCACCCCAGGGATTGATCAAACCTGGGTCTCCCACATTGCAGGCAGATTCTTCAGTGTCTAAGCCACCAGTGAAGCCTCTCCTCTTCTAAAATAGTGTAAATTTTCACCATTTCCCTGGAGCACCCCAGTCACAGGTTTACCTCTGCAGCATTACCTAAATTTTTTTTTATTTCCTGTCACATATGGCTATGGCCTATCACTTAGGTTATCAAAAATGATTATCTTCAACATGGAAAAAGTGAAACAAAAATGAACAAAAGCCTGACTCTTGTCCTGTAACCTCAACTTCTCTACCTGGAGGCAAAAATTCTTAGCACCTTTGTGGGAATCCTTCTAGAAACAGTCTGTATGTAGACAAGCCAACATGTGTAGAAACAGGCTGTATCACCCATTCTCCTCTCCCCAAATTCAGCAGATTATACCCGCTACTCTCTTGCTTAACAATTTTTCAGCTCTCCATGCCATATCCCCTTCATTCTCTGCAAAGGCTGTATAGTATGTCACTGCAAAGAACCACAGTTTATTAATCAGCCACCTGCCAACTGACAATGAGACTGTTCTCAGAGTTCTGCTCTTACACACAAAACATTGGCATGTATTCATATACTCACAACCCTGCTAGCATGTATGAGTCCATCTGAACAGTGAAATCACAATAAGAAATTTCTGGGTAAATTTAAAATTTTTATGGATATTACCACATTGTCATTCAGGGAAGTTGTACTGACTTATCCAATGATGCATGAAAGTGCTTTCAAACCACTATTTGCCATTTTTTTAAAAAATGTGAGCCATTTATAAAGTCTGTATTGAATTTGTCATAATATTGCTTCTGTTTTTTTTTTTAATGTTTTGGTTTTTTGGCCATGAGGCATGTGGGCTCTTAGTTTCCCGACAAGAGATAGAACCTGTAACCCCTCTATGGAAGGTGAAGTCTTGGCCACTTGATCACCAGGGAAGTCTTCACTATTTGCCAAATTTGCCACAGGAAGTTTTCAATCAACTCTCCAAAAGCTTCAAAGACTTCAGCATACCTAGATAGTTTTCTTAATTCTAGTTGAATAGACAAGTATTTCTCTTTGCTGAAATACACAAACCCTGACAATAAAATAAAAACTAAGTTTCATCTCTCAAGGATCTGGAAGAGTGATCATTTACAGGAAGTCCCTGATGGACTAGAGAAGGGAAAACAAGTCTGTGCGGCTGCCCTGCATCACCCACAGGAAGTGGGCATGAGGGCCAGGGAGCGCAGCCTGTGAGTTGGTGTCAGCCCGTTCTTGCTGGGAAAATGGAAAGACAACATGATTTCCTAATTGAAAAAGACAAGCCAGATAAAGTTATAGCAGGGAAAGAAATTCTACCTATTTGAAAAACTGGCCTTTTAAAAAATGTTTTTCTTTTCAAGACATCACAGAACATACAGGTGTAGTTTAAGAGATAATTTTATGGTGTAAAAAAGGTGGTCCTTTGTCTAAGACGAAATGGGGGTCTTCAATGAGGTACTACAACTGAGGATCAGGTGAACCCAATTAACCCAATTTTTACTTGTCCTTACTAAGTGGTTTATTTTAGATGCGCACAACTCCCTGAATCCTTTAGGGTACCACTAGGAAAAACCATAAACAGGCTCTAAAGGTCGTGACATTAATTTTCCTGTCATTCTCATGCTTTAAATAGGCATCAGAAAACTAAAAAATCCTGTCCTCTGGGAAGGAAGGCAAATCTGAAACTAATTATGGTAGTTATTATCGTAATACTATTAAATTAAATGCTATGACCCCAGCTAAATTTATTTCAGTACCTTTTGTTAATGAATAAGACTTCTCAAACAAGATTACTGCATCCTCTCACACAGCAAAATGATGCTCCAGAGGACTGCTAGGACTGAGTCACTCAGTAACCTGAATTCCTCATTTACCTAAAGCTGAAGTGAAAAGTTTAATAAGTACACATGGAATGCTTTTGCAGAAAATTCTGTATCTGTTCAAAAGCTGTATTTAAGGAGTAAAATCCTCAGATGAGTAGAAGACTGAACCATGAGTCTTATCTGCAATGGGCTGTCTCCAGTTGTCTATTTCATCAACTGAAGGCTTGCTCATAACTATTTTGATGTATTTGTACCTAAAAGAGGGGCTTCCCTGATAGCTCAGTTGGTAAAGAATCCGCCTGCAATGCAGGAGACCCTGGTTTAATTCCTGGATCAGGAAGATCCCTTGGAGAAGGGATAGACTATCCACTCCAGCATTCTTGGGCTTCCCTTGTGACTCAGCTGGTAAAGAATCCACCTGCAATGTGGGAGACTTGGGTTTGATCCCTGGGTTAGGAAGATCCCCTGGAGAAAGGAAAGGCTACCCACTCCAGTATTTTGGTCTGGAAAATTCCATGGACTGTATAGTCTATGGGGTTGCAAAGAGTCGGACATGACTGAGCGACTTTCACTTTCATGTTTGTATCTAAAAGAAAATAAAGAGGGGTGGATATCTCAGTAGCTTCTTTTTTCTGCTTAAGTTTCTAAGGCTCAAACTGCTTTCTTTAGCTGTTTGGAGGACAAGATGTCGAGAGGCCACATTGAAGCTTACGGACTTCCCGGAAGTTGCTTGACAAACACCTGGGCACCAGGTGAAAGAGGAAGCCACCTGACCTGGTACTTAGTAAGTATTTGCTGTGTCTCCTAGTGACAAGAAATCCGAATGATATCCATAGAGACTCCATTGGGCTTGTTTTTGTTTTTAAAGCAGCTCCTTCCAACCTTTTCTTTTTTTAATTTTTATATGTACTTGTTACTTTTGGTTGTGAAGGCTTTCTCAAGTTGCAGCGTGAGGGTTTCTCAACATGGAGCACTACCTCTAGAGCCCACCACTGGGCCTGTTTTAATCCTATAAAGGCTACAAGCGAGGGGAGAGTTGAGGACATTGAATGATGAGTTTGGGTGGGTAGGAAGGGAAAGTCAGGCAAGAAGAAGATGAGCTACAAAAATCCTTGTGGGACTAACAAGCAGAGGAAAGAGGAATGAGTATCACCCACTCAAGAAAGAAAAAGCAAGTGGGAGGAAAACAGGAGCAATGGCAACATTATTTTAGAAGGAGAAATGGCATGTGAGGGAAATAAAAAGCACTTAAATTCCAAGTTCCTTAAATATCTCAGAAGATAAAAGAATCAGTTAAGAGCCAGTTCTTCCCTTCTCTACTCCATCCAGAAGGATACCTACAGACTCTGTGCACTGCTAGTTGTCTAAGCAGTCAATAAACATCAACTGGTTGGCAAATGATCTTCTTGTTGATCAATGGCAACGGCTTATTAAAATTTAAGGTGAGCTAAATGAAGTTAAATATTTTAAGATCATCTTCTACTTCTCTAAATTTGAAAGTCAGGCTCTGAATAAAGCTTTTGAGTTATCTCTATTTGTTTAGAGGTGTTGACTATGAGGCATCACCTCATAGGAAAGATGAGAAAAAGAAGAGGGTGGAAAGAAGTAAGGGCGCCTTTTGTCTTGCAAGCCTCTCTACAATGGTTCATGGTACACACAGGAACCCCAAATCAAAGAATCTGATTAGTAGTGTTTTCTAATCCTTTGTTTTCATGTACTTGACCATGGGCCCCAAATCTATTCCTTCACACTTTTTTATTTGCATCTCAAACTGCTTTTTGAGCTCCAAATGTACAGTGTCATATTAGCGAGTGAAGCAATTTTTAAAAATTATTTACTCATTCTAATTTTTGGTTGCACTGGGTCTTCAGTGCTGTCCAGGCTTTTCTCTAGTTGTGGAGGGTGGGGGCTACTCTCTAGTGGTGGCTTTTCCTGCTGTGGAGCAAAGCAGGGGCTCTAGGCACATGGGCTAGTGTAGTCATAGCACGAGGGCTCAGTAGTTCTGGCTTGCAGGCTCTAGGGTGCAGGGTCAGTAGTTGTGATGCATGGGCTTAGCTGTTCCACGGCATGTGGAATCTTCCCAGACCAGATATCAAACCTGTGTCCCCTCATTGGCAGGTGGGCTCCTATGCACTGTACCACCAGGGAAGCAATTTTTTAAGCCAGTGTATGATGGTGCTGCCTGGAAACCAAGTGTTCATTCTGAAGCTGTGCTCAACTATGTCTGTGCAACGGTTTTATGATTATTTAAATATTTCAATACATTTTGCTCTTGTTCTTTTAGAAAAATTAGTGGAGCTCAAAAGATTAAAGGTAAATATGAATAATATGATATCCAAAGCATAGGTAACAAAAGTAAAAGTAGACAAATAAACTGTCCTATATAAAAACTTAAAGTTTCTATGCATTGAAGAAAACAATCAACAGAGTCAAAGAACAGCCTACGGCATGGGAGAAAATACTTGCAAATCATTTATCTGATAAAGGGTTAACATCCAGAATATATAAAGAACTCCTACAACTCAACAACAATGAACCATATAAACTGATTAAAAATGGGAAAAGGACGTGAACAGACATTTGTCCAGAGGAGATACATACAGTCAGTCACAAAGTATATGAAAAGATGTTCAACAGTACTTATTCTTAGAAGCATGCAAATCAAAACCATGATTAGATATCACCTCACACTCATTAAGATGTAGGCTCAGTTCAGTTCAGTCGCGTCCGACTCTTTGCAACCCCATGAACTGCAGCACGCCAGGCCTCCCTGTCCATCACCAACTCCCAGAATCCACCCAAACCCATGTCCATCGAGTCAGTGATGCCATCCAGCCATCTCATCCTCTGTATTCCCCTTCTCCTCCTGCCCCCAATCCTTCCCAGCATCAGGGTCTTTTCCAATGAGTCAGTTCTTCACATAAGGTGGCCAAAGTATTGGAGTTTCAGCTTCAACATCAGTCCTTCCAATGAACACCCAGGACTGATCTCCTTTAGGATGGACTTGGTGGATCTCCTTGCAGTCCAAGGGACTCTCAGGAGTCTTCTCCAACAACACAGTTCAAAAGCATCGATTCTTCGGCACTCAGCCTTTGTCACTGTCCGACTCTCACATCCATACATGACTAAAGATGTAGGCTACTATCCCCCAAAATGGAAAATTTCAACTGTCAGCAAGGACGTAGAGGAGTTGGAACCATTGTACATTGTTGGTGGGAATGAAAAATGGTACAACTGCTAGAGAAAAGTGCGGCAGTTCCTCAAAAAATTAAAGATTAGAATTACCATAAGCGTTAGCAATTCCACTTCTGGGCATACATGTGAAAAAAATGAAAGCAAGATCTCCAAGAGATATATATATGCATGCTCATAGTCATAGCAGCACTATTCATAATAGCCAAGAAGCAACCCAAGTTACCTATCAACAGATGAATGGATAAACAAAATGTAGTATGCACACACAATGGAATATTGTTTAGTCTTAAAAAGGAAGGAAATTCTGACACCTGCTACAGTATGATGAACCTTGAGGACATTAAGCTAAGTGAAATAAGCCAGAGGGGGAAAAATAGACATATGCTCTGTGATTCTACTTACATGCTATATCCGGAGTAGTCAAACTAATATAAGCAGGAAGTATAACGGTGGTTGCCAGGGGTTGTGGGGAGGGAAAGACGAGGATTTATTGTTTAACTGGTATATGGTTTCAGTTTTGCAAATGCAGAAGTTCTAGAGACTGGTTGCACAGCTATATGAATATAATTAACATTACTGAGCTGCACATTTAAAGATGGGAAAGATAATAAGTTTTCTGTTATGCTTTTTTTTTTAACAATTTTCGAAAAGTGAATGTGATTATATTAGTGACAAGGAGTGTAGCCTTGTGACCTACATAAATTTATGCAAAGATGGTAAACATTCAGGACATTTTAAGTGGGCAAATCTTTAACCTATACTGGAAGCACAGTCGACTTTAGTGAGGCGTATATGTCTTCCATTGTAAAGAAAAATAATAAAATTAAAGAATATTTATAAAAGATATAATATTTATATTACACATACATCTATATCTATATGAAAAGGCATGCTGTTTTAAGGAACTGCATTATTTTCTTTTTTTTTTTTTACTAGTTCTCTGGTAACAGAATCTTCTTATACAGCATTATATATTTCAGTGTGTTTTTTTGAGGAACATATTTTATACAGAGGTAAATACTGCCCATAAATAGGAATTATCAGCTTAGGGCTCCTCAAGACATAAGCATGTCAACACAGCCACTCTCAAGAATGAATCTAGTTTTACTTCCATTTCCCCAAAACACGTATCACCCCATGTTCTCTGGTGCAGTTTAAGAGAGAGGCAGGGGTTTCTAGACAATCTCTGTTCACAAGGCTACTTCAGTGTCAGCAGCTGACAAAAGACCCAGTGTTAACAGAGAAAAGTGCTTCACTAAATAACCTCTTCTCAGCCCCAAGTTGGCTCAGGCAGAATGCTGCCCCTACCCCCGCCAATCCACTGCCCCCATCAGCCACGCCTCTCCCCTCCTCAGGCTCTGGCACAGTCAAAATTAAGTTTCAAGTATGAAGTTAACCCAAGTGGTTGCAGATTAAAATAACCACAGGCATCTCAGAGATTAGCCACAAATCCCTCCATTAGCTCTGAGACAAAAGCGGCAAGGCCATTTATTCTTCGGTCGCCCAAGACCTGGGGCTGTATTCCCGACCTTGACAGTGAGACAGCAGACATGTGCGGGTGAGGTCAAGGCAAGTGGGAGGAGGTGCTCTGGGCCATGGTAGGGCCTTGTGGGGCTTCTGCTGGGAACATTCAGTTACACTAGAAGGAGCTAAAACACTGGCAAAGACTGTACATCTACAGATTACAGCCTCCAAACAATCACAGGGCATGAAATCCCAAACTGAAATCCAACAAATGGGGTCTTTTCTCATTTTGGTATGCACTCTTAAACACTGACATTATAAGATCAATGGGTTGCTGCTATAAATTCACTATGCATTCCGTTTCCCTATAAATGACTGGGCAGGGGGTGAATTTTAGGCTCACCAAGTAAAAGCACATAAAAATAAAGGAATGAAGCCAGAGGGTAAAAAACTGCTAAGGGTGGCTGCCTCTGGAAAGAGAACTGGGAGGCACATTTGAGAGAGACTGACTTCCACTGTGTACTCTTTTGTAAATCTTCTGAATATTTTACCCTGTGGATGGACTACTTAAAATAACATTATCAATGACAACAACAGCAAGAGTGAAGTAGATCTGGAAAGGCAGGTGGTCTTCAGTAAACACTGGCAGGGAAAGACGTGCAGGAAATAATCTTAAGCGGAGCAAATTGTGGAACAGTGTACATACTCTGATGCCATTTGTCTTTAAAAAATAAAAAATAAAAAATAAAAAAGTTGTACTCCCAAGAGAAACATCAAATTGTCAACAGTGGTTACCTTTAGGCCTTGGGGTGGTGAAAATTCCCTTTTTTCTTTGTACATTTTTTGGTGTGGGTGTGGGGATGTGTATGTATACATATACCAACATACACATAAACAGTGCCTATGTATACAGACATACATACATATGTATGTAAACTGTGTAACCATCTATTTTTACATTATAAACAAAAAACCATTCCAAAAGAGAGAACAAATTTAAGACAGATCCCAATTTTAAACATGTTTCTGTTCAAGAAGGATAAACAAGTATTTTGATTTTCAAATGGCAATTAACAAATTAAATGGCAGTCTTTTCTCACTTTGTATTTTCCTCATTCCAAATTTACCATGATCGTTACACTTAATTAGAAATTATCTGTCAAAATCAAATGCACAAGGTTCATCATTCAACCATCTAATGTCTATCAATAAATACTAATTAGTAGGGTGTGCCCAAATCAATAAGGGGGCCGTGAATTTCTTCAAGTTCTTATTTCAATGCATTTGCTAAACTGAAAATTTCAGCTTAAGTAACAGACATTTAGTTGAGAACAGATTAAATGTAGTACAAAACTTTAAAAAATGTAAAAAATTAAGAATCCAAAGAAACAATCTTCTCTGACTTCCCCTGATGAGTTTAGGTCTTCTTAGTTTATGAGTCCATTACACAATTTAATTCTTTCCCAACACCAATGGTACTTATATTAATTTAACATTTATCATCCTGACCCTCTGACTCTCCAAGGGCAAGGTCCAACCCTGTCCTGTTCCCAATAGCCCTGGGGCCCTGGAGGAGAGAAGTCTTTCAAAAATATTTGATGAATATACTTTGAAAGATGTAAACCTAAACAAAAGGAGCTGCAAGATTTACAGATATTCCAGAGCAAAACAGATCCTTAATAAAGGTTATATAACCAACCAAACAAAAAAGATCCACGTTGTCAAAAATTTCATGAGGAAAGAAAAGGTTATTTGCTTAAATGATCTGTGTGACAAAATCAAAGCATATGTGCTCCAGGCTCAGCTGCCAAAAGTTCCAGAGTTTTGGCTGACATGAAAACACTAGGTTCTGAGTCACACAGCCAAAGCCTTGAGAAAACTAACTACAAGTATCGCCTGAAATGGGATTATAACACTATACTCTTAAGGTATATTATTACTGTAAAATTCATCTTATTAGCACATTGTTTCAGAATTCTTTTTCAAGAATCTTTTAAAAATAATTATGAGATGGCATTCTTTGCCAACGAAGGTCCATCTAGTCAAAGCTATGGTTTTTCCAATAGTCACGTATGGATGTGAGAGTTGGACTACAAAGAAAGCTGAGCGCCAAAGAACTAATGCTTTTGAACTGTGGTGTTGGAGAAAACTCTTGAGAGTCCCTTGGACTACAAGGAGACCCAACCAGTCCATCCTAAAGGAAATCAGTCTTGAATATTCATTGGAAGGACTGGTGCTGAAGCTGAAACTCTAATACTTTGGCCACCTGATGAGAAGAACTGACTCATTGGAAAAGACCCTGATGCTGGGAAAAATTGAAGGCAGGAGAAGAGGACAACAGAGAATGAGATGGTTGGATGGCATCACTGATTTGATGGACATGAGTTTGAGCAACCTCTGGGAACTGATGATGGACAGGGAAGCCTGGTGTGCAGTCCATGGGGTCGCAAAGAGTCAGACATGACTGAGCAACTGAACTGATGAGATGGCAAATATCCTTACATACACAGGCACACAATTGAACTTTTGTTTTGACAATTCTTGAGAGAAATCCAAATCTTAATACTCTTTACTGAGTAAGTATGTTTTTTGGCATGTCTACACTTATGCAATCTACTACAGTTAAGTCTATTCATGAACTTGTATGTTAATTTCAACAAAATTGAAACCAAAATGGAAAGTTATACGTTTTCTAAATCAAATCAAAACAAAAGAAGTGTTCTGGCAACAAGGATAATTAAAGTCATATACTTTCCTATGCAAGCTTACATCTTTTGTCAAAGTAGGATAGGTCATTTATTCAATCAACATATTAATAACTAATAACCCCAAAAGCCAGGCAATAGAACATGCTTTCTGTAAAGGATCATACAGTAAATATTTTCAGTTTTATGAACCTTAGTTAGAGTCTCTAAATAGCTTCTCCTTTCTTCTGGTGGCATGAAAGCACCCAGAGAAAATACGAATTTTCAACAAAAACAACCACCATAACTGAATTATAATATTTGAATTTTCAAGGGAGAATTGTTATTGTTCAGTTGCTAAGTTGTGTCTGACTCCATGGACTACAGCACTCTAGGACGTGAGTTGGCTTAAACTCATGTCCATTGAGTCAGTGATGCTATTCAACCATCTCATCCTCTGTCATCCCCTTCTACAGATGAGAGTTAGCTGTTAATATTTAAATATTGATAAGACTATCAATGTAACAACAGCTGCAGCAAATAACATTTAGTTTGAGCTTACTATATGGTTTTTTCCAGTGGTCATGTATGGATGTGAGAGCTGGACTATATAGAACACTGAGCTCAAAAGAATTGATGCTTTTGAACTGTGGTGTTGGAGAAGACTCTTGAGAGTCCCTTGGACTGCAAGGAGATCCACCAAGTCCATCCTAAAGGAGATCAGTCCTGGGTGTTCATTGGAAGGACTGATGCTGAAGCTGAAACTCCAATACTTTGGCCACCTGATGTGAAGAGCTGACTCATTGGAAAAGACCCTGGGAAAGATTGAGGGCAGAAGGAGAAGAGGACGACAGAGGATAAGACGGTTGGATGGCATCACTGATTCAATAGACATGGGTTTGAGTGGACTCTGGGAGTTGGTGATGGACAGGGAGGCCTGGCGTGCTGTGGTTCATGGGGTCGCAAAGGGTTGGACAGAACTGAGCGACTGAACTGCACTGATCTTTCCAACAGTGCTCTAGGTATTTTAAATAAGTGTTAATTTATTTAATTCTCACCAGAGCCTTGGGATGAATATGTTACGATTGCCCTTTCAGGTATAAGGAATGAGGCACAAAGAGGCTAAATAACTTACTTAAGTTCACATAGTTAGTTAATGGTAGAGCTGAGGTTTCAAGATAGGTAGTAGGTTCTGCTAGGTTCTGCTTTTAATCACAACTGCCTCCAACCTCCAAAATTTCCCTCTTCTTTACTCAAAGTTCCCATTTTAAGTCTAATTCTCAGAAATTAAAATGCACAACAGAATAAGAACACATGGAAAACAATACAGTTTTCCACACATGGAAAACAATACAGTTAATGCTCCTCAGTAAAGAGCTAATCCTTAGATGGAGCCTATATTGCCAGTAAGAAAAATGGAAATTTGATTTAAATCAATGCAAGCTTCATGGAAAATTTGTGAAAAACAGTCTGACTCCCTCCTGTGTGTGTTGGCCTATGAGGACAAAGATTAGTGAAAATGCCCTGGAAGAAGGCTGTAAAAGGCTGGTCACTACTATTTTCTTTAAATGACTTCTTAAAAATTCTCCTAACTTAAATTTGCCTCCTGCTATGCTGCACACAAAGGGCATTTATAGGTTTGTAAGGTTTGTTTGTTACTGATACATTAGCAATAAACACATGGGGCCTTCCTGGTGGCTCAGATGGTAAAGAATCTGCCTGCAATGCAGGATACCCAGATTTGATCCCTGGGTCTGGAACACTCCCTGGAGAAGGGAATTGCTACCAACTTCAGTTTTCTTGCCTGGAGAATTTCATGGCTATAGAGGAACCTGGTGGGCTACAGTCCATGGAGTCGCAAAACGTCAGACACAACTGAGTGACTAACACACACAGCAATAAACACTATAAGCAGAGACACCTTTCTTGTAATAGTTACGGTAAAACTTAAATCACAGCCTTTTGGCAAGATCTGTTTTCTTCATCAGGTTTTTGCCTGCTGGTTCTGTATGCTGAAATTCCAAATGCAAGTGAATGCCCAAATAACTAACTCTTCAAAGGTCATTTGAAAAAATTTTAAGGTATAGATTAAAATTTATTTCTGTGTAGTCTTAAATTGCTGAAGTGGCTTTTAGAAATTATAATAAAACATTATCGCTCCATATAACTGCAGAATAAAAACATCTCTGAAGAACTTGACATTTTAAGACTTTGGCTGGCCAAGGAAATAAGAATTGCTAAAACTGAATTCATTCCAGTTATTTCTCACTGGTAGGTAGTTACTCGCCAGAAAATTATTTCAGAGTCTATTTTCAATACTTACATCAAAATGAGGAAATTCAAATGACAGATGATCTCTATAGCATTGGGGACCAACTGCAAGGCCAAGTACATTATTTAGACCCTGAAGATGTAGGCTAGGCCAAACGAGACTCCAAGGGCAAAATCATTTGGGATGTGTCTAGTTTCCTCAATTTATTTTTTTTAACTTTCCCCAAATATTTGCTATCAGTAAATTGCATCAGTCAGTCAGTTCAGTCGCTCAGTTGTGCCTGAATCTTCGTGACCTCATGAACCGCAGCACACCAGGCCTCCCTGTCCATCACCAACTCCCGGAGTCTACACAAACTCATGTCCATTGAGTTGGTGATGCCATCCAACCATCTCATCCTCTGTCATCCCCTTCTTCTCCTGCCCTCAGTCTTTCCCAGCATCAGGGTCTTTTCAAATGAGTCAGCTCTTTGCATGAGGTGGCCAAAGTATTGGAGTTTCAGCTTCAGCATCAGGACTTCCAATGAACACCCAGGACTTATCTCCTTTAGGATGGACTGGTTGGATCTCCTTGCAGTCCAAAGGACTCTCAAGACACCACAGTTGTCTTCTCCAACACCACAGTTCAAAAGCATCAATTCTTCATATGTGACTACTGGAAAAACCACAGCCTTGACTACATGGACCTTTGGTGACAAAGTAATGTCTCTGCTTTTTAATATGCTGTCTGGGTTGGTCATATCTTTCCTTCCAAGGAGTAAATGTCTTTTAATTTCATGGCTGCAATCACCATCTTCAGTGATCTTGGAGCCCTCAAAAATAGTCAGCCACTGTTTCCACTCTTTCCCCATCTATTTCCCATGAAGTGATGGGACCGGATGCCATGATCTTAGTTTTCTGAATGTTGAGCTTTAAGACAACTTTTTCACTCTCCTCTTTCACTTTCATCAAGAGGCTCTTTAGTTCTCTGCTTTCTGCCATAAGGGTGGTATCATCTGCATATCTGAGGTTATTGGTATTTCTCCTGGCAATCTTGATTCCAGTTTGTGCTTCTTCCAGCCCAGAGTTTCTCATGATGTACTCTGCATATAAGTTAAATAAGCAAGGTGACAATATACAGCCTCGATGTATTCCTTTTCCTATTTGGAACCAATCTGTAGTTCCATGTCCAATTCTAACTGTTGCTTCCTACCTGCATACAGGTTTCTCAAGAGGCAGGTCAGGTGGTCTGGTATTCCCATCTCTTTCAGAATTTTCCACAGTTTATTGTGATCCACATAGTCAAAGGCTTTGGCATAGTCAATAAAGCAGAAATAGCTGTTTTTCTGGAACTCTCTTCCTTTTTTGATGATCCATTGGATGTTGGCAATTTGATCTCTGGTTCTTCTCCCTTTTCTAAAACCAGCTGGAACAGCTAGAAGGTCACAGTTCACATATTGCTGAAGCCTGGCTTGGAGAATTAAAAACATCTATTCTGCTTTATTGACTATGCCAAGACACTTACTCCTTGGAAGGAAAGTTATGACCAACCTAGACAGCATATTGAAAAGCAGAGACATTACTTTTTCCACAAAGGTCCATCTAGTCAAGGCTATGGCTTTTCCAGTGGTCATGTATGGATGTGAGAGTTGGACTATAAAGAAAGCTGATAACTGAAGAATTGATGCTTTTGCACTGTGGTGTTGGAGAAGACTCTTGAGAGTCCCTTGGACTGCAAGGAGATCCAATCAGTCCATCCTAAAGGAAATCAGTCCTAAATATTCATTGGAAGGACTGATGCTGAAACCGAAATTCCAATACTCTGGTCACCTGATGTGAAGAGCTGACTCATTGGAAAAGACCCTGATGCTGGGAAAGATTGAGGGCAAGAGGAGAAGGGGATGCCAGAGGATGAGATGGTTGGATGGCATCACCGACTCAATGGACATGGGAGTTGGTGATGGACAGGGAGGCCTGACATGCTGCGGTTCATGGGGTTGCAGAGTCAGACATGACTAAGCGACTGAACTGAACTAACTGGAACTCTCTTGCTTTTCAATGATTGTATAGGTTTACATAATGTGTAACTGCCTTCGTCAGAAAGAGCTAGTTCTTCAAAGGAAAAAAAAAGTACCCATTCATGTTACTTGAAGTTGTTCATAGACAGTGTGACTGAGGAAAATCTTCAGTTCAGAAATGGTCCTTTTACCCTCACTTTCCCCACATCATGAACCATGCTTTGTACACCTCTCCTTCACTTCCTATCTCTAGGCTTTCACCAAATCATGTCAATTTTATCTCTTAAAAAGCCCCCAGATACACCCACTTCTGAAAAGTGAAGCGTGAAAGTATCAGTCGCTCGGTTCACAAATCTCCACTTCTGAAATTCACTGCCAATCACCTGGCGTCAGTTGCTCTATAGCCCCCTGGCAGGACTGCTGGATACTCTTCTACCTGCTTCTACTCCTGCTCCTCTAGCTCACATGGCCACAGAGATGCTCTCACAGCACGGCGCACACCACCCACAATAAAACCCGCTATGTGCCTTAACATGTCCATGAGGTTTTACACGGTCTGGACTTGGCCCATTTCTCTGCCCCACCCTGCACTGCTCTCTCCCATTCTTGGTCTAGCCACACTGGTCTTCCCTTAGTCTCCACACAGTGGCTCTGTTATCAACAATCTCTATACAAATGGGCCTCTCCCTGTGATGCTGATTTTCTTTTCCATAACCTGAATTCATCCTTCAGATCACAAGACACTGTCACTGCCCCTTAGGAGAACTGTCTTTTGACTTTGTCTGGCTCAGATACCCCAGTTAATAATAAACAAGTACTGGGGACTTCTCTGGTGATCCAGTGGCTAAGACTCCTAATATAGACAGCCCAGGTTCAATTCCTGGTCAGGGAATTAGATCCAGCTGATGAAGATGGAAGATCCCAGGCACTGCAACTAAGACCTGGCTCAGACAAATTAAGAAAAAAAAAAAAAAAAGAACACACATCTTTTTTCCCCTCAGATCCTTGACTATAACTGTAATTTTATTTAGCTCATGTCTAATTCCCTGGAGAAAGGAAAGGCTACCCACTCCAATATTCTGGCTTGGAGAATTCCATGGAATGTACAGTCCATGGGGTTGCAGAGTTGGACAGGACTGAGCAACTTTCACTTTCACTACCCTCAACAGACAAGCATCTTTAGAAGGCTAGGCTCCCATCCCTTTTGGTTCACGTGGTACCTGAAGCATGTGGCATAGTAACAGGATACCCAAGGAGGGGATTCCTTAATATTTATTTATTTATAGTTGTGATATATTTGTGGGCTTCCCAGATAGCACAGTGGTAAAGAACCTACTTGCTAATACAGGAGACATGGGTTCGATCCCCGGGTTGGGAAGATCCCCTGGAGAAGAACATGGCAACCCACTCCAATATCCTTGCCTGGGAAATCACATGGACAGACACAGCTACAGTTCATAGGGCTGCAAAGAGTCACACATGACTGAGGCAACTTAAAATTCACCCTTTAAACTGTACATTTTGGAGTTTTTAGTACATTCACAAAGTTGTACAACTCTCACCACCATCTAATGCCAAAATATTCTATCACTCTGCCCCATGGCCTGTCCCTAGAAATCACTGATCTATCGTCTGTCTCTGTAGATCTGCTTATTTTGGAAATTTCATATAAATAAAATCATATAACATGTGGTCTTTGAAAAAAATATAGGCACCTGTGGCTATAAATTTCCCTCTAAACACTGTTTTCTTTAGTTGCATCCCATAAATTCTGGTGGGTTACACTGTAACAACTTATTGACCAAAGACATATTAATACCTCTTTTGTTACTGAATGCCTTTGACTCGAGTGTTTCAAAAGTCACTTAAGTTAACAAATTGCCAGCCAAGGGCTTTTAGTTTCTGCAAAAATCCCCTAGTCAATAATGTGTTAAGTTACTTTACATCAAGGTATTTCTGCTTTTCCCTGTTATGTCTTCTTTGACTCACTGGCTACTTAGGAGCATGCTGTTCAATTTCCACATATCTGTGAATTTCCCAAATTTCCTTCTGCTACTTATTCCTAATTGCATTCTACTTTAGTCAGAGAACATACTTTCATGGTTCTGATCATTTGTACATTTATTGAGGCTTGTTTTATGGCTGTATGGGTAGTCTATCGAGGAGATGGAGCCATATGCGTTGGGAAGAATGTGTACCTTGCTCGTGGTGAGTGGAGTGCTCTCTATGTAGCTCTTAGGTCTGGTTGATTTACCTTTTAAGTGTTTACCATTCCACTTAATATCACCCTAGTGGTAAGTGGTACACACAGTGAACTCTTTACTTCAGATTTTCCCTGAAACACATTTTATTTCAAAGAACTCTAAGGAGAGCAAGGTAGGAAATAAACGCAGCTGTTCTATCTTTCCTGATTAATCTTGTATCTATCTCATAGCCGTGGTATAAATGATTGCAAACACCCTGTGAATAAAGTTAGTACAAGTGCACAGTGAACTGTGAAAATGCTACTCTAAATAATTAATACTGAAATTTAGTTTGCCTAAGCACTTTTTGAAGGAAAGATCATATTTTGCCTGATATAGGGGAATAAATTTCATGATTAAGAAACTTCATTTATGAAACGGACTCTAGAAGTAGTACCCATGCTGACTTCTAAAAAATAGGCCTCATAAGGCAAATCTGGAAATTATGATTCTGACATCAGTTTGCAAAAATTTTCTAATAAAACCTTTGTATTATTCTTGTATGAGGTTTATGGTTATTTCTCTCAAAGTGTGTAGAAGAAAATATTTGTTGATGTTTTTCACCACACTTAGAAAAGATAATTGAATTTTAAAACTTGAGATGAAAATGCAAAACAATATTATTTATACAACATGAAGGTCATACTTACATTTATTGAAAAAAGTATTTAGAATCTTAAAAACCACATGAAAATATTTACCTTATTCTACTGTGTAAAAAGCTTACCACTTTGTAAAGCACTAAGATTTTCTTAATGAATACTTATGCAAATATGACCTAAATAATGACTACTGAAACATCAGCTCAGTTCAGTTCAGTCGCTCAGTCATGTCAGGCCTCCCTGTCCATCACCAACTCCCAGAGTCTACCCAAACTCATGTCCATTGAGTTGGTGATACCATTCAACCATCTCATCCTCTGTCATCCCCTTCTCCTCCTGCCTTCAGTCATTCCCAGAATCAGGGTCTTTCTCAATGAGTCAGCTCTTCACATCAGGTGGCCAAAGTACTGGAGTTTCAGCTTCAGCATCAGTCCTTCCAATGAATATTCAGGACTGATTTCCTTTAGGACTGAATGGTTGGATTTTCTTGTAGACCAAGGGACTCTCAAGAGTCTTCTCCAACACCATAGTTCAAAAGCATCAGTTCTTTGGCACTCAGCTTTCTTTGTAGTCCAACTCTGACATCCATACAAGACTACTGGAAAAATCACAGCCTTGACTAGATGGACCTTTGTTGGCAAAGTTATGTCTCTGCTTTTAATATGCTGTCTAGGTTGACCATAACTTTCCTTCCAAGGAGTTCAGTTCAGTTCAGTTGCTCAGTCATGTCTGATTCTTTGCAGCTCCATGAATCGCAAGTGTCTTTTAATTTCATGGCTACAGTCACCATCTGCAGTGATTTTGGAGCCCCCCAAAATAAAATCTGTCACTGTTTCCACTGTTTCCCCATCTATTTGCCATGAAGTGATGGGACGATCTTAGGTTTCTGAATGTTGAGCTTTAAGCCAACTCTTTCACTTTCGTCAAGGTTACAAATCCAAAGATATGCTTAACTTTTGATTCTGATTATCACATAAACAATATGCAGTAATTCACATATAACATCCATACTGTGCTCAGTCACTCAGTAGCTCTCACTCTTAGTGACCCCATGGACTGTAGCCCACCAGGGTCCTCTGTCCATAGAGATTCTCCAGGCAAGAATACTGGAGTGGGTTGCCATGCCCTCCTCCAGGGAATCTTCCCAACCCAGGGATCAAACCTAGGTCTCCTGCATTGCAGGCAGATTCTTTACCATCTGAGTCACCAGGGAAGCCCAAAAATACTGGAGTGGGTAGCCTATCCCTTCTCCAGGGAACTTGCCGACCCAGGAATTCAACTGGGGTCTCTTGCATTGCAGGCGGATTCTTTACCAGTTGAGCTACCAGGGAAGCCTGTAACATCCATGAGATGCTACTAAATCATTGCCATGTTTACTTGGGCAACAGGAAAATTTGACTCCAAAAACATATCGTAAGTTTCTGTCTAAAATGCAGAGATCCTGATTTGAGGCTGAGATTTTATATTTCCCAAAAAACAGAACTAAAAGTCCAAACCTAACACCTTTCAAGTGATAAAATCTCAGAAAATATTCTATGCGCTTCTCCTAGTCCTCACCTGACTTACTCTTCTTCAATTTCACCCTGAACCTTTATAGCCTATGTCCTCTAACTGAAAGTAAGAAAAGCATTTTACTTCTTAATACTGCATCATGAGCCATTTTCAGACTTTTATATTTCAAGGTAGTGTTAATGATAGAAGGGTGTTTTCCATCCCCAATTAATGACATTAACTATATTATCTAACTACATATGAGAAAGTTAAGTATCATGAAGGCATTTTAGAAGGAACTGTTGCTTATGTAGTCACAGTAACTATCATGAAACACAATAGTGATTCTTAAAATACATTTGCCATGCTGGTACATCATGCCTTCTTCCAATATTGATAACCATATCACGGTATATCCAAACAACTATGGTACACATGGATGGCAGTGATAACAATCGGGATGCAGAGAGATTTCTGAAACTGTCTTCATGACCAAAATTAAGGTGCTGGCAGGTACATTTATCCTTATACACAGTGTGCCTGGCTAGATCTTCTTTCACATTAGTTCCTAAGGCTCCACAGTCCCCCTGAGCACTCCTTGAGAAGTGAGCTCTCTGCATTCAACCCACGCCTGGATGCAGAAGGCGTTCCTGAGATCCAGAGCACTGTTACCACATGTGCAAGTGGGGAAGAAGAGTCAACTGAGGCTATTCCTTCTTCATACCCTCTTTCCTCTTACTTTTAACGAACCAGAAGGCCCTGTTTTTTTTCCTGCTGCCTTTCTGACCATTTCTTGGCCATTTCGTCTTGGAGCTCCTCAAGATAAACATCGGGTCTCATTTTACAGTCTTCCCCTAGGAGATCTCATCTGCAGCTTTACTTATCACATTTAACACACACAAGCACAAGGGCAAGGAGAACTACTTGTATAATAATAGGCTTTATGAAAAGAGTGAGTTGGGTAATCACAGACTGAATGAAAGAAAAAAAGAAACTAAACAGTAAATCTGCATAAATCATAATGAGGACCTGTCTTACATAGTATCAGCTACTGTCTTTTATCCAATCTTTCCAGTTTTTATTATAATCAGTTATTGTTAGGGAACAGAACTATCTTTTATTTTCTACTGTAAATATGTTTTCAGTGCACAGCTGGCAATCCACCTGGTCTAAGTACATTAAGACATAGAGAAGAACAATCGAAATGATGACAAGGATACTAAAAACTTACCTGGAATTTTAATGGGCAGATTAATTGTAACATGTCTTAAACCACTTTTAAATTGATATTTTAATGATCTCATATTTTACATGCATGTACATGTGAAAACTAAAAATTACAATAGATTTTGATGGAATACGGCTCAATGATAAAAAGAAATAAGCTACTGATTCACACAATGTGGATGGATCTGAAGGGAATTATGCTACATGAAAAAGTCAATACTAAAGGTTATATACTCTAAGATTCCATTTATATAATATTATTGAAATGACAAAATTATAGAAATAGAGGACAGTGTAGTGACTGACAGGGGTTAGGGCTCGGAAGTGAGGGAGGTAGGTGAGTGTGGCTATAATGTTGCAACAAGGGAAACCCTTGTGATGGAGCTGTTGTGGGTCTTGACTGTGGCAGACACAAGAAGCTGCACATGAGACATAAAGAGTATAGAAACTAAACACACACACACAAACGAGTTCAAGAAAAATGAGGAAAATTTGAATACGATCTGCATTCGTGAAAGTCGTTCAGTCAAGTCCAACCCTTTGCGACCCCATAGACTACAAAGTCCATGGAATTTTTCAGGCCAGGATACTGGAGTGGGTAGCCTTTCCCTCCTCCTCTTCCCCACCTAGGAATCGAACCTGGGTCTCCTGCACTACAGGCAGATTCTTTACCAACTGAGCTATCAAGGGAAGCCCAGGATCTGGATTGCATTGGTGCTAATATCTTGGATACTTACTACATTTGGGAGAAACTCTTACATGTAAACTGCACATGGGGGTACATATTATTTCTTCTAACTTCTGTGAATTAAAAACTATCCTCAATTTAAAATCTAATAACCAAACAAGAAAAAGCTTTATGGTGCTGACAGCACACTCTCAAAGATAGGTTAGATGATCCATCCTGATTATAGAATTCTTATTTTTTTAAAGTAGCTTTTCTCCAGTTTATCCACATTCCATGTTTTTGATGTCAGCCCATGAAGAAAGGCAGATTCAGGTCGACAGAAGGAGAAATGTTTTGAGGTTGTAAAGAACACAATAAAAACGTATCAATATTTTATAAAGTAGATCTTGAAATGTACTTGAAAGTTTGAGATCATAATGACATAAATAAGTATTTATGGCCTAAGAAAAGCTGCCTCCTTTGGAACTTTGAAGTATTAAAAAAAAAATCACACAGAATTAAATTACAAAGCTAACACACTTGTTTATGCAGCTGGTCTTTTTTAAAATCGAGGAACTTTAAACCTACAATTCTAATGGGCTTACTGGTGACACCCCAGTCCTTTGAAAAATAAATGAAATATCATAAATCATCTGACAGTTCTTAAGCTTAGATTTTTATCATCACTCAGACACTTTAACAATAAAAAGCAATATGAAAGGATAGGATCTTCTTTTTGTGACCTATAAAGTTTAAGATAGAAAATAAATCATACTATTAAATGTCATTTAGAACTCTAACTTCAATACTTAGGATTGAATTGGCATAATATTCTTGGTAATTCCTGTGAGAATTCACACAAGCAAAGTTGCTCTCCTTACAAAAGATTTCAGAACTCTGGCACTTCTTGTGATAAATGGAGCAATAAGGTTGTGGAATTGCAATCGGGTTTATTTAAGTACTGTACATAGGCAACAAGACTGTCATCTTGCTGGGTACCTAGCACTATGAATTTATTATCTGGCATCCAAAGGAATGTCTGAATACTTATAAAAAGTAAAGGATTGGGGTAAGCTCTTTTCACTTTAAGCTAAGAATTTAGGACCACGTTAGAACTACAGAGTTTAACATTTATTTTCTGGTGAGTTAATTTCATGAAAATTACTCACAAATATTTGCAGGAAACGTTGATTTGAAAAAATCCATAAATACCTTGAAGCTGCTTAAGATTCAACAGAAGAGCAAGGTCTAAGTGTGAGCCAGAGCATCCTGAGAATTTTTATCACAGTTACATTTTGAGACGATAACTTAGAGGAGGCATTCTCTGTGACCTGACTGTAAGATAAATTTAAAGACTGGTCAACGATCAGTTGAGGTGACATTTCAATTCTTAAAAGCATGTCTTCAGACATCCTCTGGACTAACATTAGGGGACTGAGGTCAAAACTGTCCTACTTAGGACTGTAATCATTTTAGATTTCAGTCATTTTTCTAATTCATTTTAGGATACAGCTTTTGAAACCATGGGCTTCCCTGATAGCTCAGTTTGTAAAGAATTCACCTGCAATGCAGGAGACCCTGGTTCGATTCTTAAGTCAGGAAGATCCCCTGGAGAAGGGATAGGCTACCGACTTCAGTACTCTTGGGCTTCCTTGGTGGCTCAGGCGGTAAAAAATTTGCCTGCAATGTGGGAGACCTGTGTTTGATCCCTGGGTTGGGAAGATCCCCTGGAGAAGGGAAAGGCTACCCACTCCAGTATCCTTAGTCTCCAAATAAACGCTTAACCAATGTTGTAGCCCTATCAGGCTATGTACAAACATTTGAATAAATGACTGAATTAATGATATCAGAAATGACAACTTCCTAAATTGTATGTATTATATTGTTGCCAAAAAAGAATGCTCAAAGATTACTTAACTTTAAAATGTACACTGAGAGACTGGGATTGACATACATATGCTAATATGTATGAAGGAGACTGCTGGTTAGGGTCTACTCTAGAGCACAGGGGAAAAAAAGGAAGGTACAGTCTGTTTGAAGGACATATACTAAGTTAACCTTAAAAATGCATTATACATTAGATGCAGACAAGTGCTACTCAATTCCACTTATACGAGGTACCTAGTATAGTTAAGTCCAGAGTCAGAAAGTATACTGGTAGATGCCAGGGGCCGGGGGTGAGGGGGGAGAGGATGAAAAGTCATTGTTGGATGGGTACAGAGTTTCTGTTTCGGAAGGTGAAAATTTGGAAAATGGATGATGGTGAGAATGGCATAACAATGTGAATGTACTCAGTACCACTAAACTGTACACATAAATATGGCTCAAAATAAAATAAAAATCACATTATCTTTCATGAAATTATTATTAAATATCAAATATATACCAAACAACATTTTAACATAAAACCAACATGATAATGTAGAGAAAAAAAAAAAGAACAACAACAAAAAAGAAAATGAACACCTGTCTTGCCACTACCGAGTTTAGGGAACAGAACATTGCTAGTAACTCTGAAGTCAGTTTTTTGGCCTTTCCCATTCCAATCCCACTCCTTCTTTCTACGCCTTCTCTCCAGACACCCTAAACTTTATTCCCTACTTTCCTTTTTAGTGTTACCATAGGTATCCCTAATCAAATTACTGTTTGATTTTGTAAGATGTGGGATGGAATTATATTGGTTCAAATCATATTGGAAGCATTTTCATATGTTCATGAAGTTCATCTGCGGTGGTACAGTTTCAATATGGGACAGTCTAGGTCTTCTCTTGCTGATGGCTATCCAACTTCTTTCTGATTTTCAGGAACACTGTCATACAAGTTTCTTTGTGGATGTTTGCAAGAGCTTTTACGCCTCGCAGTAGAATGCCGTGTTTGTATATGCCCAAACTGTTTGTTAATACTGACCAACTGTTTCACGGTTAATTCAACTGACACCACCAGAGGGCCAGAGGGGTCAGAGGCCCCACTGCCTTGCCACCACTTTCTCCAAGCTGGTGGATATAAAATATTATCTCCTTGAAATATTTTTTAAAGCTGTTTTTTCCCCCTCTCTTTTGTAGCAAAATTCGCATACAACATGTACCAACCATAAGTGTACCATCCCATGAGTTTTTACAAATGCATGTATCATAACCCAAACCATAATCACAACTCAAAGAAAGTGTCTTCATAACCATTCCAGTCATTCCCTGCTCCATTCCCTGGAGGCAACCACCCTTATTATTTCCTCTCAAAGACAAATTTTGCTTATTCTAAACCTTCATAAAAATGGAGAAACTCTGTACATATTCTTTTGAATAAGGTTTCTTTCAGTTACATATGATGAGATTCATTCATGCTGTTGCCGGTATCAGCACCTTCTTTCTCTTGGAGTTGTACTTCACTTTATGAATACAGCAGTCTGCTTATCCATTCTCTCACTGATGGACACCTGGGGGCTGTCTCTAGTTTTTGGCTACTGAATGAAGTTACATATATTATGTACTTCTTGTGTACATCTTATTTTGTGAACTTATATTTTCCTTTTTCTTGGGTAGATAGATATCTAGGAGTTGAAATGCTGAGTCATCAGGAAAGTACAGGTCTAACTTCTTAAAAAACTTCCAAATCTTTTTCCTAAGATGGTGTACCATTTAACCCTCCTGCACAGTGTATAAGACTTCCAGTTGCTCTACATCCTTGTTAAAATTTGGTGCTACCAAGCTATTTAATTTTAGCCATGCTGGTGGGCATCTCATCATTTTAACTTGCATTTCCCTGCTGAGTACAGGCTTACTGACCATCCCAATATCTTCTGTTGTGGAGTGCTGGTGTTATAAAGTGTCTTTTCAAATCATTTGTCCCCCTACCCCACTTTTTCATTTCTGATCATCTGTGCTTTTGTTATAGATTTGTATGAATTCTTAACCTATGTAGTCCCTTGACAAATATAAGTTTTGTGAATATATTTTCCCCAATCTGTGGCTCATCTTTTTTCCTTAACAATAAGTGTCTTTTGATAAGTCCAAGATTTTTTTTTAAGTCTGATAAAGTCTAAGTCATAAATTCTTTTCTCCTATAGTTATTGCTTTCTACATTTAAATCTTTGTCTGCCTCCAAAGCATGAAGATACTCTCTGATGCTTTTTTTCCTAAAACCCTTATGGTTCGAGCTTTTACATTTAGTAATATGATCCATCTCAAGTTAGTTTTTGTGCATGGTACAAGGTAGGAATTGGGATTCCTTTTTTCCCAATGGATATTTAGTTATTCCAGCACCATTTGTTGAAAAACTTTCCTTTCCTCAATGGGTTGCCTTGGAATTTTCTTGGAAATCTAACGACCATGTAACCGTGGGTCTCTTCCGGCCTCTCTGCTCAGACGCATCAATCTGCCTGTGGACCTTTATGGCAGCATCACACTGTCTTGGTTACTGCATCTATATGGCCAGGTTGTGAAGTCAACTCCTTCAGCTATGATTTTGAAATTGTTTATAGGATATTCTCAGTCTTTTACATTTCCATATAACTTTTAGAATCAGTTTGTTAATTTTACAACAACAACAAAACCTGTGGGATTATGATAGGAATTAAGTTAAATCCATAGCTCAGTTTGGAGAGAACTGTCAACTGAGTCTTTCAACTCATGATCTGTCATTCTGCTTCATTTATTCAAGGCTTCTTTTTCTCAGTAATGTTCTATTATTTCCAAAGTAGAAATTTTTGCATGTCTGTGGTTAATTTTATTCCTAGATGTTGTGCTTTTATTAAAAATGGAAAATAGGTATGTTATTGACAATCTCAATTCAAAAATACTCATTATTTATTTATATTCTATACACTAAGCAAAACAAGAACTTCTAAAAATGGGACAAGGACTCCATGACTTGGCAGTGAAATAAAGGAATGGAAAGAGTCCAAGGACACACATGATGGAAATGGAATAGAAAAATTTCATTAAACCACTCACTTTAAGTATATTCTGTGATGAAGCAAGAAGGGGGTTAAATATGTGACCATTCCTATCTGGAACTGTCTTGATCCTAGTGTCCTTCATAATGGACTGCTGCATGGGTGGCCCTTGGTGAACTAACTTCCCTTCATCAGTGTTATTTTCTTATTCATTTAAAATGTTTCATAACTTTTTCATTTCTGTGATTTCCTTGATTTTTTTTGTGCCTCATCAGTACTAGAAGGCTGAGTCTGAGGCCTCTTGGGTTTTATCATCTCTTCTTCCACTTTCCGCCTCACTTGCCTGTCTTCCTCCTCTTCTTTATTAACACCAATGGCTGGCTTGTATTCTTCCTCTTCCACTTCTACTTTACTTAAGGATGGACATTTTCTCACTGAAATAAGCTCTAAATTCTTCCATTTAGTCATTGCTGAGGAATAGAGTCTTAGGCTCATTAACAATTCTTTGGTCAAGTGTTTCTACACCTTCCGAAGAAACCTTATCCAAGGAGTTGCTCACAGTAAGATCAAGAAATAAAGCATATTTGGGTAAACTTGTTCAAATCAATGATCCTTTATCCTTCAACAGATTACTTACATATGAAAGAAACAAAAGATCTCCAACTTCTTTCTTTTCATTGTTGATCTTGGACTAAAGATGACTCCATTTCTTTTTTTTCTTTTCTAAATGTCCACACATTTTTCTGGATTGATTTTTATTTCCTTCATAGGCACTTTCTACTCAAGAAGTTGCTGCACCATCCTTTTTGCTTCTGAGGGAAGCAAAATTAATAAAGCTTCATCATCTACCTGGCAGGTCTGTATGCTTTGTGAATATGAGTTGGCCTCCTCTGGGCAATCAAACTGAAGAACTCAGTTCATGGCCTGAATATCCAACACCCTGGCTGCAGTCTCAGTAGCAAAGAGCACTGTTTGCTCTCTTGCAGATAAAGCTATTACAGAATTGCATTTTTCCTTATCTCCTGCTGTCAACCATAGAAGTTGAGACTAGAAATACCAAAGTATAGGCAGTAGGAAACTCAGTATAAAGACTAAACCTCTCAACAACTGGAAAAAAATATATAATGCTTCTCAAAAAGAACAGAGGATACTTATTTCTTACTTCAGCTCAAAACCTTCATAGTTTTGTTTCAAAGCACCAACTCAAACATATTCAGAGATTTCAAAATTAAGTGCTCAAAGTATAAGGTATTCGACTTGTTTAACCTGGAAAAAGGCAAAGTCAATGTATTTTAGAAAGGTTTTTTTTTTAAATAATAGCATTCAGTGTCAGCAAAGTCCATGCCCAAGATATGTACTTCATCGCAAACTAACCTTTAGAGAATGGTATCATAAACGTTAATTACTTTACCCTTATAATAGTTGGATATGTATGCAACCAAGTATATTTATGAGGCTGACCCTCTCAAACATCCTGCCTCAGGTCCTTTCCATCAATGATGAGATTGCTGAAAAGTCATGATTCTTTTCTAATTCTCAGAAAACCAAAGGCCTGAGAAATACATAAGTTCTCTCACAGGTAATACCATCAGGACACAGAGCTCATCTGTCAAAGTCTGTTACAAATAATACAAAACTTCTACTACTGGGATAAGTAAGTCTTCCCAGGTGGCTCAATAGTAAAGAATCTGCCTGCCAATGCAGGAGATGCAAGTTTAATCCCTGGGTTGGGAAGAACCTCTGGAGGAGGAAATGGCAACCCACTCCATATTCTTGCCTGGAAAATTCCATGGACAGAGGAGCCTAGCGGGCTATAGGGCCATAGGGTTGCAAAGAGTCGGACACAACTGAGCAACTGAGCATGCACACTCCACTCTAGGACAAGGATATCCAAGTCTTGCCAGATCCTGTTCTGGCAGCTCTAAATACATCTTTATCCTGCAAAGTCGGGGTTTTTTTTTTTTTTCTTTCATTTTTTAAATCTGTTCTCTATTATTGCCTCATAAAGGCCCAAAGGAATAATTTTTGAAAAAATTTTAAGTTCAAAACTATTTGCCTGTTGACTTGTACTTGAAGGATTATTTAGACAGATACAAAAATCTGTGAGTTACTTAATCTTTTCTTCCAAATCTTTAAAGTATATTCCATTTTCTTGCACTGATTGAAAGCTGGGGCCAATATAATTTCCCCCTTATAAAAATTTCAACGTGTATGCCTGGTTCCCAAAAGGAATGGCTCTTGACCTCTGACGTCCAGCAATTTTACTTGGTACTGACACATAGGATGCCCCTTGAATATGCAGATCTAGTTGTCTTTTATTTCAGAAGAGCTTACTCTAAAAATGGGATTTATTCCACTAGTTTCAGTGTCTTGTATTTATAATTACAAATATGATGGACCTGCTCTTCCTGTCTTCAGTATCAACAGTCTACACACTGGAACCGTATGATGACTAAGAGATATGTGGGCACAGATAGTTTAAAGGCAATCAAATTCCAGATCCTCATCTTCCTATTACTGATCCTTTCTGCAATATACCTGAAGCTAAGGTACCATGCCAGCCTTCTTCTCTACTCCGCCTTCAGAATCATTTGTTTCCCACTTTACAAAAGGAATGAAGACCACTCACTAATCCTGGCTAGTGCACTGCCCTGGAATGTAAAAACCCTCCAGGAAGCCAAACCTATAAATGCTCCTTTAATCAAAGCACCACAATTAGGATTTGTTCTCTCCTCTTCATACATAAAACATACATATTTTATTAAGGGATGGAGTATGTGGGCCCATGTTAGTTTATTACAAATTCAGATACATAGTAGAATGAAGCAGTAATGAGAGTGTTTTTACTTAAGGACCTTACCTTCCAGTACTTTTATTATTGTAAAAGATACACAACTCAACTCTGGGAGACTTTAGTGAGTGCAAAGCAAGAAATCTTGAAGGCAGCAGTATCACCGTATCCAGGCAACACATGGTAAGTCTCTGTGCTTATCTATTTATCTTTATTAGAATTAGAACTCAGCTGTGTGATGGTTGTCATGGAGACATACATTAACATATTTATTTGGGCTGAAAAATCAAGTTAGATTTTTACTGACAGAAGGAACTCTGATTTGGAAGACGAGTTTAAAATTGACAACTAAGCTTTGTCAATTCAATTAAATGGCAACCATTTCCCCTAAATTGAGGTACATTATAGCTTCAAGGTGCCGATGATAAAAGCACATTTCAGGTACAAGTTAAGACAAAAAGTTTCTCTAAAAATTCACTGCATGTTAGTAAATATATATTAAAATTCATTTTTCTAAATAACACTTTGTAAGTATATTGGGCTAAACAAGGTGTCTCTAAGAGTAATAAATAAAACAGTCATTTGGTAAATCTTAGTTAAGCCTTTTTGATAAACTTCCCAAAATTGAGAAAGTGAAAATAAATCCCTTTCAAAGTCGGATGTTTCCAATTCTTTGCTTTCCAAAAATGACTGAGTAATGGAGTTGCCAGTAGACAGATCACTGAAATAATTTATTGATCACTTTTGGATTTCTGGCATGTAACTAAGGATAAAAGAAAGTTAACAAACGATGCAGTTCTGGCATATTGTAAACACTGATATTTTAAAATCACAGGTATTACATCATCTTTTCAATGTGTATTTGACTTGGCTCCCTCATCTCTATGACCTCATTTTTTTTCTGTATCATTTCTTTTCCTTTGCACTCCTTCCAATTTCATTTACATTCCTTTGGTAGTTTTTTCTTCAACTGTTTTTTTCTGAATTGTGATTCTGACTTTATGTCTGTGTGCTTAGTTGCTCAGTCATGTTAGACTCTTTGAGACCCCATGGACTGTAGCCCACCAGGCTCCTCTGTCCATGCGGATTCTTCAGGCAAGAATACTGGAGTGGGTTGCCAGGCCCTCCTCCAGGGGATCTTCCCAACCCTCAGGGATCAAACCTAAGTCTTCCGCATTGTGGGCAGATTCTTTACTGTCTAAGCCACCAGAGAAGCCCTCTAATTTTATAATTAAACTTAACTATAACTATTCATTTGTGACTTACAAATGAACCATTTCATATAGTGTGTGATATGACACAGGAATTAAATAACATACTTTTTCACATGAGCATCTCTTGCCCCAACTTGATACATTGAAAAATCTGTCCATCCTTTCCCCCACTGGTCTATAATACCAGTTTTGTTATAAATCTAGGCCTCATATATAGATGGATCTGTTTCTGAACTCTCAGTTCTATTGGCCAATTTGTGTAACTTTGTACCATACACTGGCCTAATTATTATAATTTCATATTAAGTCACAATAAAAGGCAAGAAAAGACACATTGTCTTCCCAATTTTGGACCACTCTTTTACCATATAAGTTTAGAATTACAATGTTAAGTATCACCAAAATAACAATAAAGATGAACAATACTACTATTAGTAGTTGTTGTTAAGTTGCTCAGTCATGTCCGACTCTTTGTGATCCCACTGACTGCGGCACGCCAGGCTTCCCTGTCCATCACCAACTCCCGGAGCTTACTCAAATTCATGTCCATTGACTCAGTGATGCTATCCAACCATCTTGTCCCCCACTGTCCCCTTATCCTCCTGCCCTCAATCTTTCCCAGAATCATGGTCTTTTCCAGTGAGTCATCTGTTTGTATCAAGTGTCCAAAATATTGCAGTTTCAGCTTCAGCATCAGTCCTTCCAATGAATATTCAGGACTGATTTCCTTTAGGATTGACCGGTTGGATCTCCTTGCAGTCCAAGGGACTCTCAAAAGTCTTTTCCAACACCACAGTTCAAAAACATCAATTCTTTGGCACTCAGCTTTCTTTATGGTCCAATTCTCACATCCATACATAACTACTGAAAAAACCACAGCTTTGACTATACGGACCTTTGTTAGTAGTAGTATCATTAAAACTCCAAAGTCTGTTAGTAGTTTGATTCTAGGTTTATTGAGAGAATTAGCATCTTTGCAACATTAAGTTTTAGAATCCATTAACACTGTTTCTCTGCATTAATCTGGTTTATAGTTAATGTCTTTTGATTAACGTTTATAACTTTGTCAATAAAGGTTGTTGACACTACATTTATTCAAATGCTGTTTATACTGTGCCTCTATTGTAAAACTGTATATTTTTAAAACTGCCCTTTCTGTAGTAACTCTGCTGTGGAGAAATGTGGCAACACCAAATGATGAAGATTAACATTGCTAGTGATGTCATGTGGCCAGGATGTGATACAATCATGAGAAAACATCAGACAAACCCTTTTCCTGGTGGCTCAGGCGGTAAAGAATATATCTGCAATGCAGGAGATCCAGGCTCGATCCCTGGGTTGGGAAGATCCCCTAGGGAAGGGAATCTACCCACTCCAGTATTCTTGCCTGGAGAATTCCATGAACAGAGGAGCCGGACAGGCTACTGTCCATGGGGTCACAAAGAGTTGGACATGACTTAGTGACTTATACACACATAAACCCCTACTGAGGTCCATTCTACTAAAGATCAGACCACTGCCCTTCCAAATGCCAGGTCCTAGAAAGAAAAGAGCAAGAAATTGATGTAAACTGAAATAGACTAGAGTTAACAGTTACATGGGGTTTGATCATGAAAGCTAAAAAAAGGGCATTTTCTTCTTATTCACATGAAGAAAATGTGAATAAAGGCATAGTTCAATATGAATCAATGTGATTCATAGTTCAATGTGAATCAAGGCATTGATACAATAGTTAACATTATTGTATAAATGTTAATTTCTTAGCTTGAGAAGCTAAACCATGGTTATATAGGATGTTCATTATTTCAAAATAAAATGTTCTTAAAAATTACCTCCTCTCTCTTGTTTTTGTTGGCGGTCCACAGAAATGCAACTGGCTTTTTGTATCCAAAAACCTTCCTAAACTCTCTAGTTAATGCTAAGAATTTAGCTGCAGAGTTCTGTAAATTTTCTACATAGACAATTATATCATTTACCAATTTACTCTGCTGGATAGGATCTCTGGTACAATACTGACTAGACATGGTGATATCATGGATTGTTATCTTTTAAGAGTTAAATTATATCTGATGGCCAGTGATCATTTTGACTTCACCAGAATAATGTAAGGGATATAAATTGCTTTTGCTTAGAACATGTATATCGTAGAGATTGAAATACAATGTTTAAAAATTTTCTAATACTAAAATGTTTATTTGAAAAGCATAAAAAAATACACTACACAAACTAACATGGCAAAAAAAGAAAAGCAATACAGTATTATGTCATTAAAAGAAAATAAAAGTTCTGACCCTGACCTGTTACCTGTAGACAATTAACTAACTTTTCTTTCAGCTCGTGGTATGGAGCTGTCATTGCCAAGTAGCTGCCAAGCCAGAGTCCCCAATTCCAAACCCTTCTCTCTTGTACCAGAGGTGGTCTTGTGCACAGTTTTCCCCCAAAACAATGTGAGTGGAAGGGGACTAAACGTCAGACCTCAGGTTGAAGCTTTTCAGAAGCAGGTAAGGTGAGTTCCTGCTCCTTTCTCAGCTGCTGGAGGATTCAAAGGTCCAAGATATAGACCACCACCTACTGATCAAGAATGAGTTCGGTGTACTGCTCATTAGCAATAAATATACTTTAATTAGGTTGAAGGTATTATGCTTTTGTAGTCCATTTACTATTGCACTTAGCTTTTCCCAAGTAACATAAAAAATGCTACCTATAAGTGGAGTGCAAGCCAAACAACAAACTTAAAATAGATGAGAACTGCTTAGAGGCCCAGCAGCAGGAAAGAGAGAAACCAAGGAAAAGACAGAAACAGTCATGTCACACAGTCACCAATTTTCTTTTTTTAAATAATCAATTGTTTAAAAAAGATTTTTTTTTATGTGGACCATTTTTAAAGTCTTGACTGAATTTGTTACAATATTATTCTCTTTTACTTTAGGTTTTTTGGCCATGAGGCATGTGGGATCTTAGCTCAACTAGGGATCAAACTCACAACCCCTGCATTGAAAGGCAAAGTTTTAACCCTTGGATAACCAGGGAAGTCTCAGTCATAAAACTTTTAATATTAATACAAGTACTGGGCTGTGGAAAGGAATTCATGGTGACATAAGTCATAAAAGTGGCTTTGCTTCAGAGGGAGCAAATCAAAGTGAAATAGCTAAAAAGCAGCTTGCACTGGGGATAATGGAAATGTTCTCTATCTTATTCTTGGTGGTGGTTTACATGGGTGTATACAATTGTCAAAACTCACTGAACTGAAAGCTGTATGTTTACTGCATGTAAATTATACCTCAATTTCTAAAAACGCATGAGATAGCTTCAAAGGCAGAACAAGTCTAACTAAGCTTATGCACATGTGCTCAGTCCCTTCAGTCATGTCTGACTCTTTGGGACCCCGTGGATGACAGCCCATCAGGCTCTTCTGTCCATGAGATTCTCCAAGCAAGAATACTGGAGTTGGTTGCCATGCCCTCCTCAAGGGGATCTTTCCAACCCAGGGATCGAACCAGCATCCCTTAGGTCTCCTGTGTTGCAGCAGGTTCTTTACCACTAGCACCACCTGGGAAGCCCAACTAGGCCTATAGCTAAGGGAAAAGAGACGGAAAACAGAACATTAGAATAACATTATTACTTGCTGTATTTGTTGAGAATTTACAAGAAAGAAATCTGCATGGGCAAGAAATAAGAGGTTTGAGGGCAAAACTGAAAAGGAGCAGAGAATCCAGAAATCTGGAGGCTCCCAGAATTAGAAAATTTGACTGCTTCTGGACTATACACAGTAAAAGAGGAGACTGAAAAAGGCTTTGAACAAAAATGGCCTTTTACATTTTCTATTGTGAATGGAGGGAAGTCAGACTTGCTGTCTATCAGGCTGAGCACATGAACTTCCCATGAAACCTATTTCAATTGGCCAACCAAGGACCCCTGTAAGCTGAGGAAAGGGGGAATTGCACAGAGGAAGCAAAGGAATAAATTAGGTCTGGGACTCTCTGGTGTGCTCTTTTGGCTAGAGTGACAGTACAGAATTTACTGTCCAACCCGGGATAGTTGTGAGAGTGAAAGAGGGCATTACTACTTAATATGCATGAGCGCTATTAATATAAACTGAGACTGTCCCTGCCAGACTGGGACACCCAGTCCCTCTGTTACTGGCAAATGGAGTCAACTACAAGAAGGCGGATCAGAAGCCAAGTAAGTTTCTGAGGGCATAACAAGGCCCAAAACTTGACAAGCCTTGCCTTTAAGCTACTGGCTGACTCTGAAAACAATGTGCAAGATGCCAAAATTGCATGGTCAGAGAGCAGGGGAAAAGGTTACATAGCCCCCAGTATGTGCTGCATGCTGAGTCACTCAGTCATGTCCAACTCATTTCGACCCCGTGGACTGCAGCCTACCAGGCTCCTCTGTCCATGAGGATTCTCCAGGCAAGAATACTGGAGTGGGTTGCCATGCCTTCCTCCAGGGGCTCTTCCCAACACAGGCATTGAAATCAGGTCTCCTGCATTGCAGGATTCTTTACCAGCTGAGCTACCAGAGATATCCAAATAGCCCCCAAAGAGGGCATATTTCACAATGACCATGTAACTGTGGGCTTGGAAGAAGACAGGCAAAGAACCTTCCAGTAGACAGATTCAGATCCTAGAGAATAATGTACAAAGGATTTACATCTAGAGAGCAGGGCCAGAGTCTAATCAAGGGACATCTTCTACCCTAGATGAGAGATCTTCCAAACGCTTCTTGCCATTTCTTTTTTTTTTTTGGTCACTGTCAATATTCCTAATTCTAAATGCTCACTTAGCTTCAGAAAATTAAACACAAACTCATAACTTGCTATTTGGGCATAATGCAATAAATTATGAACACTGCACGTAATGTGATGGTGGTGAGAATAAACTCAAAGAGTCATTTACAAAGATCACTGAGCTGCCTGCCAGGAGGCCATGATTCTCATCTAACCTTCACTATTAAGTGTGTGACCCTGGATAAATCATGATTCCTCCGGACTTCAGTTCCTTCATTTGTAAAATGAAGACAAGGATGCCTTCCAGTTCTATAATTCTAATTTAAAATTCTTGACCTCACTGAGCCAAAAGAACTACAAAAATCCTCTACAAAATGTCATTACCTGGAGAATCCATAATAGACTAGTGAGTCTGGTTTTTACAGCAGAAGCAACTCAGCACAATTCTAAAAAGTTATTTTGGCAAGAAGGACCTTGGCACTTTCTCATTTCTTGATTTTTCTATATTATTTTGCTCTCATTACAGTACATTAAGGAATAAAATATAGCCCTTTTTAAGGGGAAAAGAAACTTCCTTCCATTTCATTAGGCGTTCAAAACCAATCTAAAAAGAGAGGGGAGCTACACTGCAGATCTTCAGTCCAGGTTTGATGCATGAGACAGGGTGCTCAGGCCTGAGGCACTGGGATGACCCAGAGGGATGGAATGGGGAGGGAAGTGGGAGAGGGTTCAGGATGAGGAACACATGTACACCCATGGCTGATTCATGTCAATGTATGGCAAAAAATACTACAATACTGTATAGTAATTAGCCTCCAATTAAAATAAATAAATTTTTAAAAAAAGGAACACAAAGGAAAAAAATTAAAAAATTTTTCAATTCTTTTGTAATATTTACAAACTAAAATTCAGAATGTTTTAAATACCAAGATGCAATTTGGAGAAAACTTTCCACCTAAAAAATACCATAAAACTATATTTTATTATACAGTCAATATTCATTGAATCTTAAAAACATTATTTTTTCAAATAATAATTTTAGCAAGAAATTAATTGATTTTAATTAATTCACATTAATTAAAATGTGGAAAACATGTCTGCTAAATTTCAACTTTTGATGCTTCTAATTTTTGGAAGAAAATAGCACTTGAGACTGTCTTCTTCACTGATAAAAGACAAAAAGTAATATTCCATGCTACATTCTCAACTCATTAATATTCAATATTTGTTTTTCTCTTTCTGACTTACTTCACTCTGTATTACAGACTCTAGGTGACTCAATTTCACTCACTTTTATGGCTGAGTAGTATTCCCTTGTATATATGTACCACAACTTATTTATCCATTCATCTGTCTATGGACATTTAGATTGCTTTTATGTCCTGGCTATTGTAAATAGCGTAGCATTGACATATATACACTACCATGTATAAAACAGATAGCTAGTGGAAAGCTGCTATATAGCACAGGGAGCTCAGCTCAGTGCTCTGTGATGACTTAGAGGGGTAGGATGGGGAGAGAAGCTCAAGAGGGAGGGGATATATGTATACATATGGCTGATTCACATTGTTGTACAGCAGAAACAAATACTACGTTGTAAAGCAATTATACTCCAATTTTTAAAAATTAAAAAAACCCAATATTCTACATAGATATTTTTTACTCATAATTAATACAGTTTTATATATGTATAAGGATAACTTGACGGTTCAGTGATAAAGAATCTGCCTTCTAAGCATGAGACCTAGGTTCAATCTCTGGGTCAAGAAGATTCCCTGGAGAAAGAAGTGGAAACCCACTCCAGTATTATTGCCTGGGAAATCCCATGGACAGAGGGGCCTGGCAGGTTACAGTCCATGGGGTTGCAAAAGAGTTGGACACAATTTATTGACTAGACAACATACATGTATAAAAGTAAGAGCCAAACATTTGTCACTTCAAATCACTATATGCTGGATAAAGTAAAAACAGCCAACATTTTGCAGATCATGCTATCACATACCTTAATACCAGTGAGTTTCTAAATCAGTTTTATTTATTGTCACTGACTACAAACCTATGGACCAGATGTTGCACTACCATATAAAACAAGGAATATAAACTCTACAGTGCTTTGAGGAAAGATCATTCAATTATCTGTTGAGTGAATGAAACAATAAGGAACTAGAATAAGCACCATAAAATACCCTGAATCTCTAAAACACAAATTTGAAGGTGTACTTGAGATTATATAAAAGATATAAATAAGTTTGAATAGTGGAAAATTTGTAAGTGGAATATTTTAAAAATGCTAAGGAAATTATTTAGAGATATTTGATAGTAACTCTCAGGTAAAAGAAGATTTTCACCTTCCTCTGCTAAGTCACAGTGTCATAACTTTTTAATGATAAAAATTATCCCTTAAGGGACTGTTTCAAAAATTTATGTTTATATTAAGTACTGATGTTGAGAAGTCTCTTGTTTGTTCTTATGCAGAATACTTTGTGTACAACAACTTTTCTTCTTTGGATTCTGGGAGAGTGTCTTGTATTATTTCTCTGATAACTTTCTCCCATTTTCTCTTGGATTAAGTGAATGACTGAACTTTCTGGATCATGTCTCTAATGATTTCTTCCTCAGATTTATCTTTCAATCCCTGTCAGTCAGTCAGTCAGTTCAGTCACTTATTCATGTCTGACTCTTTGCAACCCCATGGACTGCAGCAGGCCAGGCCTCTCTGTCCTTTACTAGCTCCTGGAGCTTGCTCAAATTCATGTCCATAAAATTGGTGATGCCATCCAACCATCTCATCCTCTGTCATCCCCTTATCCTCCCACCTTCAATCTTTCCCAGCATTAGGGTCTTTTCAAATGAATTAGCTCTTCGCATCAGGTGGCCAAAGTACTGGAGTTTCAGCTTCAACATCAGTCCTTCCAATGAATATTTAGGACTGATTTCCTTTAGGATTGAATCGTTGGATCTCCTTGCAGTCCAAGGGACTCTCAAGAGTCTTCTCTAAGAGCACAGTTCAAAAGCACCAATTCTTCTGTGCTCAGCTATCTTTATAGTCCAACTCTCACATCCATACATGACTACTGGAAAAACCACAGATTTTACTAGACAGATCTTCGTTGGCAAAGTAATGTCTTTGCTTTTTAATATGCTGTCTAAAAGCTGGTCACAGCTTTTCTTCCAAGGAGCAAGTGTCTTTTAATTTCATGGCTGCAATCACCATCTGCAGTGATTTTGGAGCTCAAGAAAATAAAAGTCTCTCATTTTTTCCATTGTTTCCCCATCTATTTGCCATGAAGTGATGGGACTGGATGCCATGATCTTAGTTTTCTGAATGTTGAGTTTTAAGCCAACTTTTTCACTCTCCTCTTTCACTTTCATCAAGAGGCTCCTTAGTTCTTTGCTTTCTGCCATAAGGGTGGTATCATCTGCATATCTGGGGTTATTGCTATTTCTCCCAGCAATCTTGATTGCAGCTTGTGCTTCATCCAGCCCAGCATTTCACATGATGTTCTCTGTATGTAAGTTAAATAAGCAATCCCTGTAAGAAATTTGTTCCAGCCATCATATTCTTAATTTTTGTGGGTTACTTTTTGTTCTTTAATTTTTCTTTCTTTTCTTCTCTTTAAAAAGGTCTCTGTTATCCATGTAAAATCTCACATTTTCAGAGACAGTACTTATAGTCTGTTTCTTAAGTTTCCTATTTCTGTCTATAGTTCTGTCTTAGAGTTCTCTGTTGCTCTTTATTTTTGCCTTCCTATGGGAGGCATTTCCAAATATTTGTTGATCTTTGGCTGTCTCTTCCATTTAAGTGTAAAATTACTAGCAAAGCAAGATGGCAGCTCTGTCTGTGTGCTGAGCTTGTTAAAGGTGCTCTTTATTGAAAAGCAGCCAGCTGGCTTTCCCATTGGGGAACCCCTGTAAGGGGTTTCTCTGCAAACAGTCAGCTTCTCTAGAGAAACTCCCAGCACCTGAATGGGGACTTGGAAGTTTGGCTCCTGGTGATCAAAGTGCAGGGCAGATATCTACGTAACCCCACCTTTGGTGCTCCCGTGTCCCCGAGCCTAGGTTCTCTTAAGTTTCAACATCTCCAGAGAATAAACCTCTCATCCTCTGGGGAAGGTGGGTATTCATCTGGGTTGAGACGAGGACCCGTGTGTCCAACTGGTCCTTTTACAGACTTTCAACTGATTCTGTGTTTCTAACTACTCCTCCAGCCTGAGCTGTTAACTGTAATCACTGGACCTCCCAAGGTTCTGCAAGGCAAAACTGTTTCCTTTCCTGTTACTCTCCTCCGTGGTAGCTCAGATTTTCACCTTCCTCCACTAAGTCACAGCATCACAACTTTCAGTTCACATTAGTGGATTAGGGTTACTGACGTCATCTGCCTTTATCAAAAATAGACCTGGAATTTTTTATTTCCTTCGTTTTGGATGAATTCTGTAATAAGAGAAGGCAGACATTCTTTGCCATCTTAAAATCAGAACCTACAGTCTTTACATGACTTTACATATCGTGTGTCACAGTCTGAGGCCACTACAGTTTTGGTCTGCTGAGCACTTGCTTCCATTGCCCCTCTTTGAACTCCTTTGGAGAAAGCCTCTCTCACTCCAGGAGACCCAAGGGGGGCCTTCAGTCCCTGGGCACACATACACCCCTCTACTGCAGACCTGGAAATACAAATCCTCGGCTAGGACTCAGTGATCATTCATCACATGGGTTAAGGAGAGTCGATTCGCACCTTCTTTAAGGCAGGTAGAGAGGCATTTGGCCCAATGAATTCTCTTTCCGTTGGGTCTGCTAAACTGAGACGATGACAGTCCCAAGTTGCTGCTGGCCAGTCATCTTACTGATCACATGCTGCCTTCGAGAATGACGAACAAACAAACCGGCAGAGCCGAAAAAGTCCAGCTGAGATCATCTGAGTTCCTGGCTGCAGCCATGCCTGAACGCCAGATGCACCTCTGGAAGCCATAGTAACATAAGCAATTAAGTTCCTTTGATTTTCATAAGCTGGCTTGAGCTGACCTTCTTGTATTTGCAACTGAAGGAGTTCCGATGAATTTATCATTTAATTGAAGTGTTCCAAATTACTAACAGTTGAAAGATACAACACCATTTCTTTGCCAAAAATTAAACAGCCTAATTTCTTTTATTAAAATAAAATCGCAAATCATAGATAGCATACACATATGTCCTTTTCGCCATTTAGGTAATATACTTTGATTTTATCTAAATATTCTCATTTTTCAGGGCAGTGTACCTTGGAGAAAGAGATATACATGTTCTATAGTTTTACAAACCCAATAGCCCCTAACCTGCAGAACAAATTTCATCCAGGGACTTCAAAAAGTCTTGTCATCTCTTTAAACCTTCTCTATCAGGGCTCTTAGTTTTTAATAAACTTCAGCTTGTATGTCTGTCTTGCATAAAAGCTATGTGGAAAAACAAAATAATGTATCTCAAAGTATTTGTTCCCTTTGGAAGAAAAGTAGGGCTTAAACATAAAGAATTATTCAGCCTCAATCTCTGATCTAGAGCCTGGATACCAGGATAATTTCAATGCAAGGGTTTAATGGGAAAGAGGAATACAGTAATAAGAGGCTTCCAAGGAAGTAGATGGGATACTTAGAAGTCGTGTGTCTCTGGATGATCCTCTTGGACTAACCTTTCCAACATCACCTCTGGGGCACTGTGCTCACCAGTCCACAGTCAACATTTAAGCCTCTGAGTCTAAAGTTCCTATTCCTATCTGGGTCTTTTATCAGTTTCAAGTGCATCTAGAGGCTGTGCAGGTAATCCAATAGCATGAGGAGGCTAAACATTATTAATGTATTATAATTATGCTACTTGTGCAAAAAATAAATCTTTTATTAAAATGCCAGTCTCTCACACTCTCTTTTATTGACTTACTTTTTTTCATGCAGCATTTGTATCTCTTATTTTACTTTCTCCACAGTTTGCTTCATAATGCTATCTTAAATAATAGCTTTTTGGCATAGAAACTCCTTGTATGCATAGAAATCATGTCTGAGTAAACACAAATAACAAGATAAAATTAACAGTTCAGTTCATTGAAACTGAGTATGTGCCATGCACTGTTCCAAGTGCTTTATAGGTTTTAACTCATTTTGTCTTCACTTCAACCCTACAAGGTGGGGCCCCTCATCCTCATTTTGCAGATAAGGGGGAGGAGGCACTGAGAGGGGTGAGCAACTGCCCAGATGACAGAGCAAACAAGGTATGACTCCAGGTACTTTGTTCCAGGGACCTCTGCCCTTAGACAATTATTCTGTGCTCTACCAAGAAACGTGCCATCAGTTATGGACTGAACTGTGTTCCCCAAAATGTTATGCTGAGGTCATAAGCCCGTGACCCCATGGACTGTAGCCCGTCAGGCTCCTCTGTCCATGGAATTCGTCCAGGCAAGGATACTGGTGGGAGGTACCATTTCCTTCTCCAAGGGATCTTTCCAACCCAGGGATTGAACCCATGTCTCCTGCATTAGCAGGCAGGTTCTTTACACTGAGCCAGCAGGGAAGCCCTGTCCTGGAACAGGATAGGTCCTATTACAATACGATGGCTCTCCTTACAGGAAGAAAGTCTGGACACAGGGAAGACAGTAATGAGAAGATGGGGGTAGAGGGTGGAGTGATGCAGCCACAAACCAAGGAATGCGTCGTGCCACCAGAGGCCAGAAGAGGCAAGACGGATCCCCTGAGAGGCCTTTGCAGGAGCAGGGCTCTGCCAGCACCTTGATTTCAGGTTTCTTACCTCCAAAACAGTGAGAGAAAAACTTTCTGTTGTTTAAAGCCACCCAGTTTATGGTACATTGTTACACACAATAGTCCAAGGAGAATAACAGTCTCTCACGTATATTGAAATATGCTATCCTATCAACCTGTTATTTTCAATTTTAACACAAATGGCAGAGTGGGTAACATTTAACTTTCCTCTTAATTCTATTTAAAGAAAACCAACAGTGAAGGGTGGGGGTTGCAGGGGGTTAGGTTGTGAGAACTAGAAAGCTCTCACTCATCTCACAGAGGCAGCTCCTCACTAGCTCTAACGGATGACAGTCCCCTCGAATAGCAGGCCTAAAGCTGTCACATCTTACAGTTTTCCAGAAAACCCAGAAATCTGGATGCACACATTAAAGGGGTTAAGAGAAAATCTAATTAGGAACTTGTTAGAATAATACCAGTTAATAACGTTATTCATGTTGAAAATGAACACTGTGCAGGCCAAATGTGGTCCATAGTGATGGACCAAATTGGGCCACAGTGTCTGCTGTGTGTGTGCTCTTTGCTTCCTATGTCTCCTTTCCCTTTCTGGAGGCGTCCATCCACCACACCTAGGAGGCAGATTCAGGGTTGGCCCTAGACGTCAGGTGGGAGTCAGCACCTCAGCACCAGGGACTCTTCTTGGGATGTGTGGCAGATGAGGAAGAGTCCTACACACACCTGGTCCAAGGCTGACTGAGTGCAGTCTTCTGGATCCATATCTGAGCACTGTTTTAATACCATCCTTCCATGGTCTCAGCTGGTCTTCTGAAAGCCTTTATTGTTAGACTTAGGGCTTTAATGGGGTAAAGGTTTGGGTTAAGCCTAGGACATGACCTTGGTACTTCCCAGGCTCATGGCCACTTTATTCATAGTCTTGTCCTTATAACTTAATGAGTTCCCTATATTTCTTATCTCTTCTTTGTATACTTGAAAGAAGTGTAACTGGATGACAACAGCTCAGAGCTGTCTTTCAGTATTCACCATCCTGTAATCTATGAAAGGTACCCAGAAATCTGCAACCACTTTTGAATAGTAATTCTGTGAAAGCACGTTTACAAAATGTGACTTTCATACTTGGGCTTACTAAAAACTTCAAAAATACAAATTGTTCTGAGAACATTAACATTATTGCTAGTCTGATACATCTATGACTATTCAACTGACTTAGAATTTTTCAGGTCCTCACTGGCTACAAACATTTCTTCAGTATCTACTACAGTCCAAACCTGTTTGATATGGTGCAGAAATGAATCATCTCTTCTGGTGAGTGAAAGGGGGTCTCTGGGATGCTGCCAGGACTCTCTCGGCCGCAACTGAGATACCTAAATCAGGGATGAGATACCTAATTCAGGGATGCACCTTGACACATCATGGTGGCAGGGATTATAAAGCTGACAAATGTTTTGGAAGCTTTGTAGAGCAATGGTAAGCAGTGAAATACCACAAAATCTGTCCAAGTCATCTCATTTAACGTTTTAAGGTTTTTATTAGTTCTTCCCTAGAATTAAAAATCTCTCATTTTTCCATGAGGTTTTACACCTATAAAATCATACTGAAATGCACTAGCTTAATATTCTCACAACAATCTCAGATGGTCAGTAAAATGGGTTTTATTCCCATAGGACAGATAAGGGAACTGAACCTAAGAGCAGCTTTGGTTGTCAGTGGGGAAGGCGAAACTTACTACACCCCAATCGGCCTCCAACCTCCAATTTCAAGTTACAGATCTTTCCCAACAAATAAAAGGCATGTGGGCTTGTAGGATCAAGCTGTTTAAATGGTGAGATGATCAGATTTGAAATTGAAACCCAGATCTATCACTGACTAGATCTTTGACCTCAGATTCATTTTTCAAACATTTCTAGAGTCCACGTTCCTCCACTGTAAAATGGGGTTAAGACCCTAAAAGACATCAAGGACATAGTACAGAGCAGCGCTCAACAGAGTTTAGTTCCCCTCTCTCCACATTCTCCGACAGGCTCCCTCAGGTCTAAGCAGACCATTCATCACCTGGTTAAACATCTGGATGATTAACGAAAACCTGTTTTATATTAAAAAAAAAAGTGGAGATGTTGATAACAATAAATAGTCACAGGCAAACAAGGCCATAACAGAAAGCGCTGTCGCATAAGCACTATTACAAAACAGCCAAGAGAGTGGTTCTTTTTTTTTTTTTTAAACCCACAACGTTGAATCTTTTTTTAAAGGCGGCAGGTCACATCAAAACATCTCATCTTGAATTTATTCTCTGCCATCTAATAAACAAGGCCCATTGTTGTCAAACATAAATTATTTAAAACACACCAAAGAGATGAGAAATACATTCAACTAAGGCAAGGTCTGAGACTTCTGAGTGTGGATACCCTGGCAGCCTTCACGTCCCACATCAGCCCCCAGGATCATTTGGCGTGTCAGTGCCACAGGAGAACTAAAACTCTAACCTCTTTCATCTCCTATCTGCTGGCTCCCCTGGGTGAGGATGGGGTAGGGGTGCTCATGGACCAACACCAGCAGTGGGTGGGCCTGGAGAGGAGACTGGGGGCTGCAGAAATGGGCAGGACCCAAGCATAAACTCAGAGCAAGGATAACTGCTCCTGTCAGGAGGCAGGCATGAGTCTGCTACTAGAAAAATGAAGCAACTATCAAATTCAATGCTAAAAATATTACAGTGCATAGCATAATTTAGACTACTTCAAATTTCAATGAGATGCTGAAGAACTATGTGCCAATAAGTATGGTATATGTGACTCTGGCTGTTGGCACAATTTCGCAGAACTGGGGTTATGTTATTGCATATGTGGGTGGTTATTAAATGCTTAATGCTTAAGCTAAAGGTCGTATTCCTCCTGCACATAACTTCAGTTACATTTATGAGTTAGACTTGGTCCATGAGCAGACAATGGTCTCCTTCCATTAAGTGCAAACTGGGGGAAATTGCTGTATAAGTTGCCAGGCTGTGAGAGAAAAGAGATCACACTAATGAGGGTGAAGTGGTGTAATAGGTTTATAAAACAAATCACACCAAGCTCAAGAAAGATACTGTCAACTCCCACACACCCAAATTAAAAATGACCCCCCATGTAACAGGACAACTGCAGCCCTGTTTACCATCCTCATCTTCTGTGGGGAGGGTCAGGAGAACAAGTGCCTCCTTGCCCTCAATTCAGAGGACATGAGAGTACCAGTGACCTAGAGCTAGATGTCTCTTATGCAAATACTGGAAACCCAAAAGCTACTGTCATGAGGGTATTTAATATGGGGGGCCACTGCCAGAGCCCCTGCTCAGACTTCCTACTGCTCAGGCTGCCCAAGAAGCCCCTATTTTGTTTCCAGGACATAAGAGATATGCTTCCTCGGTGTGTATGCCCAGCAGTGGGATTGCTGGGTCATATGGCAGGTCTATTTGCAGTTTTTTAAGGAATCTCCACACTATTCTCCATAGTGGCTGTACTAGTTTGCATTCCCACAACAGTGTAAGAGGGTTCCCTTTTCTCCACATCCTCTCCAGCATTTATTGCTTGTAGACTTTTGGATGGCAGCCATTCTGACTGGTGTAAAGTGGTACCTCATTGTGGTTTTGATTTGCATTTCTCTGATAATGATGTTGAGCATCTTTTCATGTGTTTGTTAGCCATTTTTATGTCTTCTTTGGAGAAATGTCTGTTTAGTTCTTTGGCCCACTTTTTGATTGGGTCATTTATTTTTCTGGAATGGAGCTGCAGGAGTTGCTTATATATTTTTGAGATTAATTGTTTGTCCAGTGCTTCATTTGCTATTATTTTCTCCCTTTCTGAAGACTGCCTTTTCACCTTGCTTTTAGTTTCCTTTGTTGTGCAGAAGCTTTTCATTTTAATTAGGTCCCATTTGTTTATTTGTGTTTTTATTTCCAATATTCTGGGAGGTGGGTCATAGAGGATCCTGCTTTGGTTTATGTTGGAGAGTGTTTTGCCTATGTTTTCCTCTAGGAGTTTTATAGTTTCTGGTCATATGTTTAGATCTTTGATCCATTTTGAGTTTATTTTTGTGTATGGTGTTAGAAAGTGTTCTAGTTTCATTCTTTTACAAGTGGCTGTCCAGTTTTCCCAGCACCACTTGTTAAAGAGATTGTCTTTTCTCCATTGTATATTCTTGATTCCTTTGTCAAAGATGAGGTGTCCATAGATGTGTGGATTTATCTCTGGGCTTTCTATTTTGTTCCATTGATCTATATTTCTGTCTTTGTGCCAGTACCATACTGTCTTGATGACTGTGGCTTTGTAGTATACCCTAAAGTCAGGTAGGTTGGACGACAATTGAAAGAGACACGTGTGCCCCAGTGCTCATTGCCGCATTATTTACAATAGCCAGGACATGGAAGCAACCTAGATGTCCATCAACAGACGAATGGATAAGAAAGCTGTGGTACACAATGGAATATTACTCAGCCATTAAAAAGAATTCATTTGAATCAGTTCTACTCAGGTGGACGAAACTGGAGCCTATTTTACAGAATGAAGTAAGCCAGAAGGAAAAACAAAAATACAGTATACTAACGCATATATATGGAATTTAGAAAGATGGTAACGAGAACCCTGTATGCGAGGCAGCAAAAGAAATGCAGATGTACAGAACAGTCTTTTGGACTCTATGGGAGAGGGCAAGGGTGGGATATGGGAGAACGGCATTGAAACATGTTAATTATCATATGTGAAATCAATTGCCAGCCCAGGTTTGATGCTCAGGGGTGGTGCACCGGGATGACCCAGAGAGAGGGAATCGAGAGGGAGGAGGGAGGGGGGTTCTGGAAGGGGAACATACGTATACCCATGGCAGATTCATGCCAATGTATGGCAAAACCAACACAATAATGTAAAGAAAACTTTTAATAAATAAATTAAAAAAAAAAGAGATATGCTTCCATATCCAGAGTCAGAGGTTCTCTACAACGGTAGTCCCCAGCGTTTACAGCATCAGGGACAGGTTTGGGGGAAGACAATTTTTCCACAGAATGGGGCAGGAGGATGGTTTTGGGGTGAGAAAACACATTACATTTATTTCTATTATTATTACATTGTGATATATAATGAAATAATTATACAGCTCACCAAAATGCAGAATCAGTGGGAGCCCTGAGCTTGCTTTCCTGAGCTCAGGCAATATTGGGAGCAATGGGGAGAAGCTATAAACACAGATGAAGCTTCCTCACTTTCCCGTGGCTCACCTTCAGCTGTCCAGCCCGGTTCCTAACAGGCTGCGGACTGGGGATCCCTGCTCTACAAACAATGTGATATGTTGTGGCTGCATCAGTACTTATGAGTCAAACAGTCTTGGGAGGGCAGACTGAGAAACTTAATGACTATTTATAACTGTTTTTTGGGAAAATGTTTTCTGCATTCCAAACAACGGAATTGGACATGAACTTTGGGACCACAGTTTATTTCTGAGGCTGGGAACTGACTGTGTCTTGCTAATTACACCACGATCAGTGTTTTCCCAGGACAAGATGGCAGCGTGGAGGTCTGCCAGGGGGACAGGACAAGAATGAATGTTTGCCATGAATAGGGACCATGTGTGTCTGTAAGGATGTAAGATAGAGGGGAGGATGGGAGAAAAGCTCAGGCACATTCTTAATTTGTTAAACAAATACTGAGCATTGTTAAAGGTTATACTGAATGCTGTGCAAGACAAAACTATGTTAAGACAAGATATTTGATTTTCTGGTCCTCATAACCTCCCTGGGAGATAAGACAGACACCAACACCCATACACTGAAGTGGCAGGGTAAAATATGCTGAAATAGTGGTAAAAACAAAACCCTGGGTGAAGTCAGCAGAGACGGAAAGCTTGTGCTTCTAGCTGGAGTGATCAGGGGAAGCTTCATGGAGGAGTCCACGCCTGAGCTCAGCCTTGAAGGTTTGCACAAGATTTCAACAGGCAGAGAAACCAGAAAAAGAGGAGCAGGGGACATTACAGAGAAACACCAACAAAAACAGTCCAGGTCGAGATGTAGAGGCAAGAACAACAGTGAGATTTCAGAGAATAGGAAGAGAGCTAAGCTGGCAAAAGATGGGGATATTTTAGAAGCTCGATTAAGGGCTCTGAATGTGGGCATAGGCATGGATTCTATCAGCAGCAAGTGAGGAGCCACTGAAGGGTTTTAAAATTATTGGAGTGGCTCTACATGCAGATCTGTAGGGCAGCGAAAACAGGACAGACAACAGAATGAAGAAGACAATGAGGAGATAATTATAATAATAGGGACTGGTTAAGATGACACCTCAAAGCTAGGTATTTGGATAAATAGCTACGTATTAAGGTTCCAGTAATAATTACTAAATATCTCCCTTTAATGATCAAGAACATATTTAGAAAAGCCAGACTTAAGAAACTGAAAATATATTTGCTACAATGGAAAACCATTTTAGAAACATTAAGTTTGGCCCATAGTTGGGAATTGATACCTAGACTTGATACAAAATAAAGGATGGTCATGTGGTGCTACTCTCATTTTTAAAGTAATACCTTGAGTTTAAACATTATATTTTCAACAAGCACATGAGATTTAGCAAGTAATCATCTCTTCAATATCTTCCAAGACCAGTGATTCAAGATACAAGGGAACTATAAGATATTCTGAGCAATGGAGCCTTGAGAAATCATCAAAGGTGGTGAACTTAATTCTCCACATTTTTAAATTAGTCTTAAGCGGGTGCTGAGTAATGTGAGCGGACTTACGTGAGTTGACTCGACTTAGCAAACGTCTTCTAAACTTCACGTTTTCAGAGCTGGCTGAGACATAGCATTCATCTTTACCTGAAAACAAATGTAATGAAAGTATGAAACTGAAAGAATTGGTAGGTAGCTTACAGAAGCTAATTAGATGACGCACCTAAAGAGTTATATTTAGTTCTATAAAACTGATAGGTAGGTATAATTTAAGAACTTAAAATAAAATTTTCAAGTTATGCTCAAAGACTCCTAAAATAGGAGGTATAACACATTTCCTTCCTATGTTTTTATGTCAATCTCCTAAAAGTTCTGGAAAAGAATGTATTTAAGCTGGATTTACACTGGATCATTTAAAATCTAGTCACTGATCAAGCCCTACTCAGTACTATATCATGGAGAGCAGGGAGAGGTGAAGTTGAGTAAGATATAGCTCCCATCCTCAGGAAATCCACAAACCACCAGAGACAGACGAACATGAATAACTCCACATCAAGGGAGACACAGTAAACGCTAAAAATGGTGTAAAGCGCTACTAGATTTGGTGGGGCAGGGGTATTACTTACTATAGAGAAAGTATGTGATGGCTCTGCATTATGGACTGAACTGTGTCTTTCAACCCCTTCCCCCCTCTAGTTCATGTGCTGAAGCCCCAATCTCCTAGTACCTCAGGATGTGACTGTATTTGGAGATAAAGCCCTTTAAAAGGTGACTAAGGTAAAATGAGGCCTTTAGGGTGGGCCCAACCAGACCACCTGACCTGCCTCTTGAGAAACCTGTATGCAGGTCAGGAAGCAACAGTTAGAACTGGACAAGGAACAACAGACTGGTTCCAAATAGGAAAAGGAGTACGTCAAGTCTGTATATTAGTCACCTTGCTTATTTAACTTCTATGCAGAGTACATCATGAGAAACGCTGGACTGGAGGAAGCACAAGCTGGAATCAAGATTGCCAGGAGAAATAACAATAACCTCAGATATGCAGATGACACCACCCTTATGGCAGAAAGCAGAGAAGAACTAAAGAACCTCTTGATGAAAGTGAAAGAGGAGAGTGAAAAAGCTGTCTTAAAGCTCAACATTCAGAAAACTAAGATCATGGCATCCGGTCCCATCACCTCATGGCAAATAGATGGGGAAACAGTGGAAACAGTGATTGACTTTATTTTTCTGGGCTCCAAAATCACTGCAGATGGTGATGACAGCCATGAAATTAAAAGACGCTTACTCCTTGGAAGGAATGATCAACCTAGATAGCATATTGAAAAGCAGAGACATTACTTTGTCCACAAAGGTCTATCTAGTCAAGGCTATGGTTTTTCCAGTGGTCATGTATGGATGTGAGAGTTGGACTATGAAGAAGAGTGATGAATAATTGAAGCTTTTGAACTGTGGTGTTGGAGAAGACTCTTGAGAGTCCCTTGGACTACAAGGAGATCCAACCAGTCCATCCTAAAGGAGATCAGTCCTGAATATTCATTGGAAGGACTGATGTTGAAGCTGAAACTCCATTACTTTGGCCACCTCATACAAAGAGCTGACTTATTTGAAAAGACCCTGATGCTGGGAAAGATTGAGGGCATGAGGAGAAGGGGATGACAGAGGATGAGATGGTTGGATGGCATCACCAACTCAATGGACATGAGTTTGGGTAGACTCTGGGAGTTGGTGATGGACAGGGAGGCCTGGCGTGCTACAGTTCCTGGGGTCACAAAGAGTCGGACACGACTGAGTGACTGAACTGAACTAATCCAATGTAACTGGTGTCCTATAGGAGGAGGAAGTTAGGAAACACAGAGATACACCAGGAGAAAGACCACATAAGGACATGGCAAAATGATGGACACCTGGAAGCTAAGGAGAGAAGCCCCTGGGAAATCAAGCCTGCAGATACCTAGATCTCAGATGCCTAGTTTCCAAGACTGAGCAGACAAATTTTTGTTGTTGAAGTCACTGGTCTGTAATATTTTGTTATGTAGTCCTGGCAAAGTAACATACTCTGTAATGGTGACACTTAAATTCAGTTTTAAAAGAGATAGGACTTATAGCAATCAGATAAAGGTAAGGTTTGGAAACAATATCCCAAGAAGAAACAAAAACTACTTTATTTTAGGCACAGAGGCCACAATACAGTGTGTAAGCTCAGGAAAGTCAATAAGCTTCTGTAACAAGAGCATAGTTCAAGAGTTTCAAGAGAAGGTAGACTTAGCCATGTTAAGAGGGGAAATTGTTCTTTCTTCATGGTTAGAAATGGAAGAAAGGATGGATGGTGAATACAGGTAAAAATTACTGTTTGTAAGGGTGTCAAATTGAGGAAGTTAAGGTCAATAGAAAGGCCATTTACTGTGATAGAGGAAGTAGGGAGGAAAGGAGAGGTGGAGAAACAGTACATAAATGAAGACATACCTGAATTTAAGGGCTTAAAAGAAAAAAGAGAAGAGAAGAGAAAGGGGTTTTCAGCCTCTGAGATCTTGAAATGATTCTGACTGATAGAACCGAGCAACTTAAAAGAATAATGAGTTCTGAGTATCAGAAATCCCAAAACATGAATTGGAAGAAACTGATATAATTACATGGTGTGGTGTGGAGAGGACAGTTTCAAGTGTGATGTTGAAACAACTGAGGAAGTTAGAGTGATGGCCCTCTTGGAAATCAACCAATAACAGACTCAGAAAGGGGGAGATGGCAGCATAAGAGTTAGAGGAAAAGGAACTGATGCATAAAGGTGGTACCTCGATCCCTGAATTGTCAGTGGAGAGCAAAGGAACATATCACCCTCCCTGTAAAATCTATAGATTAGAAAAATTAAAAAAAATTTTTTTGAGATGGTTGTGGGGAAAAAAAAAATTGGCAATACTTACAAGAACCAGGTTTAAATTTCTGGGGAGGAAGGGAAGAAATCTGGGGGTAACATCAAAGTTACAGGGACTTCCCTGGTGGTTCAATGGTTAAGACTCCATGCTTTCAATGCAGGGGCTCAAGTTCGATCCCTGGTCAGGGAACTAAGATCCCTCATGCTGTGTTCCTTTGAAAATGTTAATAAAACTGACAAACACTTACTAAGAAAGAAAGAGAAAGCTCAAATTAACCGTATGGTATTAAAAAAAGACATTGTTAATCTGAGCTTTCTCTAGTTTTTTTGAATTTAGTTTGCACTTCTTTTTGTAGCTTTTTGAGATGGAAAACTATACCTTATGTTGAAAACATATGCATTTACATTTAAAGTTATCCAGTACTCCCTTCTAGGCATTACTTTGTGTCTCACAAGTTTTGATACTGTTCAATATATTTTGATCATGTTTGTATTTCTTTGACCCATGGATTATTGAAAAGCATGCTATTTATTTTCCATGCAAACTTAGGGTTTTTTATGCTTCAGTTATATATTTATAATTTATTCTACTGTGGAACATATACTATATGTTATTCTTTGCAATCTGTTGAGGTTTGCTTTTTGGCTTAGTTTATGTTCTATTTTGGTCAAAATTCCTTGCATGCTTGAAAAGAATGTGTATTCTGCAGTTGTTGGGAATAATATTCTATAAATAGGAATAGGTCAAATTAACAACATTGTTTAAATATTCTATCACCTTACACTTTTAACAATCATGTTAAAAATCTGCTTGTTACATTAGTGGTTGAAAGAAGGTTACAAAATTGTGCAACTATGATTTGTCTATTTCTTTTTGTCCTGTCAATTTTAGCTTTACGTATTTTCAAGTTATGCTATTAGGAACACATAAATTTAGCACTGTTCTGTCTTCCTACTGAATTGATCATTTATCATTATAGAGCATCCCATAATTCATCCTTCTGTAAGGACTACTATGTTTGATACTAACATATAAGACTTCCTTTACTCAGTATTTGTATAGTGTACCTTTTATTTTTTTCCATATCCTTTTATGTGAAATATGTCTTGTCTTAACTATACATTGTCATCTTTTTAAATAAATCTAGTCCAAAAATTTCTGGTTTTAATTGGAAGAAGAACCCTATTTACATGTAATTTAATTATACTTACAGATACTTTCATGTTGTAAATTTTCTATTCATTCCCTCTGTTCTTTTTCCTTCATTTATTCTTCTTTTTTGATACTCAATTTTTATTATTTTACCTTTGGTAAACTTTTTTTTAAACATCTTTTGAGATTACAGTTTCTTGATTTCAGATGACTTTTACCACTTCCTGGGTAAGGCAAAAAATGTCAGTTTAACTTCATTTACACCTACTGGTCCTTTGTTCCACTGATTTTAAATATTTTATTTCTACTTATGTTTAAAGCCCCACAAAACATTAATACTGTTGCTTTCAAAGGTCTGAAATCTTTTACATAGGCTTCCCTAGGCTCCTCATTTTTCCTGAGGTTCTATGGCTCATCTGGGATCATGTTTCTTCAGACTGAGTAACTTCCTTTAGTATTTTTGTACTATGGGTCTACTTGTGATAAAATTTCGCACCTTTTGTCTAAAAACATCTTTATTCTGCCTTCATTAAAAAAATATTTTTGCTGGGTACAGAGCTTCAGGTTGGCAGTATTTTTCCTTTCTGCATTTATTTACAGATGCCATTCCTTAATGTTCTGATTTTAATAATGTCTGTAGGGCAGTCAGCCACCAATCTTACTGCTGCTCCTTTGAAAGTAGTGGGGCTTATTTCTTTTGGTTGTTTCAAGATTTTTTCTTTATAGCTGGTTTTCACAAGTCTCACCAAGTTGTACCTAGGTGTAGTTTTCTTCATATTAATCTTGCTTGGGGTTCACTAAATTTCCTGTGCTTCTTGAATTTGTGGATTGCTATCTTTAATCAGTTTGGAAAACCCTTGGTCATTATTTTCTCAAATATTGCTTTTCTCTTTCTCTCCTCCAGGGACTCCAACCACATGTATGTTAGATGAAGTGACTTGATTCTATGTCTCCTAAGCTGTTTTGTTCTTTCCATTCTTTTTCCTTTCTGAGACTGTACTCTCCCACTGAACTGTCCTTTGGTTCACTAGTTCTAGTTATTTATTTTTTGTTGTGCCTACTTTGCTCTTAAACTCAAATCTTAATTTCAGATGTCATATTTTTCAGCCCTAGGATATCCATTTAATTATTTTTTTAATATTTCCACCTTTCTGTTAATATTGTTCATCTTTTCATCCATTTATCTAACTGCTTCCTTTATTTCCTTTACACATTTATAACAATTATAAAATCTTTGTTTGGTAACTCCAAAAGATCTGTATCACTGGCAGATCTGCTTCTATTTATCTTCTTTGAACACCTTTTTTTTTTTTTTTACTTTTCACATGTCATATAACATTCTACTGTATTCTCAATATTTTTAATGTAACAGTCATAAAACTGTGGCTGACATTATTTCTCCCAGTGAGGGTCCATCCTTCCCTCTATTAGATTGGTAGGGTAAGGAGCTGTTCACTTCAATATAATTGTTTCACTTCTGGTGCAAAATGTCTCAAAGGTGAAATTAATTGTGTTTATTGCAGCTGTACCCTAACCCTACCACACAGAGACTGTCTCCTAAGCACTGCAGGACTGCAGAAGACATCACTGCATATTTCCAGCTCAACTTCCCAACCTCCCATCCTGTCTCAAGGCTCAGTAAACAATCTACCAGGAAACCAGCTGTGTGTCTAAAGCCTCCCTAGGTTCCAGTTCAATATGCCAGACTACGTGATCATCAAAACTTCCACAGTTTCTCTTTCCCTTCATAGAGTCTCACTTATACAGCAAGCTTGATCCTTAGCTAGTGTTCATTTTGAGCAAACACACTCAGGAAAGAGGACTTCAAGCAGTCTCACTGCATAGGTGCTCTTTCATTTCTGTTACTTCAGTTCATTCAGTATTCTTCCCATTCATAGCTCTAAGGTCTTCAAAACTATGACTGTGCTTGAGTGACACAAATATTTTGAAACTCCCCTCATCGAGAAGTGGGTACACACATGTACTTCCCAAGCTTTGTATCTGAATGGCCTCTTTGACCAATAAAATATGGTGGCTATGACAAGACACCAGTTTTTGGGTCTAGAGCTTAAAAGACATGGACAATTTTAAGATCATATCTAGGAATATATGGAAGGCACTGAACTGCACTAAAGAGAGCCAACTAACCTGATCGATGAAAAACAAACAGTTTTTGTATTCACCAATTTTTCTCCATTATTTGTCCGTTTTATATTCTATTTTATTGATTTCTATTTCTTGTTTTCTACTTCCAACTTACTTTGGGTTCATTTTAACTTTCCAGCTTCTAAAAGTGAAAGCTTAGATAACTGGTTTTAGACATTTAGTCTTTTTTAATATTTGTATCTTAAAGCTATATATTTTCCTCTAAGCACAGCTTTTGCTACATAAATATTGTTCCCATGTATTTTCATTTTCAATCGAGTTAAAAATATTTTCTAATTTTTCTTGTGATTTCATGGAACCATGCTTTATTTAAAAGTGTACTACCAAAAAATAAATAAATAAATAAATAAAAGTGTACTACCTAGTTTCTAAATATTTGGGTAAGGAATTCTAGATATTCTATTGCTATTCATTTCTAATACAATTTAGAAATAGTGAAAGAACATGTCCTGCATAGTTCTAATCTTTTAAAATATATTGAGACTTGTTTTATGATCTAACGTATGATCTACCTTGATGAAAATTTCATGGGTACTTGAAAAGAATGTGTATTCTTCTATTGTTGAGTGCAAGATTCTATAAATGTCAATTAAGTCCAATTGGTTAACACTGTTGTTCCAGATTTCTTTTTTAAAATATTCTGCCAACTTATAAATCAAATGCTGAGAGAGAAGTGTTTCAGACTAACTACAACTGTAGTTTTGCCTATTTATCCTTTATGTTAAAGGATAACAAGGCATATATGCCACTCTGCTTATTTAACATATATGCAGAGTACATCATGCAAAACACCAAGATGGATGAAGCACAAGGTGGAATTAAGATTGCCAGGAGAAATATTAATAACCTTGGCTATCCAGATGACACCATCCTTATGGAGAAAATGAAGGGGAATTAAAGAGACTTTTTATTTTATTTACTTACATTATCATACACTGACATTTATTTATTTATTTATTTATTTACATTATCATACATTGACATGAATCCACCATGGGTATACATGTGTTCCCCTTCCAGAACCCCGCTCCCTCCTCCCTCCCGATTCCATCTCTCTGGGTCATCCTGGTGTAAAGAGACTCTTGATGAAGGTGAAAGAGAGTGAAAAAAGCTGGCTAAAAACTCAACACTCAAAAAATGGCTCTGTACCAGCCTAGAGAGGTAGGATGGGGAGGGAGATTCAAAAGGGAGGGGATATATGTATACCTATGGCTGATTCATGTTGAAGTTTGACAGAAAACAACAAAATTCTGTAAAGCAATTATCCTTCAATAAAAAAATAAACAAATTTTTAAAAATTGGAAAAAAAAAAAACAAAGACCATGGACATCCACTCCCATCACTTCATGGCAAACAGATGGAGAAAAATTGGCAGATTTTATTTTCTTGGGCTCCAAAATAACTTTGGACAGTGACTGCAGCCATGAAATTAAAAGATGCTTCCTTCTTGGAAGAAAAGCTATAACAAATCTAGGCAGCATATTCAAAAGCAGAGACATTATTTTGCTGACAAAGATCCTTAGAGCCAAAGCCATGGTTTTTCCAGTAGTCATGTATGAATGTGAGAGTTGGACCATAAAGACGGCTGAGCACTTAAAAAAAGATGCCTTCGAATAGTGGTACAGGAGAAGACTTTTGAGACTCCCTTGGAGAGCAAGGAGACCAAATCAATCAATCCTAGAGGAAATCAACCCTGAATATTCATTGGAAGGACTGATGCTGAAGCTGAAGCTCCAACACTTTGGCCACCTGATGCAAAGAGCCAACTCATCAGAAAAGACCCTGATGCTGGGAAAGACTGAAGGCAGCAGGAGAAGGGGATGACAGAGGAGAGACGGTTGGATAGTATCACTACTCAACAGACATGAGTTTGAGCAAACTCCGGGAGATGGTGAAAGACAGGGAAGCTTGGGGTGCTGCAGTCCGTGGGGTCGTAAAGAGTCAGACATGACTGAGTGACAACAACATCCTTTATGTTCTGTCAATCTTTACTCTAAGTATTTTGAAGCTCTGTTAATGGACTCATAGATATTTAGGATTGTTATGTCTTTTTGATAAATTGACTCATTATTATGAAATATCTCTCAATATTGCTAGTAACAGTCTCTGTTCTGAAGCCTATGTTGTTGTAATTAACATAGCCAATCCGGTTTTCTTAGTGATTAGTGTTTGCATGGCATTATCTTCTTCAATTCTTTTACTTACAACTTGTGTTCATATTTGAATAGGATTTCTTGTGAACACTATGTAGTTAGTAGGTCTTGCTTTTTTATCTAGCCTGATGATCTGTCTTCAGTGCATTTAAATCACTTATATGTAATATAACTACTTATATGGCTGAATCTGAAATAATCATCTTGCTATTTTCTAATCTATCCTTTGTTTCCTTTTTGCATTTTTTCTTGCCTAATCTGTGACTGAATATGTTTTAGTATTTCACTTTATCTTCCCTGTTGGCTTATTAGATGTACCTGTTTCTTTTTCAGTTTTATTACTCGGTGTTTAAACTATAGATCTTTAACTTACCACAACCTAAGTTTTAATAATGTTTTGGGCTTCCCTGGTGACTCAGACAATTTTATCACTTCAAAAATAAGAATTTTACAACAGAAGATACCTATTCCTTTCTTCCTGTCTTTTGTGTTACTGTTACTATCATTTAACTATAGTAAGACTGTCATCCTGGAGAAGGTAGGTGTAGGCACTCTGGCTGACAGCCCCAGCCAAAATTAGCTTTTGAATGATTCTTATCAAAGTACCAGAAATGTAAATATGAAGCTGTCTTAGAGTCTCGCAACCAGCTCTTCCTTCAGCTGAATGCCACCAACTAACCTCAGATGATGCTACATGGAGAATAACCACCAGCTGAGCCTGCCCTCTGCACTGACTTACAGACTGTGAAGTACAATAAAATGACTATTTTTCTAAGACTGTAAGTTTTTAGGTAATTTATAACAGAATCAGATAACATCTGTGCCATAACAGATACTGGCACATGGAAGTGGGGGCTCTGTAATAAAAATCTTAAAATACTGACATTGGCTTTGGGACCAAGTGGTGAGCAGAAACAGGGAGGGTCTTAGAAACAGTTAATGAAAGCCTCAAGGACATTAGTGAAAATGTTAACAGATGAAGAAATGACAAGCCCTCTTACACAGTGGTGGAAAATGTGCAGCACTGTTCCTTGCATAAAATAGAAAAGAGAAAATGTGCCCAATAAAGTGGTAGATTTGGCTAAGGAGATTGCCAGGCAGAAGGGTGAAAAGTGTTAGTCTCTTTTAGCCTAGTGTAATACAGGATACAAAGAGAAAGATAAGTTAACAAAAGAACTCTTCCATTTTCAAGCAGAATTTAGAGCTAACAAAAAAACCATTTCACTTTCAGGACTTTAAGGAGACAGGACTTGCTCTTTTCAAAAACAAAACATTTTTTCATCCCCATTCTGCCCAGACAGAAAACTAAGATATAGCTTCAAAGTAAAAGGTCAAGTTTAGGGCTGTCAGTAAAGCGTGGTTTTGGGATAAAAATTTCTAGAGTGTGACTGTAAAATACCATCATGATTACATGTTGTATCTAATTCAGTTCTAAGAATCTTAGGAGTGTGCCTTGTAAGACTATCTTTTCTAGATAAAAAAAAAACCTGTAGGAATCTTGAGGGTGTACCTTTTGGACTCTTTCAAACAGAAAAGCTTCACAGAATCTTATGGGTATCATCCTATAATGCCTTTATTCACAGTCTGAAGTAGAAAAAAACATATCTCAAAACAAATGTGAAAGTGGCTTCTGTCTAACAGAGTGGGCTATAATTTGATACACAGGAATTTCACAAAGTTTTTAAAAGAACTATGTCAGAGAGAACTGAAAGGAGCAGAAAGAAAAGAAAACTGAAAAGATGCTTCTGAATTCTCAAATTTTTACAAGCAGGAAGCAAGGTTGGCAAGACTACCCACTTGTAAACGTGAACCATTTCTTATATAAAATGATGGATGACTCAAGGGTTGCTAGGGTGAAATCAGGAGCCATGGATAATCATTTCCAGGGAGTAAAAATAATGCTAGTAAAGAAATGACAGCATTAGGATTTCAAAATTACTATGAACCAGTGAAAGCTATGCACCTCTTGCTTCCTGATTTTGAATGGAAATGTTTACTGCAGTGATTATATGCCTGTCTCTCTAATATATGTTGAATAAATAACTTGTCTCTTGAGGCAACTACACCAGGCGAGCTTCCTGCACATTTGGACCTGACTTAAATGACAAGGTCCTGGACCTGAAGCTTGAGAGTAAAGCTGTAGAGGGATGACAACTTCAGATTCTCAGAAGGGGTTGAGTACATTTAGAATATAGAAGGAATGTAAATCATCTGTGGCCAGAGGGTGAAGTGTAGTAGAGTAATGAAAAAAAAAAAAAAATGAAGTCGCTCAGTTGTGTCCGACTCTTTTGTGACCCCATGGACTGTAGCCTACCAAGTTCCTCTGTCCATGGGATTTTCCAGGCAAGAGTACTGAAGTGGGCTGCCATTTCCTTCTCCAGAGTATCTTCCTGACCCAGGGATTGAACCCAGGTCTCCCACATTGCAGGCAGATACTTTACCGTCTGAGCCAAGAGGGAAGCTCCAATTATCTTAGTAGAGTAAGATGGCCACAAATTCTCTGATACCTCTTCCACTGAGAGGTCACTCTATGTTCCATCTCATTGAAACTGGGAGGGCTCTGGTGCGGCTTTGACCAACACATGATGGTAGAAGTGATGTGGGGCCAGTTTCCAGTTTTAGACCTTCTTCTATAGCATCTCCCTTCTTCTCATCTCTTGGAAAATTCTCTCTAGGAGTCCTAAGCCACAATATGACAAGTCTGACTGTCTTGAGACTATGCTAAAAAGGTCATATAGACACATCTTCTACCTTTGTCCACACACCATATACGTGAATAAAGATATCCTAGATCCTCCAGAGCATCTAATCCTTCTACCAAATGAATACCATCCAGTGATCTTAGTCAATGCAATGTGGAATAGAAAAATTACCCAACTGAGACTTGTCTGAACTCTCAACCCACAGAACCATGAGCTATCCAGAATAAACCACTCAGTGCTGGGGCAATTAATTATGTAATAACAGATCACTAAAATAATGTCTTTTTGTAATTTACCTAGGTTGTTGCAGGACTCACAATGTCCTGTGTCAACCCTCTACTACCAAACTGGAAAAGGAAGCCTAAACCCAGATCTTACTCAAAAGTAATTTGCAAAGTTCATTATAAGGTAAAATTATTTGTTAGAGATAAAAAGGCCAATATTCTCAGAGATACTATAAAACAATTTTCCAAACATAACAAACTTCAACCAAGTTACTGCAATGAAAACCAACCATTTTCATCTTACTAAATAAGTTAGTTTGTATATAATCAAGCCAAAAGATGCACACACGGGTTGTCCTTTAGTTCATTTAACAAATGCTTATTTAGACACTTATTCATGATTAAAACACGACGAGAATTACAAATATAAAATTAACACCATTTGTAGTGGTCTCAAGCAGTGATTTAAAAAGAGAACATAAAGAAATGCTGGTATATTATGATAAATTATGAAGTACAAACCAGGTAGTAGCTGTTACTAAGGGGATAACATATATGTATACATACACACGTACATATGTATGTGCATGTTGACATTCATATCTTTGCAAACAGAAGAGTACATGGTACCAGTATGTGTGCATCTGTGTGTGTGTGCTCAGTCCCTCTGCAACCCTATGGACTGTAGCCCATCAGGCTTCTCTGTTCATGGCATTCTCCAGGTAAGAAAACTGGAATGAGTTGCCATGCCTTTCTCCAGGGTGTCTTCCTGACCCAGGGCCTGAACCCGAATCTCCTGCATCTAATGCACCGAAAGAGGGTTCACTTGATTCTCATTCAAGCCGCTCAGCCCATAACCATTCTGACAGCCTTAAGCTGACTGGTGTAAAGCTCCTATTTGTGGAGAACCCTAGACTTGAGATGGCAAGACCAAGGTCATACACATCTTTGCAGAACACATGGTACCAGGCACGATGCTGTGTATGTCATCATTCTCTAAGTATCTCTAAGTATTTGTCCACTGATTAACGTTACTATTCAGTGCTCTAGGATGGTCCTAAGGAATAACTATTTGGGAGAAAATATAAGCATTTTTCCATCATTAGAATAATAAATGGGTTTATTGGTTTTAGGAAATATTAACAGACTATAATTTAAGTAATTTGTGACTAAATGTCATTTTTCTCTATTACTGAGCAGTGCCATGGTTAGCCAGCCAAGTGGAAAGCACTTACGGACTTGGACACAGACTGTCGTGAGTAATTAGCTGTCTAGTAACAAAAAACTCTGAACAGGATCTATCATTAGAGACTAACAGGAAAAGTGAGAGTTAAACTATCAGACACATGCTTAACGACACACACACAGACCAAATCAGAATCTATAAAAGTAATGTCTACTTCATTTATTCAAACAAACCTCTCCTGAAAGCTGTCCATGTTGACAGGCTACCTCAGGCTCTGGGAAACTAAAAGAACGAGAAACAACAACGAGTCACATTGGCTTTCTAAGGCAGATCCAAACAGAATCAGTCTAGAAATTCCTCTACCTGCCTCCATGGGAAACCATAGATAAGGTGCATAAAAAGTATTTTATCTCACTACCTGAAGCCATGCAAATAGTCTACTTTGGCCTAAACACCAGCAAACTTTAATTATCCTAGAAACTCCTTCAAAGAGACATTGTTTCATTTCTGTCCATCCCTGAATCCTTAGGTCCCCAAGTTGGTGCGTGGGAACATGGCAATGTGCTCCAAGCAACAGAGCAGACTTGTCCTGAGCTGTGTTAGAGGGAAGCTCGTCACAGATGAGGCCAGGGCTGGAATAGGTACTCTGTATCCCTATCCATCAGTAGCTGCTGACACATATACATTGCTTCACAGGAACATGTCATTTGCTCCCAAAACTTTAGGGGGAAAGGGAAAAATAGAAAACCTTTTGCCAACCACAAAAATGTACATTTAAAAAGTTGTGGAACAAAAATGAGCTGCTATATACTTTAAAAACCAGACAAAAAGTAGAAAATAAATACCGCCCTACACTCAGCTACTACCTCCTGAATTGAACTGAAACAGAAAAGTTGCCATTTCAGCTAAGTGGCTTTGCATGAGGTAACTTAAAACACTCTACCGATCATGTAAGCTAAAAGTAAGATGGTGGCATCAAAATTTACCCTTTTCCAATCAGAATCCACTTTTCAAATGTGCTTTTAGAAGAAAAAATGTAATCTTCACTAGATCCAAAGGGCTTCTGTCTACCTAGAAATTCACCAGTCCAGGAATCAGAAGATTTTTAAATCTAATTTGACAACAGATTTGGTTGTTGGCTGCTAATGTGAATTTTAAAACTAATCTGTTAGTGCTCTGTTCTTGTTTTAAATCAAAGGCATTTCTTCTGGGCTGCAAATTAATGAGAGCAGCTAGCCTATCACATGGACCAAGAAGAGGTTTCTAATCTTCAGAAGCAGGAGGTCCGCCTACATACATGATCACCTGGGACAAACTTGGCTAGCACAAGCTGGAGAGAAGGTTATAGGAGCCTGGGAATGTTTAACATCAAGAGAGGAATTACAGCTCAGTAAGATCAGAGGGAATTACACAGGAAATGTGAACAGTAACCCTTTCATATCTCCATGCCCGCTCCCACTGCCCATGTGATAAATGAGGTCCTGCAGCCACCCAGCTATGTGAATACACAAGTCAACTGCAGAGGGGGCCTGGGAAAAAGCCATTTTACACACACACACACACCCCGCACAGCATAAATTTATGATGACATGATAAAATCATGTCCCTCCAGAAAAAAAGCCTTTAGCCTTTCTAACTGCCACATATGCACTCCATCACTGCCTTATCCAACAAGGGCCCTAAGTAAAAGTCCCAAAGAAACTTGAAGAATCAGGCGCGGGTGGGGAGGATGGAAGATTTGGCAGACTCTTCACAAGCAGGGAAACGTGGCTCCTCTGAAGCTGACCAAACAAACAGGTCTCCACCCTGGCTTATGTTTAAACATCTTGTTCCTAGTCAGTCTGTAGGGAAAACATTCTTTCCACAATAAATAATAGGCAATCAAATAGGAAAATTCTTACCCCATCCTTTATCTACTCTCTGTAGAAGTTTCTTCTGTACTGTAAGCCAGAAGCTTAGAGAAATCAACTGACTGCAAACTATCTTTTTAAAGAGTTGCTTAGGTATAGTCAAGGCACCTTAAAATATTTCTAGTTGCTAATTATGGAAAAGCAAGTATGACCTGCAGATTCTGGACTCCTTCAGAGACCCCCCACCCTGGTTAGGATCTCAAGAAGCAAAGCTACAACTAGCTCTGAGAAAGGAGGAAATGTTCAGTTTCTATAAATAGGTGAGTCTGAGAGAGATTCATTAAAAAATAAAGCAACAACAAACAACCAAAAAACACCATGGTGTTCAAGACAGTAAGAATACATAGGGGGAGTAAAATAAAATGAAGAGGAAAAGTGCTATCTTCAGTGGGCAAAGTCTAAAGTATGGAATGGAATTTTACATGTTACTCTGAAATAAGATTTCACTTTTTCCATTGGTATAACCAGGTTAGGGATGGTCTGCCACAAAGAGTAGGTCAAGAAATCAATGAAAGGGAATACAGAGATGACAAAGCAAATCACCAATGAAAATGAAAAGGCTTGGGTTTTTGGAACTATCCAGAAGAGGGAACAGTAAAACCAGAGAATTTTTTTTCAGCAATGTACCTCCTCCAAAGCCCAAGTATCTTCCTCAAGCAGCAAACTATACAAGTAGTGATCCTGTATGGTGATTGGCAGGCTTTCCTGATGGCTCAGTGGTAAAGAATCTGCCTGCCAAAGCAGGAGATGTGGGTTCCATTCCTGGGTTGGGAAGATCCCCTGCAGAAGTAAATGTCAACTTGCACCAATCTTCTCACCTAAAAAATCCCATGGACTGGCAGGCTATAGTCAAAAGGGTCACAAAGAGTCAGACAAACACACACACACACACACACACAGTGAACGGCAGGTCACCCAAAGAGCAACTGAGATTTTCACAGCTTCTAAGCAAGGATCAGTTCCCATCACAACCTAGACCAAATGGGAAATCAATGGTGCTCTCTCCTCATTCAGAATTGAGAGCTGACTTGAAAGGTCTCTTCATCCTTTTAAACCCATGTCTCCTTTTGACAAACATAAAAACCTCATGCCCTCTTTGAATGTTGAGATTTGAGGGTAATTTAAGTGTTACAACCAAAAAGACACAGCAATGTAATTTCTGATGGTTTTTCAAACCACATTCTACTGCAACAGAATTTAACAAATACTTTCCTATATAGACAGATATTAACACCTGTTTACTTTTCAAGACAAAATGGCCAAAATGTTTACAAATACTATGTATTAATGACAGTGAAAAGATATTTATTGGGACACTGGGTATGTCTCTTCTTGAGTTACTGCAGATGATCTTTTCAGTTCTTACACTAGGTCTGAAGAAATGCTGGCTATACTTCAGTATTTGTTTAGGCCTTCCCTGGTAGCTCAGACAGTAAAGACTCTGCCTGCAATGCAGGAGATTTTGGTTTGATCCCTGGGTCAGGAAGATCCCCTGGAGAAGGGAATAGCTACCCACTCCAGTATTCTTGCCTGGAGAATCCCATGGGCAGAGAAGCCTGGTGGGCTACAGACCATGGGGTCACAAAGAGTCAGACATGACTAAACAACTAACTCTTTCACATTCAGCAGTAGGGCCCCAGCTCCTCTCCTGAAGATCATAGAGCTCTGATACAGTTTTCTCTTCCATGGAATAAAGGACAGAGGAAAGAAGGTTACACTCTCAGGACAGGGGCAACAGTGAAAGAGGCAAACTGCAGACAACCTCAACAACAGTTCAGATGACAAAACGACAGAAGTATCACCCGATATTTGCACATTCACACAACGCTTCACAATGTATAAGACACTTCATGTAATTTCACCCACAACTTTACTAAGTATAAGGAGAAGAGGGCAGCAGAGGATGAGATGGTTGGATAGCATTACCAATTCAATGGACATGAACTTGGGCAAACTCCGGGAGATAATGAGGGACACAGACGCCTGGCATGCTGCAGCCCATGGGGTCACAACAAGTTGACACGACTTAGCAACTGAACAACACAAGTGGATATTATTATTATTTGACTGAAACATCATAAATTGCCCTTTTCAAGGTTCCCCAGCTAGTTGAGCAGCAGAGCTGAGATCTGAACCTTCTGACTGCTGTCCCAGATATTAAAGATCTTTATTCTGTCAAGAAATTTTAAAAATATCTTCATCCAAACTCTAAAGTCAGAGTACCCATAATAAACAGATTTTTTTTTCCTCAACCCACCCAACAACCACTCCCTGTCTACAAACTGCCATAAAAACGATCAGAGTTTCTGTGACTGTAGCTTTTTACCAGGATGGCCAAAAGCACAGTGAAAAGCATCTTTCAAATTTTATTCTCTGTGTATACCCTATGACTGATTCACATTGATGTACAGCATAAACCAACATAGCAACTATCCTTCAAGGAAAAAGAAAAAACACAAATCCTGCTCACACCTAGGGCTTGTATCCTATAACTGACCCCCATATAAGGACATCATCACAGGCACAGGCTCTGAAAATCATTAACTACTGAGGAAATGTCTGCGGTGTCTGTTCTTCATTTAGGATGAGTCAAACATGACACATGACCGGTCATGCCTGAAAGGTGAGCACACCCCCAGCCTCTGGCTTAGCAGAGACACCTACCTCTGGGGCTGGCTGGAAAGACCAATGGCACAGAAGAACGAATCTCACAGAGATAAAAGTTATATTCTTAACAATTAAAAGCAATCACTCTGTTTTATTTTTGAAGTTGTACTTAAGAATGATGATTAAATTACTTTAGTAATTTAATGTAAATGTAAGATAGAATAAAGCTGAAAGTTTATTCATGTAAAATCAGTTTTTACTCACCTCTGAAGCTTATTATGAAGACTGGGAGACAAAACACATGAAAGATGCTAAACATCTTGCCTAGCACATAGTAACTACTCAGTAAATGTCAGCTGTTATCAGCAACATTACTGCTGTTAAAAATAAGAGATATAATGGAGGGTCACACTTAAGTGAACCAGCAAAACATAATACATTTGTGGTTTATTTTTTAACATCTACACAAGTATCTCTTTTAGACATACAAATACATGTATATAAGTATTCAGAACAAGATCTGGAAGAATAAATGGTGAGAGATGACCCTGGGACTGAGATGGTCAAAGGTAACTTAAATCTGATGTGTAAGGCTTTAAAAAAAATATGTATTCCTTCTAACAATAAAATTAATTTTTAAGAAAGCAAAACAGAATAATAAAAGTATACAAAGTATTATTGTACTCTCTTCAACTGCATAGCTGATTTCAGTATTTCATGAAAAAGTTTATTTTATTTGCAGATAGGGTCCAAGTGAGGTTCTAAAGCTCCTGTTCTTTACTAACACCATTCAAGCTTTATTTCACAGACCGCTTTCAACAATCTTCCTAATGATATTCCTGTTCACTATATTGAAAATAACTGTCTGTGCAAACACACACACACACACGAAACTTCCTTACAATTTTATTAACTTTTAAAACCATTCAATGTATTTAATTAAGATCCAAGGAGGCTTTCAATATCCAAGAAGCCATACATCAAAACAGCTTTACATAAAACGATTACCTTTTTGCTTCAAATTTTGTGTGTGTTTATATCTCATAAACAGAAAGTCAAGTTGCGGATTCATTTTAAGGCCAAAGAGTTGCCTACTTAAAACCATCATAACAATTTCCAATGTCTTGAGGGTTGCTCTAATTAAAAACCTCTCCTCCTAGGCTCTTCCTAACTTCTAATTCTTTGTTTGTGCCATTTTGATGCTGGTTTTAAAATTCTAACTTTCCTTCTCATTCACAGTCATTTTCATCCCATTCTTCTTCCTGCAGATCACCTAAATGGGAGCCTCTAAATTGTTCGCAAACCAGGTCACAAAAGCTCTTATTAACTTCCTCAGAGGAGCAAATAGCAGGCCTCCTGTGGTTCAGGCATGGAAGGACCACAGGCCCAACCAGCTGCAATTTACAAATCAAGCTTATAAATTAAAGACCTCTAGTGCTGTAAAAAGGGACAGACATTTCAACAGATGAAAAGACAGAGAAAGCAGCCTCTTATTTGACCAGGAGGACATTAGGCTGAATAGAAGTCCCCACCTCAAAGAGCTGTGGATTCAGTGTTTGTGGGAGGCAATGTGATCTCTTTTAGATATATTTATAATTCAAGTAAGCCTTTCTCTGTAAATAAATGAGGGATAGTATTTGATCAAAAGGGATCTTTCTATAATTTCAAATAAAAAATTCTAGGTATAATTTGTATAGTTTGTATATACATACTGTGAAAATTCTTAAAGAGATGGGACTATCAAACCACCTTACCTACCTCCTGAGAAACCAGTAGGAAGGTCAAGAAGCAACAGTTAAAATCAGACATGGAACAACGGATTGGTTCAAAACTGAGAAAAGAGTGTGTCAAGGCTGTATACTCTCACCCTACGAAATGCCAGGCTGGATGAAGCTCAAGCTGGAATCAAGATTGCTGGGTGAAATATCAATAACATCAGATATGCAGATGACACCACCCCTATGGCAGAAGAACTAAAAAGCCTCTTAAAGAAGGTAAAAGTGGAGAGTGAAAAAGCTGGCTTAAAACTCAACACTCAAAAAATGAAGATGATGGCATCCATCCCATCACTTCATGGCAAATAGGAAACAGTGGAAACAGTGACAGATTTTATTTTCGTGGGCTCCAAAATCACTGCAGATAGTGTATACAGCCATGAAATTAAAAGATGCTTGCTCCTTGGAAGAAAAACTATGACAAACCTAGACGGTGTATTAAAACACAGAGACATCACTTTGCCAACCAAGGTCCGTCTAGTCAAATCTACGGTTTTTCCAGTAGTCATGTATGGAGAGTTGGACCATAAAGAAGGCTGAGTGCCAAAGAATTGATGCTTTCAAATTATGGTGCTAGAGAAGATTCTTGAGAGTCCCATGGACTGCAAGGAGATCAAACCAACCAATCTTGAAGGAAATCAACCCTGAATATTCATTAGAAGAACTGATGCTAAAGCTGAAGCTCCAATACTTTGGCCACCTGATTCGAAGAGCTGACTAACTGGAAAAGACCCTGAGGCTGGGAAAGATTGAAGGCAGGAGAAGGGCATGACAGAGAATGAGATGGTTGGATGCCATCACTGACTCAATAGACATGAGTTTGAGCAAACTGAGAGATAGTGAGGGACAGGGAAGCCTGGTGTGCTGCAGTCATGGGGGTCTCAAACAGATGGACATGACTTGGCAACAGAACAAGTTATTATATGTAAAGCACTAGACTGTGCCCAACACAAAGCAAAGCACTGTACAATTCTGGGCTATTATTATTTTTAACATCAGGAATGTGCACCTCTGGGGCCAGAAAGTTAATGAGCACAGCTTACAACAACCACTGAAGGAATAGGTGCCTTGAGACTGCTTACTTCTTTTCTTAGAGCAGGTTCAAATTTCCTGCATCATCCTCTCCTGTGCATTCTAACTACTGATGTCTTCCTACATGTCTCTGCACACCTGGTGCTCTGCATACCTGGTGATGCATCTCGCTGTGAATTCTAAATGTCTTGAGAACAGAGATTCTATCCACTTCATCTGTAGTCTCAACATCTAATGCAGCGTCTCCAGAGTAGTTGCTCTATAAAAACCCAGTGGAAACACAGTATTAGCCATCTATCCATCAGTCTCAGTAAAGTTCACTTCCTGCAAACAGAGACTACTGAATGTTGGTCTCTGCACCCGAGAGACACACAGTAGCACTTAATAAAACCCTACCACCTACATTTTTTATCCAAGTTTCAAATTTATTCTTCATTTTGACTTATTCACAGCCTTTATTTACTGAAACAAAATGCATTTTTGAAATGAAACGATTCTCTTTTTTTTCTCCCCCAGAAGCTCTTGATAGAGCGGGAAATAAAACTTTTCAATAACTTTTTAGTCCTCAGAGTGATGACTACAGCAAAGAGAAGCAATGATCTTTTCTCCACACCATTCTGGATGGCGCCTTTGTGGGAATCATCCTCCAGAACTGAGCCAAAACAAAGCCCTTCTTCAGAAACAGTCAGCCTTTGACAGCTGCACAGATTTCATTCAGTCAGTGCAGTGTCCTTGCTCTTTCACAATTGTGATATGTTCATTATCTGAAAATTCTCTCTGCCCACCCTACTTGTGACCATGCACAACTCAGTTTTTGACAAAAAGCCAGCTTGGGCGGCCTCCTGCTGCTGACCTTGTGAAACAAGATTTCGGTGGAACAGCTTTTGGACCACTCAGGAGCTCATCAATGAAGGATCTTCACTGCAACCTTCAGGTCTGATGCCTGCTTGTGAGACAAGCCGAGACCTGGGACCCTTTGCTGCAGGGCTCACACCTGGACAAAAGTCTCAAGCCACAAAATACAAAGAAACTATAAGGGACTAAAAATAACTGTGTGAAAGCATAGCTAGGGCAAATTATGGACAAGAAGATACACAAAGACCAAAAAGAACCCAACTGCCACTTCTGAGTAGCCAGGAGCAACAGCAGGGTGTTGGGACCAAAAGCAGGGTACTGCACACATGCTCCCTGCACGCAACACCACCAAAGGGGTGGGCAAAACGCCTAAGCCACCCCTCTGGCCCAAATCCTGGAACTGCTGCCCCTACCCTCACCCCATACAAGGAACGAGTTAACCCACCTCAGGAAGCAAGCAAGGGCACCTGTCATTTTCTCTGCCCTCAGTTGTAGCAGGGGCCCCAACAAAGCTTTGCCTGAATTTTCATCTAGCCTCTTATCAACTTCTGCTGATTCAGAAAGGCCCAAAACCGTGGTAACAGCTGAAGGTCACGTGGCGGATCTTTCTCCCAGGACCCTCAGTCTTAAGACACACACACACCCCAGGGACAAAGGCAAGAACCTTCTGGGAGTCTAAATAAATATCTTAGTTTTCTCAGGGAAAGATGGTAATTTCACATTCCTCTGAGTCATTCTATCACCAGATTACTTCCAGGTGTTGTAAGTGGGACAGTCCACCGCAACGTGTGTCACTTGCTAATATTAGGTCAGGTCATAAGTACACGAGTCACACATGATCCTTCTAGTTCTCCTTACTCAAGGTAGTAAGAGAAGTGATTTATTCCTCTTGACTGTACAAGATGAAATGAAGCTGACTTCTCTGCTTAAATGAAATTAAAAATAAAAATGCTGTCAAGTGGAAATTTCCTGGTCATCCCTGGTGCCCTGATCAGGCATGTAGTTTCAAAGTTAGAAAGCATCTTGGAGAGTCATCTTTCTCATTTAACAGATCGAGCCTGAGGCCCAGAAGGGCTGAGAGGTTTGCCATGGTCACAAAGGAAAACAGAACCAAAGCTAGAATAACAGTCTTCCTGCCGCCTCAGCCCATTTGCTTTCCACATACCACACAGACATGAGTTGCTGGCCAGGAACTTCACCCTGACCCGCAGCCCTGGAGAGGCTGTTCTCAGCTTCCCCTCACTCCCCACATCTTGGTAGTCCAGCTACATAATTATGAGTTAAAAAAACATGAGAAAGACAAGTCTTCCCTCGCAAAGTAACTTCACAACATCATTATTTTCTTAAAGATATTATCCCTTGCAACTGCTACAGGCTTGTTCCCTCCACACTATTTTCAAGACAAGGCTGTATGTCCTCTAAGAGCCACTTCCCTAAATAGTCCTCAAGTATATTCTGAAAAACATGGGAAAGCCCCATATACAAGCACATTTATTATAGTGACAGAATGGAGATGACGTCCACTTGAGAAGGTCAAAGGGCTAGGAGCATCCAAGGTATGGGAAAGCCTATTAGAGCGTCGAGCAGAAGGACAGACTCTTGACACTGAGCAAACATTAGTGAGCCTGTAAATGCCATGCCCTGTGTTGCAGATACAGCACTGACAGGGACAGCACAGAAAACAAGATCCCTGGTAAATAATATTCCCCACCCATCACCATGAAATCCATTATATTTAATAATCCCAAATACAGTCTCATCAAATTTAAAATTTGATAATATTAACTTCAAATTTGAATTTTTTTAATTTCTTTCTCCCCCTGGTCTGATAAGCAGGGAAATGGCCTGAAGGTGGGTAATAATGAAAAGAAAGTGTTTTGTTAAGATATAATACAGAAATAGATCAAGGAAATGAGTAGTGGTGAAATATGGCACAATAACATAATGACTTTCTTAAGATTCACTTTGATATACACTTGGAAAACGATGGGAATTTATTTAAAGTTGTGACAATGTTAGGGTTTTCATAATTTTTATATGTATAAAAACTCTAATGGTTAACAAAAGGAATATTTTAAAATTATCAAAATTACAATTTAATAATAGTCTGAGATAAAAAGCTCAGATATTAATGAAAACTGAGAAACAGAGAAGTAAACCTTATTAACCTGGAGAAGGAAATGGTAACCTACTCCAGGATTCTTGCCTGGAGAATCCCATGAACAGAGGAGCCTGGTAGGCCATAGTCCATAGGGTCACAGAGAGTCAGATACAACTGAAGCAACTAAGCACATACGCATGCAAATCTTATTAAATTCCTCATTTTCTACTGAGGGAAAACAAAAGATACCACCTCATTCTTGACTGGTATAACAGGGACAGCATAGAAAACAAGATCTCTGGTAAATAATATTCCCCACCCATCACCATGAAATCCATTATATAACAATCCCAAACGCAGCCTCATCAAATATAAAATTTGATATATTAATTTCAAGTTTGATTTTTTTTCAATTTCTTTTTCCCCTTGGAAAAAAATCTATATAGGTACTATATAGATTTAAGGTTTCAAAAAATATTCTTAAAAAATAATATTTCAAAGCAGGCAAAATTCAAAACCAAATTAAACAAAAACAAAATTTAAATCAAACAGTAAAAAGTCTAAAACATAATGGAAAAAATCAAAGACATTATAACAAAAATAAGATCAATGAAATAAAATCAATTAAAGATCAATTCTGATAAAAAATAGAAATGAGTTATCATATCTGTTAAAAGACAAAGGTTCTTCCCAATAGGTTAAAAAAATCCAACTATGCTACAGTTATAGAAAATATATCTTAAAGAAATGACAAAGAAAGTGACAGACAGTAAGAAATATAGGGACATATAAACTAAAGTAGCATATTAATGTCAGCTAAAACACAAAGCATAAGATATAAATTAGGAAAAAAGTCATATTATTCTGATAAAAGGTACAATCCTCAATTGAGCTACTGACAATTAAATAACACATGAACACAGATATCAGGACAGAAATATAAAGAAAAAATAATGGAAGAAATCACTGATTTATATCTCTAAACCTTTCATAGATCAGATAAAAAATAATTATAGAAAAGTTAAGCAATGCAATAAATAAATATTTTGGTATTTTACAAAGAAGGCAACTTCTTTAAAAAGATCTGTGGAATTTTACCAAAATCAACCATAAATCAGTCTATAAAGACATTTAAAAATTAGAAAAGTTGAATGCTATGCCTCCATTTACTAATAATTAGTACCTAAAGTTTAAAAGTAACTCATAAATTTGAGAAACACTCTCCTAAATAACTACTGGGTCAAAAAGAACTCTTGGCATGAAATCATACACTATTTTAGAAATTATTTTACTTGAGAATACACACCAAAATATATTAGCTATGACCAAACAGCACACAGAGAAAAACTTAAAATCTTAAATGCTTTCCAATCTGTCCAATTTGTCTTAGGGTATAAACTTTCTGCCATAACAGAAAGACTCAAAAAGACAACAGCCAAAATTAGAGACTTTTCTTTTTCCTGTCCCAGTGTAGGGTACAGGGAGAGGTGTGTGTCACAAGAACATTCAGGGACCCAGGCTGGCTCTATCAACTTCCAAGTGGCTTCCATCTCTGGACCTACGTAGTCTGCTATGCCTGGTGTTACATCTTAGCCAGCAGGAAAGGAAAGGAGAAAATCTAGGTCAAGCGGCTTGTCCTTAATGAGGTAACCTTAAACACATCACCAGTGCCTCTCCTTAGTCCAAAGCCACACCCTGCTGCAAGAGAAGCAGAGAAATGTTGCTTTTAGAAGGACAGCCATGTATGTGCTCAGGTAAAATCTAGTTCTATTCCTAAAAGCAAGAACAGATTCTAAGGGACACTGGAGTATCTTTTACATACTCTTATCAGTTTTAAAAAAAATAAAAAGAACAATAAAAGAAAACCAAGAGTGGGTTGTACATAATTACTTCATTCAGCTGGATTCTACTTAGTGCCAAAGATATTACCAAATATCAATTAAAGAAATTAAAAAGGTAAGTCAATGAATTCTAAGGATGCTAGGGTCCCATTCCAATATATCAAATCATAGGTTAACTAAACTGATTCATCTACTCTCTTTTCATGTTTAAGGATATTTAACTCATGTATTATTATTTATATTGTGTATACTGGTTTATCTAAATGGAGTTTTTGGGTCAACTCAGTTTCAGCCTTACACACAGGTCTTCTAACATTAGACAGAAGTTAACCTTTTGTTGGGCTTCCCTCGTAACTCAGTTGGTAAAAAATCTGTCTGGAATGCAGGAGACCTGGGTTCAATTCCTGAGTTGGGAAGATCCCCTAGAGAAGGAAATAGCATCCCACTTCAGTACTCTTGCCTGGAGAATCCCATGGACAGAGGAGTCTGGCAGGCTGCTGTCCATGGGGTTGCAAGAGCTGGACACGACTCAGCAACTAAACCACCACCACCAACCTTTTGTTAGTAAAATAACTTCCAAATAAAAACAACATTCTTGAGGTATAGTTTGTATACAACAAAATACGTACATTTTTAGTGTACATTTCAGTGTATTTTAAAAACACCTATATAGCCATATAGTCACCACCACAATCAGGATATACAACACACTGACCAAACCAAAAGGTCCTCTTGTGCCTCATCCAAGTCAATCACATTCCAGTTTCAGTTGCAAACAACAATGTGTCTGCTTATTGTCTCAACAGATTAAATATTTTTCCCTAGCATTTCTGGTATAATAGTTGTGGACAGTAAATGGAATCACAGAGCATGTATTCTTTTGTGTCTGGCTTTTTGAACTCAGCATAATATTTCTGAGATTCATTCATGTTGCTAAATGTATTACTACCTTAAGTTCTGAGTAGTATACCCCTGCATAGATATGCCACAACATGTTCATCCATTCACTACCTGATGGACATTTAAGCTGCTTCCAGCTTGAGGCTATTATGAATAAAGCTGCTATGGACATTCCTGTACAAGTACAGGTTTAAACATGTTTTCATTTCTCTTAGGTAAACATTTAGTAGAAAACTGTTGGATCACACTTATTAAGTATTAATATGCTTAACTATAACACACTGCCAAACTGTTTAAATGGTTTATCATTTAGATTTCCTACCAGCAATATATGAAATGTCCATTCTAACACTTGTTCTTTTGAGTATTAGCTATTCTAATGAATATCCATCCAAAGGTATCGCATTATTTGGTTTTACATTTTTCTGACATCTAATGATGTTGAAGATCCCCTCCTATGCAAAACTGGCCATTTGTTATTTTCTTATGCCTAGATTTCTAACTGGGCTGTCATATTACTAATGAGCTCTAAGAGTTCTTTATATATTCTGGCCACAAGTCATCTGTCAGGTATATGCATTGTGAATATGTTCTCTCTGTTTAAAGATTGCCTTTTCATTTTCTTAACGATGTCTTTGGAAGAACAGAAGTTTTAAATTTTGATGGAGTCCCATTTGTCAATTTTTCTTTTGTGGTTCACGCATTTTGGGCCCCCAAAAATCTATGCCTATCCCAAGTTCACGAATTATTTTCTCTTGAAATTTTTTCTCCTAACACTATAGTGTTAGTCTTTTATATTTAGATCCATGATTCTTTTCAAGTTATTTTTATATACAGAAGAAGTAAGGGTTGAGGTTAAATTCTTTACATTGAATATTCAGGTGTTCCAGTACCGTATGTTAAAAAGACTATCTTGTCCCCATTGAATTAACTTGGCATCACTGTCAGAAGTCAGCTGACCATTACTGGTGTGTGTCTCTTTCTGGATTCTCTATTTTATTCCATTGAGATATATGTTTACCTTAGACCAACACCGCCTTGATCACTGTAGCTTTAAAGTAGGACCTTTAAAATGCAGAGGAAGTCCTGAGATTAGGTACTAGAAACCTTCCAATATTGTCCTTATAAATTTTTTTTTCTTTTTTCAGGTCTGTTGTATTTTGATATAAATATTAACTTTCAATTTCTAATTTTTCATTGCTGGTATATAAAATTACAACTGATTTTGTGCATCTTGGTTATCCCTGGTAGCTCAGCTAGAAAGAAACCTTCTGCAATGCAGGAGACTCCAGTTCAATTCCTGGGTTGGGAAGATCCACTGGAGAAGGGAGATAGGCTACCCACTCCAGTATTCTTACGCTTCCCTGGTGGCTCAGCTGGTAAAGAAGAGACCTGGGTTCGATCCCTGGATTGGGAAGATCCCCTGGAGAAGGAGGGAAAGGCTACCCACTCCAGTATTCTGGCCTGAAGAATTGCATTGACTGTACAGTCCCCATGGACTATATATACCCCTGTATAGTCCCACGGGGTAGCAAAGAGTTAAACATGACTAAACAACTTTCACTTCACTTGTGTATCTGCTTTGTGCCCTTAAAGCTTGCTAAATTCAATGACAAATACTAGTGGTTTTTTGGAGTTTCTTAGCATTTTCTCTATATGTGATCATACTGTCTACAAATAAACACCTTTTATTTCTACGCTGCCAATATGTATGCCATTTGCTTCTTTGTATTGCCTGTTACACTGGCTGGGTAACAGGCAATACAATATATAATAATTCTCCATTATAGAATTAGATGGTGCCTCAGATGGTAAAGAATCTGCCTGCAGTGCAGGAGATTTAGGTTTGATCCCTGGGTCAGGAAGATCCCCTGAAGAAGGGAATGGCAACCCACTCTAATATTCTTGCCTGGAGAATCCCATGGGCAGAGGAGCCTGATGGGCCACAGTCCATGGGGTCGCAAAGAGTTGGACATGACTGAGCGACTTAGTAGAAGAAGCATGGTGGAGATGGGCATACTTTTTCAACCTTTCCTTTCTTGATGCTTTTGGTTAAATTCTCCCCATGTTTTCAAGTTCACTGACCTTTTCTCCTGAAAGATCTAATCTGTACTTAGTCCTACAGTAGTATAATTTTCATTTCAAATTCTGTATTTTTTTTAATCTCTAATGTTCCAATTTTTTTCTATCTTTTATTTCACTCCTTATTATGTTTATAACCATATGACAATAGCTATTTTAAAGTACCTGTATGCTAGTTCTATCATCTGCCATTTCAGGGTCTATTTCTACTGGCTCCTAGTTATGGGATTTTTCTCTTGCTTCTTTGTTTATCATTGATGTTTGATTGGATGAAATTCACTATGAATTTTATGTGGCTGAATGCTGGATTTCTTGTATTTGTTTAAAGAGTGTTGGATTTCTGGCAGACAGTTGATACTTGAGGATTAATATGATTCTTTTGAGGCTTAGTTTTAAGTTCTTTTAGGGTTTGTATAGAGGAACCTTTACTCTAGGGCTTTTCTTACAGTGACCTGGTAATTTTTCATTTCTCATGAGATTGTCCTTGCAAGCTTTTGCAAGTTTTATCCTATGCATGCACGGTTTGGTGTTCACCAAATCTGCGGGGGCACCTTTACGTGTATTTCAGAAATTCTTTCTCTGCCCAACACTCACCTTTTTAAGAAGGTGAGATTTTAAATATATCAGGCTTTTCTATCCTGTATCTTTGTTACTTCCTTCCCTGTTCCATAGCAAGAGACAGGTACTTCACTTTTAAATTTGGTTACTGAATTTTAAGGTTGAAAGGAAAATTAAGCTCCCTCTAAGAAACCTGATGAGCATACCTTCCTAGGACAGGAAGAGGCGAGAAAAAGGGTATTTCTTTAGTTTTCTTTTTTAATTGAACACACACAAAAAAAAATTACAAAAATTGAATATTAAAAATTACTTAACTATCCTTATTCTATTAACTGTGTTGGTAGATACTGAACTAAAGCCCTAATATGAAGCCCCCACTAAACCATTAAAGCGCCAATACATTTATTGAGGAAAAAAAAAAAGCAGATGTTTGTGGGGAGGTTGAAGAGAGGTAAGTGAGTGGTAGGAGGCAAATGTTTCCTCCAAGGCGACATTGTGATGAACTAAGCTGGAGTATACCTGACAGCTATAATGTTGTAATAACATTAATCATCATAAACTATATCTAGAAAATTATGCTCACTACTGAAAATTGGAAAAGGCCACATATATACAGATGAAAATATATGCCATCTGTAAATCTATCACTTAGAAGATTAACAACTGTTAACATTTGTGACTCATGTGAGGCATGAGTCCTCACAGAGTTTGGCTAAGCATATACATGTGTATACACACACACACACACACGTACATCTTTGTTAATTTAAATTGAAATAATAGTATGGATACCACTTTTTAAATTTCCTTTTAATTATAAGCATAACTGAGAGTTGTGTGTTTAGAAACATGATTCTACTTTTCTTTTTTTAAAAACTTCTTATTGGTGTATAGTTGCTTCACAATATGTGCTAGTTTTTGCTGCATATAGCATGATTCTTAACTGGGGACAGGACAATGGTGAGATGAGGGAGGGACCTACAGGACCTCACTCACCTCCCCCAGCCCCAGACCTGTCTTGACAAGCATCTACTCTGAACACACTGACATTCCCTGCTGCTCAGAGTGGGGTCCATGGACCAGCAGCATTAGCAGTACCTGGGAACTTGTTAGAAGTGCAGAATCTTGGGCCCCACTACGGACTTAATCAAAATCTACATTTTAACAAACTATCCAAGGGATTCACATATACACTGGGGTTTGAAAAGCTGAGGCTGACAGCTTCAACTTGATACTGTCAGTGACAGAACCCACTGTCATTGGCAGCAGCCAGGAGTCTCGGTCTAAGAGTTCTATGCAGATCCATTAAGTTTGAAATTTTATTATACTTCTGAAAAGAGATGTTAGACAGGGGGACACAGATAAGAGCCTGGAGCTCATGGGAGAGATTGAGGTAAAGAAATAAACGAGGGGGATAGATGATTATTTAGAGTGAAGGATACATGAGATCACATAGAGAAAAAATGGAGAAAGCAGTCATGGACTGATTGAAGAAAGCCAACTTCCTGAGACCACGAAGAAGAGGAGACCGCAAACAAGATTTCATAATTTTATTTGTATGTTACTCTTTCAAGTGTAAGAAGGACTGGAGATTTAGGACCACAGAAGGACACAGCTGGAACTGATGGGGAAAAGTTACAGAGAGATCTCTAACCAGTGTAATGAGCAGTAAAATGAATAAGCTGGAAACATTCTCATTCCTCCTCAAAAAGCAACTAGAATTATTTAATATTTACAAACTACAAAATCCACAGCCAGCCATCATGATCTTCAAAGACCACCTTTCAAAGTCATGTGCAGCTCCCCTTCTGCCTCCCAGACTACTGATGAGTCTAGAGAGCTCCATTTCACGTGCCAGCCACTCAATTACCCATCCCTGGCCTCTGGCGTGGGTCCTGGCTTCTGAATCCAAGTTCTCACCCCCACTAACCACTTCAAGTTGCCCAGCACTGACCAGGAGGCACACTGAGATCATGTTCTGCAGAGCTGCCAAGAGTTCTTGGCAGCTGATCAATGGAGCACACAATGAGTGAGTGTTCGGCAATTAATCAGGTGACAGAGAACAACAACTGACAAGCTCAGGAGCAAGAGGATGAGCCAAGGCAAGGCTGGAACGGGGACCAGCAGACTCTACTCCTCGCCTGTAACCCGGGGGATTCTGCTCTAGGTCACCAGTGGGACTAGACCTCCTTAACCCAGACTTAATCCCAGTAATGGGAAGTTTACCATGTGTCCTTGGACTCAGGGCTCCCTGGAAGCTGGTAACATTAGGAACCAGACTGTAGGTACCTAACACCATGGGCACCAAGTCATTCTTCGTCACACCCTCAGGGATGGCCTGGAGACATCTGTTATCCTCTGACCTCATCTACGATGGGAATTCCAAACTAGCTCAAAGGTGTTTGTGAAGATTAACTGAGACCATTGTAAACAAAGAGTACAAAGGGTACATAGAAAGTATACAGTACCTATGTGCTTCCTTCATTTATACATTAGGTGACAGCCAGCCAGCTGAATGGTAAAGTATGTTTCCAGAAACAATGCTTTTAATGCTCTTCAAGCAGAGAAGAACGATAAAAAGACTTTTTTGTTTGTTTTGTCTGTGTGAACTATAATATGATCAATGAAATTTCAACTTGTCCTAAAAGAATGTTCCTCCCTTTTTTAAAACTTTCTTACCAAGGCTGGCAAGTATGTTATATAATTAGGAAGTAAAGATGCAAATTCTATTGATATGATACTGATAACACTAATTCTGAAAAAATATCTTCCAGCAAAACGGAACTCTTCTTCAAGGCCAACAATTATTCATTCAGGCTTGGTTCTGTTGTTTTAAATGTTTATATCCTTTAAGTACAATATTTCTATTTCCCTTGACGAAATTTAAGTTTAACAAAAATACTAAAGTTGGCAACAGCAGCAGGAGACCATTTATAAGGCCAGCAGGGCTATTTAATTTTATTAATGAAAAGTTATATAATAGTTTCAGCAAACTACAGAGCTCCTTTCTTATAGTCTTTTAATATTTATAGAAATTTGAAACAGTTATACTGCTAGAGTTCATTTTGGAAACTGAAAATTTCAATTATCTGACAGCAATCAATTATTTCAGCTCAACTACAGAAATGGCTATGTAAGAATTATGCTCATCTTTATTCATACTCTTTCATGACAGGTCAACTGTGTCTAGCACTTGACCTAGAAGCTCAAATAGCTGTGACTAAACAAAACCACCCTAAAAGGATCACAACTCCAAACCACTGAGTCACATCACCGGTGTTTTTGCTTCTAACAGATATACCAAAGAAAAGAAAAAGAAAAACGTAGTACTCTTTGAACCATGTAAGGGGCCTGCTTATGTTAATAGAAATAGCTGTCCTAAACCACTGAAGAATACACACGTACCTTAAAGGAACTGAAGAGCAAGGCTATAACTGAGTTCAAGATATTCACAGACACTAGGTCAATCTCCAGAAAACAAAATCCCACACCTCCCATGGGCTGTAAAATGAAACCTATAGTCCCATATTTCCTTGCATCTTTATCCCATGGGATCTGGGTTTTTCTAAAAGCAGCCATTTTGATTTTTCAAACTATTACACAGAAAAGCTACTCCTAAACTATAATTTTCAAATAAATCTTGATTTTTTGGCTTTAATTAAAACGTTTTATCTTGGAATAATTTTAGATTTACGGGACAGCTGCAAAGATACTATAGAGTTTCCATGTTCCTTTTACCAAATTCCACCTAACGCTAGCACCTTACATTACCATGGTACATTTGTCTACACTAAGACAAGGATGTTGGTACATTGCTATTGACTAAGCTACAGACTTTACATGGATTTTACCTGTTTTTTCACTGATATCTTTTTTCAGTCATGAGATCCAAGCCAGGGCACCACTTTGCATTTAATGATATTTTTTAGGACTTTAAGTTTTGAAATATGCCTAACTCATTCATCTTATTAACAATATTCCCATTATAATTATTACAGAAAATAAATATAAGGCTCCCTGGAAAGTGTGATTTATTGGATACCAGAAACGTTACATTAAATTCATGTAAACATGGTATTTATACTATTTGTACTGAGAAGAATAAAAGGTAAATCGCTTAAGTAAAATATACTCCTTTGCCTATTTTTGTCAGGAACCAATGCAATCAAATTATTTAATGTTTCAGAAATACCTCTTCAAAAAATGCTTGGCACTTACCTATCTCCTAAGGCTCCAGTAAAAAGTCCTAAGATATGGTGAATCCTTTTCATTAGTCCTGTAATAGAATATAAATCAAATATAAATATTAAATATAATATAAATATAAAATGTTATCACAATCATATTCAGATAATCCATTTTTATCAAATATATGCAACAACTGTATTCCTTTCATCCCCAAATTTCACTCTTAATTATTGTATGGTATTTTTTTAAGGTAAGAAAAGAACTAATGTGAGGAACAATTTCATAAATGTATTATATCTGTAGTTTAAAAATGAAGGCATGCAAAATTTAACACAAGTTTTAAGATGAATAGAAAATGTTCTAAAAAAAAAAAAAGCAGTACCACAATGAATAAAACTTACTAAGAAGAATGCTTCACATTCTTTTCCATGTACATAATGCTGTGGAAATTACTAACTGGTCACAAACAAGTGAATCACATTGAGGGCATAGCCTTGGTGAGGGGAAAACAGTAACCAGGAGTCGGGGGGTTAGGAGATTTTTGAGAAGACACATGCCTGGTAAAGCATCCGTGTGTGTCATTTTGACTGAGACAGTCCCAACTTATGTCCATTGTTGCAACGTCCCATCCAATTTATTATTTGTCTTGGATTTTCCACTTCCTGGTGATTTTTAATGACAGCATTATAGTAAGCCAGAACATTTACTTCCAGGCTCTGCCCTAATCTCATTGAGCAGTGTGAGATGCCTGTGCCGTGAGCCTAGTTGTCAATTTAGCCTGTGGTTAAATGTGAAGACCCTGAGCAGTAACCCATCGCTGGGTGGGCTGTAACTGACATCTCATTCACAAAGTCAGCATCTGAACCACCAGCAGAAAAGGGAAGTGCACTTGGACAGCAGTAGCCGAGGTACAGCTCAATCCTGCCTTCAGTCTTGGGGGGAGGTGGGAGAAACAGGCAATGCTGCTGCCCCAGCTGTAACTAACTTGAAGGTATTAATTTAAGAAAAGCAGATGGAAAAAATGTTTTATATACAATATTCATCTACAAAGCATGACTTTTCATTTAGATCAAATGACTGGTCTTGAGATTAATCTTGCTCAGTTCTGATTACAAAGTATCTTGTTTACAAAGTTAAGTGACAACTATTATTCTCTTGGCTCTAATACAGAAGAAATTCACAGCTAAATGATGCCAGCTTCCTATCAGTTGTCAGGAGATATTAATACATCAAATAGAAGAAATCAGTTAATTCCAAAAATGGTTTGACTGTTTTCATCCAATTTATGGAATCAACATAGAGCTTTTGGAAGTTTATTCTGTACTATGTAGTACACCTGACACTGCATAGCTGCTTTTTCAATGGGCCAAAGAACTTAACAGACATTTCTCCAAGGAAGATATAAAAATGGCTAACAAACACATGAAAAGATGCTCAACATCACTCATTATCAGAGAAATGCAAATCAAAACCACAATGAGGTACCACTTTACACCAGTCAGAATGGCTGCCATCCAAAAGTCTACAAGCAATAAATGCTGGAGAGGATGTGGAGAAAAGGGAACCCTCTTACACTGTTGGTGGGAATGCAAACTAGTACAGCCACTATGGAAAACAGTGTGGAGGTTCCTTAAAAAGCTGCAAATAGACCTGCCATATGACCCGGCAATCCCACTGCTGGGCATATACACCGAGGAAACCAGAATTGAAAGAGCCACGTGCACCCCAATGTTCATCGCTGCATTGTTTACAATAGCCAGGACATGGAAGCAACCTAGATGCCCATCAACTGACGAATGGATAAGAAAGCTGTGGTATATATACACAATGGAATATTACTCAGCATTAAAAAAAAATTCATTTGAAGCAATTCTACTCAGATGGACGAAACTGGAGCCCATTATCCAGAGTGAAGTAAGCCAGAAGCAAAAACAACAATACAGTATATTAACACATATATATGGAATTTAGAAAGACAGTAATGAGAACCCAACATGGGAGACAACAAAAGGAACGCAGATGTATAGAATAGACTTGTGGACTTTGTGGATGAGGGTAAGGGTGGGATGATATGGGAGAAGGGCATTGAAGCATGTTAATTGTCATGTGTCTAATCAATCGCCAGCCCAGGATTGATGCTCGGGACTGGTGCAGCGAGATTTCCCGGGGGGGAGGGAGGAGGGAGGGGGGACCCGGAGGGGAAGCATATGTAAACCCATGGTGATATCATAACAATGTATGGCTAAAACAATAATTAAAAAAAAAAAAATAAAATAAATTAAAAAAAAAAAAAAAAACAAAGATAAAACTATAGTTAGTTCTCATTAATCACAGTAATTAAGTTTTACAAAGTCATCATGAATACTAAATTAGCAAACACCAAACAACTGCTCTTAGAGGAAACACAAGAGTTAGGTTCCTGTGAGCCTCTGGCTACAAGTTTCATCAACTGATCAACAAAACCTTGTGTTTCATGTGGTTCTGTATAAAGACACTATATTTAATATACATTATTGATTCATTAACATTGAGCTCACAGTCCATAGCACTAACGCGTGCCTGAATAAAGCTTATTTAAGACTTGTATTTTCTCTGTAAAATACATCTTATCATAGCCTTCTTGCACTTAGGAACACTTCAACAGTATGCCTTGGAGCTACTGTAAACAGTGAAATCACCAAAAAAGAAAAGAAAAAAGTGGCACCCTGAAAGAATACTTGTGTACAGTGTGAGAGCTCAAAGAAACCCTTGCTTTACCTCAGCTGGGAACAAGTAGGTTGGGCAACTCAAATTTTCTGTTACTATCGCCCTAAATAACTAGAAAAGGGCCAAAAATACCACTTTGAGGGTTTCAACTAATTTTTTTGTGAGTAGGGAGAATTCACAAAATGGAATCTGTTAAATAATGAGGAGACACTATATTTGATTTTACAGTGATAACACAAACTTTGGTTGAGCACAGCATCACAGAGTAAAAATCAATGTTCTTATTAATTTATAAAGCACAGAACAGAAATTAGTTTGAACATGGTTGTAATCAACACCTAATTCACAACCATACCATGTAAATGGCAATATATGACGTTTAAGTACATGCAAACACATCCCGAAATTATATTCACCAAAGACGACAGTCTACCAAACAACACTGACAAATATTTATACACACACACACACAGTTAAAGAAACTGAACTGAAATATTTTTTGACAAATATGATGTTGAATAAAAACTACTCCAACATGGCAGTACATATTTTCTCTTTTTGCTATCAGTTCAGTCGCTCAGTCAGGTCTGATTCTTTGCGACCCCATGGACTATAGCACGCCAGGCTTCCTTGTCCATCAACAACTTCCAGATTTTGCTATATATCTTAGAAATCTTTAAGGTTTTTAATACTCAGTAAAATTATCAATAGCGTGGAACTTTTTTTAATTTTCAATTTTAATTTTTTTAATTTAAATATTTAATTTTTAAAATATTGGCTTCATAATAAACATATGGACAAGGTGGGGGAGTGAATTGGGAAATCGGGACTGACGTTTATATACACTACTATGTAAAAAATAACCAATGAGAACCTACTGTACAGCACAGGGAACTCTACTCAGTGCTCCGTGGTGACCTAAATGGGAAGGGAATCCAAAAGAGGGGATCTATGTATATGTGTGGCTGATTTACTTTGCTGTACAGTAGAAACGAACAATACAGAAAAGCATGTATACTTCAATAAAAATTTTAAAAATAAATATTGGCTTCATTTTGTTCAGTTAGATAGAAATCTTTAATTCAGATTTAATCTACACAGAGAACCAGGGCTTTTTATTTAGATAAGTTTATATTTTGTACCAGGATAAAATGGATTTCAAAATGCTGACAATTTATTAACAGCAGCATCTAAATTTGGTAAAATGTTCAAAAAAGATTTCTAAATAGATACAACTTATCTGACAAGTTTTCTCTTGTAAAAATTTCACTGAATAAAGGTACTCTAAATAGAGTAAAAACAGACCACACCTATGAAAATATACAGGCTAGAATATTTTCATGTTAAACTATGTAAAAAAATCAAACTTTACAATAACCAAGTACCTTAGTACCTACACAGATGTTATACTCTCAAATTTAAAAATTTATGATTTACAGCAAGTAACAGCTATTGAAAAAAATCAACAATTTCAAGTTTAGTAATCAAAAATGAAACTGTGAAGACTATAATTTTAGGAAACAAAAATAATACAACCATGTTTCAAAACTACATTTCTCAGAAAAATAGAGACGCAGGACTACAAACAAATTACAATGAAAAAACTAAAAAATGTGTATGAACTTTTACTGAGAATTCTATTTATGTTCTTTTTAAAGTTGAAAAACATCAACATGAAACAGTTTTGTTTTGCTTTGATATTTGTCTTGATAATTTGGGTTTTTTATATTAACATGGAAATATGCTAATATTTTTCAGAAATAAATTTATTTTAAAATTAACTTCTTAATGGGACTCAAAAATAAAAATAATCTGTCAATCAACAAATAAAATTATATTATTTCACTAATTTTTAGTACTTATTTTCAAAAAGAATCTTCAGTCTGGGTAATAAATGTTTAATTCAACTGCAGTGGTAAACGTTTCATGTCAACTTAGCTAGACTATAATTATAATGCCCAGCTGTTTGATTAAACACTAGTCTACATGCTGCAGTGAAGGTCCTTGTGGATGTGATTAACAATTACAATCAGCTAACTTCAGATTATTCTCCATAACGTGGGGGACATCATCCAAACAGTTTAAGGCAAAGACTGAACTTTCCCAAGGAAGAAGGAATCAATTCTGTCCCAAGACTGCAACAGAGAGACCCTGCCTGAGTTTCCAGTCTGCTGAACTGCCCTGCAAACTTTGACTCAAGATTACATCAACGTTTACCTAAAATTTCTGCCTGTTGGCCTACTCTGCAAGTATCACACTCGCTAGCTCCCAGGATCACATGAGACAGTTCCTTAACATAAACTCTTTTTCTCCCTCTCCATCTTTCTTTCTTCATATTTATTCGGCTGTGCTGGGTCTTAGATGCAGAGCGCGCGGTGTTCCAGCGGCAGCATGCAAACTCTAGTTGCGGCCTGCAGGCTCTTCCTGGACCAGTGATCAAACCTGTTACCTGCACTGACAGGCGAATTCTTAGCCACTGAACCACCAGAGAAGTCCTTTCTTTCTTTCTATTGTGTATCGATCTACTTATCTATCGTCTGTCTGTCTACCTATCATCTGTGTATCATGCACTCACAAAAGCTATGATAGCAAAGACAGCTGTATCTCCTGCTACTTGTATTTCTCTGCACAATAAAATATACTAGGTAAGACACCATTGGAAGTATCAAGCATCTCCAACCCATGGAAGCTGCTCCCTGATAAAAGTAGAAAATGAACCAGTTTCATTTCAGGAAGCATGAAGTCAAATCRCTAACAGTACCTTTAAAGAAGAATAACACCTCAGATTTTAGGGTCACATCTTTCTATACCAGAATGATACCAGATAACCCAACAACCCAGGTTTTAAGGAATAAGGTTATGTCTTCCTTCCCTTTTTTATCACTGTTCTAACAGGAAGTCTGAGAAAGAGAAAGTGTTCTAAAGTGCTGCTTGGCAAACATTTCATTTTGCTAAACAAACAATGTCTCAGAAGACATTGTCAGTCTTAAATGCTATAAAGATGGCAAAAATATAAAAAATATGTTTTTTTAATGTTTTCAATAATCATGTTTTCAGCAGTATTACTGTTGTCATTCTGAGATTGCTGCATGTGTAATATGGGATAAAAATGAACGAATAATTATGGGATTTTATAATTCTATAATCATTTGAGTCTATCAAAACCAGGATTCTTGGCATAGACAAAAGGAGATAAAAAAGGAAGATTCAAATGCACTGTACTCTACAGTTTTAATTGGAAGCATCAATAAGAACATGTGAGATATTTTATTGCATCTTAAATATGTGCATATATTTCTGAGCTCTGATGACAGAAAAGGACTAACTACAAAGACCAAACCAGCATCACTGCGAATTCCTTAGAGACCAGACCTTCTTAGAGAAATGACTAATTCTGGGACTCAGGAGCCAATTTCAAAAGGCTCCCACTGGCCAAAGATGGAATAATTTGAGCTTCATTAATGACTATATAGTGGAAGTGAGAAATAGACTTAAGGGACTAGATCTGATAAGAGTGCCTGATGAACTATGGACGGAGGTTCATGACACTGTACAGGAGACAGGAATCAAGACCATCCCAAAGAAAAAGAAATGCAAAAGAGCAAAATGGCTGTCTAAGGAGGCCTTACAAATAGCTGTGAAAAGAAGAGACATAAAAAGCAAAGGAGAAAAAGATATACCCATTTGAATGCAGAGTTCCAAAGAATAATGAGGAGAGATAAAAAGCCTTCCTCAGTGATTAATCTTTTCCAAAGAAAAGAGGAAAGCAACAGAATGAGAAAGACTAGAGATCTCTTCAAGAAAATTAGAGATAACAAGGGAACATTTTATTTCAAAGATAGGCTCAATAAAGGACAGAAATGGCAGGGACCTAACAGAAGCAGAAGATATTAAGAAGAGGTGGCAAAAATACACAGAAGAACTGTACACAAATGATCTTCACAACCCAGATAATCACGATGGTGTGATTACTCACCTAGAGCCAGACATTCCGGAAGGTGAAGCCAACTGGACCGTAGGAAGAATCACTATGAACAAAACTAGTGGAGATGACGGAATTGCAGTTGAGCTATTTCAAATCCTAAAAGATGATGCTGTGAAGTGCTGCACCCAGTATGTCAGCAAATCTGGAAAACTCAGGAGTGGTCACAGGCCTGGAAAAGGTCAGTTTTCACTCCAATCCCAAAGAAAGACAATGTCAAAGAATGCTCAGACTACTGCACAATTGCAGTCATCTCACACGCTGGTAAAGTAATGCTCAAAATTCTCCAAGCCAGGCTTAAGCAATACATGAACCACAAACTTCCAGATGTTCAAGCTGGTTTTAGAAAAGGCAGAGGAACCAGAGATCAATTGCTAACATCCGCTGGATGATCAATAAAGCAAGAGAGTTCCAGAAAAACATCTATATATGCTTTATGGACTATGCCAAAGCCTTTGACTGTGTGGACCATAATAAATTGTGGAAAATTCCGAAAGATGTGGGCATACCAGACCACCTGACCTGCCTCTTGAGAAACCTGTATGCAGATTAGGAAGCAACAGTTAGAACTGAACACAGAGCAGACTGGTTCCAAATAGGAAAAGGAGTACATCAAGGCTGTATATTGTCATCCTACTTATTTAACTTATATGCAGAGTACATCATGAGAAATGCTGGGATGGAGGGAGCACAAGCTGGAATCAAGATTGCCGGGAGAAATATCAATAACCTCAGATATGCAGATGACAGCACCCTTATGGCAGAAAGTGAAGAAGAACTAAAGAGCCTCTTGATGAAAGCGAAACAGTGAAAAAGTTGGCTTAAAGCTCAACATTCAGAAAACTAAGATCATGGTATCCAGTCCATCACTTCTTGGCAAATAGATGGGGGAACAGTGGAAACAGTGGCTGATTTATTTTTCTGGGCTCCGAAATCACTGCAGATGGTGATTACAGCCATGAAATTCAAAGATGCTTACTCCTAGGAAGGAAGGTTATGACCAACCTAGACAGCATATCCCTTGGTGATTCAGATGGTAAAGCATCTGTCTACAATGTGGGAGACCTGGGTTCAGTCTCTGGGTTGGGAAGATCTCCTGGTGAAGGAAATGGCAACCCACTCCAGTATTCTTGCCTGGAAAATCCCATGGACAGAGGAGCCTGGTAGGCTACAGACCATGGGGGTTGCAAAGAGTCGGACATGACTGAGCAACTTCACTCACTTTCAGAGCGAATATTAAAAAGCAGAGACCTTACTTTGCCAACAAAGGTGTGTCTAGTTAAGGCTATGGTTTTTTCAGTGGTCATGTATGGATGTGAGAGTTGAACTATAAAAAGCTGAGCACCAAAGAATTGATGCTTTTCACCTGTGGTGTTGGAGAAGATTCTTGAGAGTCCCTTGGACTGCAATAAGATCCAACCAGTCCATCCTAAAGGAGATCAGCCCTGAGTGTTCATTGGAAGGACTGATGTTGAAGCTGAAACTCCAATACTTTGGCCACCTGATGCAAAGAGCTGACTCACTGGAAAAGACCCTGATGCTGGGAAAGATTGAGGGCAGGAGCAGAAGGGGACAGCAGAGGATGAGATAGTTAGATGGCATCACCGACTCAATGGACATGGGTTGGGGTGGACTCTGGGAGTTGGCGATGGACAAGGAGGCTGGCGTGCTGTGGTTCATGGGGTCACAAAGAGTTGAACACAACTGAGTGACTGAACTGAACTGAATGACAAATGACAAGAATTGAAATGGATTAAAACTCATCAAATATGTTTAATTCTAAGAATTCATTTTTCTAAAAAATTGGTCACCTTCAAGAAATGATACAGAACCAATTAATTAACTTAAAATCCATTAAGTCAAAGAAAAACCTCAAGAATCTGTCCTGCCTTTCCTTTATGAACGCTAATACCTAAACTCTTTCAACTAGGATAGCATTCTCAACACACATCTAATGGTTATGGGTAAAAGTCTAACTGGCTAGGAGGGTATAAGAACAGCTTAAAAACAACAAGTGGTTTATATTAACCAAGGGGTGACCCTTAGGTAGTGAAGGTAAAAGAAAAAAACAAGAAAACAAATTTGAGTACAGGCATCCAATGTTGTCCACTGAGGGAAATACCTTCACACTGCCAGTTCAGCCAAGTCACTAAAAAATACATAAATAACTGAGCAAACAACATTAACTCCCAGCTCCAAGGTGATAAGTCCACAGAGTTGCTATATGTTATTTAAATTTTCCAATTTTCAACAAATATGGCAAAATGTGCAAAGAAATAGAAAACCCATTTGCAGGAAAAGAGACAGGCAATGTAAATTGATTTTAAAGGGGTTAAATGTTAGACTTAACAGATACAGACTTCAAATCAGCTATTATAAGTAACTTTGGCTTCCCTGATAACTCAGTTGGTAAAAAACCCACCTGCAATGCAGGAGATCCCATTCTATTCCTGGGTTAGGAAGATGTGCTGGAAAGGGGATAGGCTACCCACTCCAGTACTCTTGGGCATCCCTTGTGGCTCAGCTGGTAAAGAATCTACCTTCAATGCAAGAGACCTGAGTTCGATTGCTGGGTTGGAAAGATCCCCTGGAGAAGGGAAAGGCTACCCATTCCAGTATTCTGGCCTAGAAAATTTCATGGACTGTGTAGTCCATGGGGTTGCAAAGAAGTTGAACAACACTGAGCAACTTTCACTTTCACATAGAACTAAAGTAAATCATGTAAAAAAAAATTAAAAGAAAGTACAGTGAATGTCAATAAAGATACAGAAATGATTAAAAAAAACAAATAGAAAATCTAAAATTGTACAATAACTAAAGTGGAAAATACACTATAGGAGCTCAACAGCATACATGAGTCAACAGATATTGTACAATTTGAAGGATGGGGAGAAAAAAAATGAAAAGAGTGAACAGACCACCACAGAAAAACAGAAAGGGGCAGAAAAAGATTTAAATAAAGTCTGAAATCTTCCCAAATTTGATGAAAACATTAGTAATCTATACATTAAGAAGTTCAGCTCAGTTCAGTTGCTCAGTTGTGTCCCCATGAACCACAGCACGCCAGGCCTCCCTGTCCATCACCAACCCCCGGAGTCCACCCAAACCCATGTCCATTGAGTCGGTGATGCCATCCAATTATCTCATCCTCTGTCATCCCCTTCTCCTCCTGCCCTCAATCTTTCCCAGCATCAGGGTCTTTTCCAATGAGTCAGCTCTTTGCATCAGGTGGCCAAAGTACTGGCGTTTCAGCTTCAACATCAGTCCTTCCAATGAACACTCAGGACTGATCTCCCCTAGGAAGGACTGGTTGGATCTCCTTGTGGTCCAAGGGACTCTCAAGAGTCTTCTCCAACACCACAGTTCAAAAGCATCAATTCTTCAGTTATCAGCTTTCTTTATAGTCCAACTCTCACATCCATACATGACCACTGGAAAAACCATAGCCTTGACTAGGTGGACCTTTGTTGGCAAAGTAATGTCTCAGTTTTTTAATATTCTGTCTAGGTTGGTCATAACTTTCCTTCCAAGGAGTAAGCATTTGTTAAGAAGTTCAACAAACTCCAAACCAAATAAATATAAAGAGATCTACACCCAGACAAAATATAATCAAAGTGCTAAGAAAGAAGAAAAAATCTTGAAATTAGCAAGAGAAAAATGACTCATCACATAAAAGCAATACCAATAAGACTAACAGCTGACTGACTTCTCATCAGAAGCAGAAGAAACTAGAAGGCTGCTGCTGCTAAGTCGCTTCAGTCATGTCCAACTCTGTGCGACGCTATAGACAGCAGCCCACCAGGCTTCCCCGTCCCTGGGATTATCCAGGCAAGAATACTGGAGCAGGTTGCCATTTCCTTCTCCAATGCATGAAGGTGAAAAGTGAGAGTGAATTTGCTTAGCCGTGTCTGACTTGTAGTGACCTCATGGACTGCAATTTACCAGGCTCCTCCATCCATGGGATTTTCCAGGCAAGAGTACTGGAGTGGGGTGAACTAGAAGGCAGTAGGACTGAATATTCAAAGTGCTAAAGATAAAAAACTGTGAATTAAAATATGCCTAACAAAACTATCTCTCATCTATGAAGGTGAAATCAAGACATTCCCAGTAAAACAAAAATTGAGAGAATGTGTTGCTAGAAGATCTACTTTATAAGAAATACTGGAGAATTCTTCAGGCTGAAAGCAAATGACACAAAATAGTAATTTGAATCCACACAAAAAATAAGACTGCCAATAAAGGTAATGATATAAAACCTATAATCTCCCTTCACCCTCCCTCGACCAAGTCCCAAGGGAATGGGCCTTGTTGTGGATCCTCTACAGCCTCATCTCTCACTCTGTGGTCCAGACACACCGTGCTCCTTCAACCTGCAGGGCCTTCTCCCCTCCAAGTCATTGCTGTCATACCCTTCCTGTCCTCTTCATGATCACCTCCACTCAGCCTGCTGGTCTCAGTCTAAATGTTACTTCCGCAGGAAAGCTGTCCTGTGTCCTCCTACTGAGTCATGGGTCCCTGCTACCCTTCTCCACTATTGTATTCATCACACTGCACTCTACCCACTTTTCGTGTTTCCCACTCAGTGGTAAACAATCTGCCTGCCAAGCAGGAGACCTGCATTGGATCCCTGGGTTGAGAAAATCCCCTGGAGAAAAGAACGGCTACTCACTCCAGTATTCTTGCCTGGAGAATTCCATGGACAGAGGAGTCTGGTGGGCTATAGGGTCACAAAGAGTCAGACGTGACCTAGCAACTAAACAGAAGCAGCACAGCAAGGAACAGTTAACCTGATCTACGGTCAAAACAGGATTAAAGGGGTTTTCCAAAGAAGATCTGTCCACTTCTGAGTTTATACCCACAGCTGGTTCACATGCAGGAGGCTCACCTATCCAATTTCTTTCCCGTTGCTGGTTTATAAAGTAACTTAAATGGGACATTAAAATCCTAGCAAACAGGAATAAGCACATTTTCTAATAATACCTTTATCTCTTTCTTACAGGTAATGTTCATTCTTGTGCCTTTACTTAACTGTAACTGATTTCCAAATTTGTATCTCTAGGCCTAACACTCTCTCTTATGCTGAAGCTCCAAATTTTCAGCTATCTATAATTTTCAACCTGAATGTCCCACAAGGACTTCACTCCATCTTCCAGATCTTCCTCAACCTTTCTTTTCTTCTGTGTTTCCCATCTGAGATATTCACATCATCTTCCAGTCACTGGAGCTTGACACTTAAGTTATCTCACCCTTGCCACTTAACGACTGGTCCATGGAACAACAATGTTGCTCATCTCCTGGAAACCCACCCATCTGTGGCCCCACCTCAGACCTGCTGAATCAAGATCTACCTTTCAACAAAATCCCCAGGCAATTCACATTCACACTAAGATCTGAGAAGCACTGATCCACAATTCCTCGTTCTCCCTACCCCCACATATCAAAGCTGTCACTAAGTCTACATAGGAACGTGTCCCAAATACACTCCTTCCCATCCATGTCTGTTATCTCTGCCCTAATATAAGCCATCATCTCTTGTCTGGAACACTGTAATGACCTCTTAGCCCATCTCATTCCTCTAACCATCAACTTTCACCCAGAATATAAAACGAGACATTCAGTTGTACAGCTATGAATTTTGAGACAGACCATGTGGCAGGTTGGGTGGAGTTGCACATAATGTAAAACTTGTCTTATCTATTTTGCAATCTATAATCTAGGGGTGATCACGGAAAGGGTCATGTGGGGAAGGATGCAAAAATATAAAGAAGATTGAGAACTACCCTTCTCCTGTCTCCTTGTCATAATCTCCACACTGATGGAGACTGTCTACCTTTCCTACCAGACAAGGGCTTCCCTAAAGGCATTCTGTATCTCAAGCACTAGCAGAGAGTATTAACAGATACTCAAAACCTGTTACAGAAGTCAAGTGCCAGGCTTCTTTGGTGGTTCAGTGGTAAAGAATCCCCCTGCCAATGCCAGAGACATGGGTTCAAACACTGATCCAGGAAGATTCCGTATGCCTCGGAGAACTAAGTCCATGCACCACAACTACTGAGCCTGTGCTCTAGAGTCCAGGAGCCGCAACTACTAAAGCATCCGTGACCTAAAGCTTGTGCTCTGCAACAAGAGAAGCCATTGCAATGAGAAGCCTGAGCACCACAACTAACAGAGTAGCCCCGATCGCTACAACTCGAGGAAAGCCCACACAGCAACAAAGACCCAGTACAGCCAAAAATAAATAAATAAAATTATTTATTAAATTGTTTTAAAAAAGTCAATTGCCATTTATACCTGACACCATCAAAAGCTATAAAACTGGTCATTGATAATGCAAATACATTTATAAACTACAAAGTACTAAGTACCATATATATACCTACAAGAAGGAATGACTTTTTTTAAAATTTTTAATGAAAATATCTCTCAAGCTGTATACATCCAGGCATAGTAAAAGTTCAAATATGTTTGGAGACCTAATTCACATTCACATAAATGCAGCTATCCTTCTGAGCCCACACTCCAGGTAGGCCCAGCTGTTTCCTGATACATACACTAGATAATGGGACAGGACGAAGAGTTTAGCCTTTGATGGGGAGAGAAAGGGTTCAAGTCTGCCAGCTGATTTTTTTAAATTATACATCTTATCATAAAGATCAAAGAGTTATCTTTATATAGAAAAGAAAAAACTAAAATTTACCTACAATTTAAAATCTTTCGATTTTCATCTTGTATATTACTTTTTTAAACCATTTAAAAAATTTTTATTTTATACTGGAGGATAGTTGATTTACAATGTTCTGTTACTTTCACATGTATAGCAAAGTGATTCAGTTATATATATACATATATTCTTTTTCAGATTCTTTTCCCATATAAGTTATTACAGAGTATTGAAGTAGAGTTCCCTGTGCTATAAAGTGGGTCCTTGGTGATTACCTATTTTATACATAGCAATGTGAGCCTCTTGTGTACACGGTAATCCCATATTATAATAGCTTTCAAAGGCAGCTGAAATCACGCTAAATATACAATTTTCCATTTGGTTACAAAATTTCGCCATAAATTATACTCATAATTACAGTGACCATATTAAAATGATGGAACTAACATGACTGTCCACTAAAACATACTGTAGTCTATTAAAACATTCACTAAATTTCAATCCTTTCATTCACCATTTGTTGAACAACTGCTGTGTACGAGGCTCTGAGGCACACCTGTCCAGCCCTAAGCTCAAGAAACCCCAGACAAGTGGCAGGGGTGACTCACACACCCCAGACTGCAGTGCAGTGCTGTGTGCCACTCAGAGGGCTGTTCAGCAGCAGCACTTGGGTTGGGAGGCCCCCCTCCCATTTGTTCTTTAGGGAAGAGCTCAGGAGGAAGACATGAGAGAGGACAAGACAGGAGTTTGAAATCACTGTCACGTTGAGGGAAAGGCAGCAGCAGGGAGTAGCTACAGCACAAGACACAACAAAGAGCAAATGGCCCCAGCCCCTTAAAACCTCACTAGAACAGGGAGTTATCTGAACTTCCAATATTTTTGAGAGATGAGAAGGGATAACTCAAGGCTGATTTAAAATGCATTTCTTTGATTACCCATTTTTATCACTAACTGTATTACTTATTAATCTGCTAAAATTCTCTGTCCACTAATATACTAAATCTTGACATTATTTTTCCTCATTAAGTCTGAGAGAATCCTGCAGGTATTACAACAGATATTAGCCCTCGGTCACACTTGATATGAGCATTTCCTCCAGTCTATTATATTACTTTTTTCATTGTGAAGAAGTCTTAAATTTTATATATTCAAACTGGTGATCTTTTCTTTGGGGAGTTTGTCATTGCTTCAATTCTTGAGTTAATGATTTTTTTCTTCCCACAAATTCAATAAAGAGTACACTCTATTCCTTTTTCTAAAATGTGACTTTAAACATATTTAGCTCTTGATATTAGCTGGACCTGATAAAGACATGATGTGCATAAACATTCACATAAATCATTAACCTCCCTCTTCCAGTCCTACTCCCATTCCTTTGCTAAGATCCAGCCTGGGAATTCCCTTTCATCCCAAGGCCTCACCCATTTCAATTCAAATTCCACCACATCACAAGGTTGGGACAAGAGTGGCTGGAGCACGTATCCTCTGCACTCTCATAAGAGATGGCCCTGAGACATCCACACCCTCTATAACAGAATTCAGAATATTTTAAGGTACATATTGAGGACATTAAACATGTAAATGCCTAGGCTCTTGCTACTCTCTTCTCACTCTGATCCACCAACATATGCTTCCTTTGAGATCTTAGAAAATATATGATAAACAAATCACATGAAGATATTAATCTCATGATGACACAATGCATTCCTCTTCTCAAGGCTACTGGTACTTAAGGCTCCAACCAAAGATACCACTTCTTTTTTATTAATTTTTATTGGAATATAGTTGCTTTACAATGTTTGTGTTAGTTTCTGCTATACAGAAAACTGAACCAGCTGTATGTATACATGTGTCCCCTCTTTTTCAGGTTTCCTTTCCATTTAGGTCACCGCCCTACCATTGAGTAGAGTTCCCTGTGCTGTGCTATACAGTTGGTTCTCATCAGTTATTTATTTTATACATGCTGCTGCTGCTGCTGCTGCTAAGTCGCTTCAGTTGTATCCGACTCTGTGCGACCCGGTAGACGGCAGCCTACCAGGCTCTTCCGTACCTGGGATTCTCCTGGCAAGAACACTGGAGTGGGTTGCCATTTCCTTCACCAATGCAGGAAAGTGAAAAGTGAAAGTAAGTCACTTAGTCATGTCCGACTCTCTGCGACCCCATGGACTGCAGCCTACCCGGCTCCTCCATCCATGGGATTTTCCAGGAAGAGTACTAGAGTGGGGTGCCATTGCCTTCTCCGATTTTATACATAGTAGTGTGTATATGTCAATCCCAGTCTCCCAATTCATCCTACCCCACCTTCCCCCTTGGCAACCATAAATTTGTTCTCTATTCTATATCTCTATTCCTGCTTTGCAAATACGTTTATCTGTATCATTTTTCTAGATTCCACATACAACTGATAATTTACTTTCTGACTTTGTTTTTCTCTGATTTACTTCACTCTGTATGACAATCTCTAGGTCCATCCATGTTGCTGCAAATGGCATTATTTCATTCTTTTGAATGGCTGAGCAATATTCCATCATACATATATTCCACATCTTCTTTATCCATTCCTCTGTTAATGGACATTTAACTTGCTTCCTTTCTTGGCTATTGTGAATAGTGCTGCTTTGAACACCAGGGTGCATGTATCTTTTAGAATTATGAAGATCACTTCTTACCATGTCTTCTACCACCATGTGCAAGTTCCTACCATCTTTTCACCTGGATCACCATGGTAGTTTCTTAACTAGTCTTCCTGCTTCAATCCTCCAATTCACGGTCTACTCTCAACAAAGGTCTGACCTAAGTTAGATCCTACCATTTCTTAGCCCAAAACTCTCTGAGGGCTTACAAGTTCACTCAGAACAAAAACCAAACCACCTCCAATGCCCTGCAAGGTCATAAATGACCTGAAATGAGAAAAGCTAGAAGACAGGAAATCCACAGAAAGAACAAGAGTCCGTTCTGGTTCTGTTAAATTTGTTATGAGAATTCAAAAGCACAAGGATGCCAAAAATGTATTATCTTTTGATCCTCAGAAGGGACTTCAGGCTTTATAAGTGATTCTCAACTGGGGGTGATTCTGTCCCCCAGGAGACATTCAGCAATGAGTGGAGACATTTCCAGTTGTCACACCAGGGACAGAGGAAGTGTACTGGCATCTACTGGGTAGAGGCCAGAGATGCTGCTAAATGTCCTGCAATGCACAAGACAGCCCTGGAACAGACTGCCATCCAACCCCAAATGTCACTAGTGCCGAAGGTGAGAAACATAAATACAGAAGACTTACTCAAATAGATCATTTTTAAACCAAAAGGGCAAGGTGAGTAAAAAAGAGAACTAAACCTTGAAGAACTCCATTGAGAAATGAAGCAGAAGTGGAAGAACCAGCACAGAAGACTGAGAAGAACCAGCCAGAACAGGAAAAGGAAAGCCAGGAAAGGGTGGTGTGACAAAGGCAGAGGGTTCCCAAAAGGAAGCACTATGCAGCTTAGGTGCCTGCATGGAGAACTGCTGAGAGGCCAAGCAGCACAGGAGAGTGAGAGGTCTGGAACCCAGGAGGAGGCACACTGTGGGCAAGGAGATACAAGACACCAGGGGAGACTGCTGGCAATTGTGAGGCAGCCAAGTGGATCATTAACGCACAACCAGGCAGGTAGTGGGGTTCATCCAGTCCTGAGCATTTACCAGACAGGAGGAGATCAAAGGAATGGTGGGCATCCGCAGGTGAGGAACTGAACTGGGGTGGGAGAAGGCTGGATAAGGAAGGACTGATGACTGAGGGAACTCAGCAATACAGAGAAATGGCAGGGGGGAGATGGGGTAATGAACCGAAAGTCTCGAGGAGTCATAAAGACTTCCCCATATCAATGAAGAGAATTCTCTACCATGCTTTTTAATTGCTTCATAGTAATACAGCCTATTTCTTGATACTGCTAAAGTAAACGTGATTTTACTTTAAGAAGAAATAGCTATTTACCATTTGAAAACTGTCAACCATCCTACTTACCCTAATGGTATTTGTGGAAAAGACTGTGTCATTGTGAGAGACATGCTACATAATAGACGGGGTTAAACTTAAGCTCCTTTATATACAAGAGTTGCGACCCTGGACTATTTACCTAACTTCTCTGAACCTCAATCTCTACGTGACAAGACTGTGGGAGGCAGAATGATGACACCTCCCCCCAAGGATTTCCACATCCTAATCCCTGAAAACTGTGAAGATGGTAGGTTACATAACAAGGGGAACTAAGCCCGCAAATCCCAACAATTGACCTTAAAATAAGGAGAGTATCCTGAGTGATTGAGATGGGTCTGAAAGGGAAGAAGGATGAAGAAGAGTCCGAACCTGAGAACCGTGTTTGAAAGACCGGTTCCTGCTGATGCTGAAGAGGGAAGGAGGATGTGCTCCAAGGAAGTGCAGGCAGCCTCTGGAGGATGGAAAAGACAAGAATATGGACCTCCTCTAAAGCCTCCAGGAAGAAAGCAGCCCTAGCAACCCTCAGGGACACCCATTTCAGGCTTCTGACCTCCAGAACTGGAAGAAAATTCATTTCCACTGTTTCAAGTCATTACGTTCCTGTTTCATTTGTTACAGCAGCAACAGGACCCTCACACACAGGTGAAATAAAACATCTTCACAGACTGTTGTGCAGATTAACCAAAATAACACACATAAAGTACCCAACGATGCAAAGTACATAAATATGAAGTATTTATGGGTTTTTTTCTTTTGCTTTTTTTATGTACAGGAGGGTGTGGGGGTTGGTTGCCATGGCCTGCAGGACCAGAGATCAAATCCTGCTCCTTGCAGTGGAAGCGTGGAGTCCTAAACATTGGACCACCAAGGAAGCCGCCAAAGAAAGCATTTAAATAGCGGCTGATACCGTAATAGCACTAAAACCAATAGTTGTTCAACAGAGAGGGCTTCCCTGATGGCTCAGTGGTAAACAACCCAGCTGCCAATGCAGGAGACACGGGTTTGATCTCTGGGTTGAGAAGACTCCCTGGAGAAGGAAATGGCAACCCAGTCCAGTATTCTTTCCTGGGAAATCCCATGGACCGAGGAGCCTGGTGGGCTACAGTCCATGGGGTCACAAAAGAGTTGGGCATGACTTATCGACTAAACAACAACAATCAACAAAGAACAGTGGCTCATTTCTAGCATTTACTCAACTCTGTGACCGGATACCTCAGTTAGCTTCTGGAGGACTCAAGTTTCCTTACTTACAAAACAATATCAGGGTGGCTCAAATAGATGACTTCTAAAGTTTCTTCCAGCTCTAAAATTTTATGACTCTAAAACCTAATTCCTTAATGACACATTCTACTTATTGCTAATTAACTGATTCAGAAAATCCTATTAAATAAAAATAGTAAGCCAAGCAGTTTTCATTTTATGCTTCGACATTTTCAACATTTTATATTGCTGAGTTATGGCCTTATAAAGTTGAGTCATGGCCTAAAATCACAGACCTGCAAGTGATGAAAAATAACTAAGTCATCCTGCTACTATTTAAAAGTCTTACAGTCAAACTATAATATTACTAGTATCTTCTCAAATAGCTCAAAGTATATCCCTACGTATTACCTCACTTATTCTTTTTTTAACAGCTTTATTGAGATGTAACTCACCTACTCTACAATTCACCCTTTAAAAGTACACTCTTTATTGACTTGAGTATATTCAGAGAGTTGTACAACCATCACCACAAGCCATTTCAGATCATTTTCATCATCCCGAAAAGAAACTCCTTATACATCACCCCGCTTCAAGCCTCCCAGCCCACTAGTCTACTTTCTGTCCCTATGATTGGCCTATCTTGGACATTTCATATAAACAGAATCAAGAAATATACAATGATGTTTCGAGAGTCCCCCATGTTGCAGTATATATCAGTACTTTTCCTTTTTTATTACTGAATAAAATTCCATTGCATGGATATATTTTGTTTATTCATCACTTGATGGACATCTAGGTTGTCTCTATTTTTTAACTGTTAGGAATAATTGCATCAGGAACACTCATGTACAAGTATCTGTGTGAATGTATGTCTTCATTTCTTTGGGGTATATACCTAGGAATGGAACTGCTGGGTAATCATGGTAATTCTATATTTTAACCTTTAAGGAACTGCCATGCTATTTCCCAAAGTGGCTGCCCCTTTATACATTCCGACTAGCAATGTATGAATATTCCAACTTCTCTACATTCTTATCAACCCTTCTCATCACTTATCTTTGCTTATAGTCAGGTAGTGGTTATGGCTGCTATCTTCTGTGATGACTTGCATACCCCATGACTAACGATGTTGAACATCTTTTATATGCTTACTAGCCATTTGTAAGTCTTCTTTGGAGAAATGTCTATTTAGCTTTGCCAGTTTTTAAAGTGGGTTATCTGTCCTTTTTATTATTGAGTTATAAGCATTCTGTATAAATTCTGGGTACAAGTAGATTATCAGATACATAATTTTTCTTTATCTCATCTTCGTGCGGCTACTTGCACTAAATAAACAGATGCTGTTCTATTCCCACTGTACAGACAGAAGTGGCATGTCATGGGATTAAACAGACTTAAGAACTCTCAGACTCAAGAACTCCTGTTTTTATTAACTTATGGAGACCATATACTGACAACAATATTGGGAAAGAACGTCCAAGAAGTCTCCCCCAGGTCAACCCTGATGCTGTCCTGTATGGATAATCAGACAATATGATCTCCAAGTTATATCAAAGATACTGTGTTATGAAGGGTTATGCAGCAGGCACAATAACTGACTCCTAGCTCAGGATGCTTTCGTGAACATGAGACCAAATCTTTGTCCTCATTAGCCTATAATTTGGCATGACAATGAAAAATCCCTAGCACAAAATCAATTTCTTAACAGCAAATAATCCAAAGAAAGAAATTTTTCATCTTAATGCTTAAAGACCCACCCTCAACTCAGAAGAAACATGACAGATTTTAAAATAGGCAATATTCTGGTTTTTAAAATAATCCAAAGAGCCAAACTATTTTGTGGCCTCAGATGACCTTGTTTTGAGTACTGACTTTAATAGGCCATCACTTGCAGATCTTTTTTATAATGCTGCAATGCTTACTTTAATGATATTGGTCAAAATGAAACTTGACTAGAGGAGGAAAATACTCATACTTTTACCTTCAATCAGAAAAACCTGAAGGTTCCAAGACTCTATCTTGACCAGTTCCTACTCCATACCAAACAAAAATGTTATGATAGCGCCATTAAAAATAAAAACAAAAACACAGCACAAAAATTCACCACCATACAAAGAGAGTTCTAGCCTTGTCTACCAAAGTATTCCCAATGCAGAGCAGATGGGCCAAATAATCCTCACAAGATTCAAAGTCCAGCCCCTAAGTAGCCCAGGCAAACTTAAAATTTCTCAAACTGGTGTTTTTTTTCTCTTAAAGAGTTCCCACTAATGGTACATCATAATATGTCTATGATCTTTTGTTATAAAAAGGCATTTACCATTCTATTAATTAGGGTCAATATAAGGATTTGGTGAGAAGGCAAGACAGAATTCATGGCTTATTATTAGTACTCCATCCGTCTTTACTGTGCAAATTTAGTTAATCAAGTAACAGCCAGCAAGTAAAACTAACACTGGGAAGACACACCATGCCCACTTCATAGTTCTGAGTGCCCTCAACACGCCACTTTGTAACTGGAGGTCCCCATGCTCCCTCTGGCTGGAGGTGCCTGAGGATTAAGAAGGCACAGCTGAGCCGGGAGCATGACCCCAGGTGACCCCAGGGAGGGTCTGTGCCAAGAGGCAGCACCACAGTTCAAGGCAGGGCTTTTCCACATTGCGAAGGGGAGGCCAGGCATTTTTTGGAGGCACCTCAGGATCACTCTAGAGGTCAGAGAAGAGCTGTGAGCGGGCCGGGCACTGCACTTCACCTGTCTTACATACTAGGCCTCCACGGACGTCTTCTAGAGCCTGAAATCAGACTGCAACGAAAAGGTCCGACCACCTAAGTCTCGAGGAAGTCTTGGCCAAGCAGCCAACAATGTGCATCAGATCTGAAAGAGGAGGTGAGGACAAAAGGGGAGAATGAATAATGAAGCTGCCGGGGAGCAGAGTCAAAAACAGGAAAGGGTGCGGAATAAGCCAGGGTCAGGGTCAGGGTTGGGCCTTTCTCCACTGAAAAGAATGCCTATTGTGGAGCAGGCGCGTCTGCTTAAAGGAGCAGTCCGGGATCCTTCATCCGAGAGCACGCAGCTCCTCAAACCTTTACTCCACATGCTGCCTGTGGGGCCCAGGCTCTCCTTCTGGCTCCCCAGATTCCTTGCCACCCACTGCCAATCAATTTCTCGAAAAGCAGCCAACATGAACCCTCAGAAAGCAGATGGTCCCTCCTCTGAGTGGCGGTGTCCTCCTTCCCAGGACACCTGAATCAAATCCTAAATCTGTACCGAAGCCTGGATGCCATACACCCCTCTCTGGTCACCTCTCTGTGCTTCACTGATGCTCCCCAGCCCTGGCCAGGGCTCTGCCCGTGCTGTGTCCTCAAGTCTGCTCAGATGTCACCTCTTCATATTCACACTGTCACCTGCTGACCTTTGACCCATCTTCATTTTTCTCTTTAACATTGTCTTACCATCTGAAATTCTCTCTCTACCTCCCTGCTAGGAGGAAGCTCTACCAGGGCACAGACTTTGTTTTGATCTCTGTTTTGATCTCAGGAGCCAGAACAACGAGAACAGTGTTTGGAAGAAAAGTGTTCAATATTTATGAAGGAATGAAGAAGTCATAGTTGATCTGAAGTATGTTTTGGGCTCCAGTTTTTCCCTACACTTCTCTCTGATTTCATTCCTGACCCACCAACCATGCCCCAAGATGTACCTCTTGTTCACTGCCATCTTGGATCCGATCACCCCGTGCTGCAGCCACTCCTTTGCCTAAACTCTGAACTTTCTTGCTGGCCTGTCCTTCCCCTAAATGAATCAAAAGATCTACTTCTTTACTCCCACACCCCAGCCATCCAGAAATCAGTGTTATGAAAAGCCCCAGCCATGCTGACTGGGGGCTCTGCAAACACACAGTCCCCTATCAGGAGCCCATTCATTTTTTCAGAGTTCCCAATCCAGTCCCCCATCTGTAGCCCATCCATTCCTAAGGGCTCCCAATCCGGGCCCCCTCTCTCCACCCACAGAAACAATTTCATCCATGTCTTCACGCTTCCTACTCTCCCGTCCAATCAGTAAATTACATCATCTCCACAGGAACAAAAGAGAGGTCATTAGGTCAGACTCCCTCAGCTTCCTCCATCCCCGTGAACAACGGCCACACGCCTGCTCTTACCTCCTTCCTGGCAGCGTGGAGGAAGGATGTACCTCTTCCTGTCCAAAGGAAACCTTGAACCAGAGCTCTAAAACACACTCCATCCAGCCCCTCTCCTTAGGGATCTCCCCTATCCCTGATCCAGCCTCCCCTCATCTTCACCTTCCTCTTCTCATCAGGCTCTTCCTCCACAGCACACACATGCTCAAATCTCTCCCATCAGAAAACAAATGAACGGGGGCTTCCCTACTGGTCCATTGGTTAAGAATCTGCCTCCCAATGCTGGAGATGCAGGTTTGATCCCTGGTCAGGGAACTAAGATCCCACATGCCATGGGGCAACTAAGTTCACACACTGCAACAAGGATCCCACTTGCTACAATTAGGGCCCAATGCATCAAATAAATTAATTTACTTTTTAAAAAAGAAAGAAAACAAATGAACAAAGAAAACTAATATTCTTCCCCAGATATCTGCCTCTCTCCTGTCACAGTCTTATTTGTTCCTTTCTCTTCAGAGCCAAGTGTCTTGTAATATAGCTTCAACTCATTATTTTTACAAATCCCTTTGACTACTCAATCCTTTGAAATCTGGATTTTGCCTGCAAACATAAACTTGTTCTCCCCAAAATCCTGGTGACTTCTGAGCTACAAAGTCATTCAAAATTTTTAATGCATTTTATGCATTGCTAAGTTGCAAACGTTTCTCTTCCCTCTAAATATTTCAGCACTCACATAACTCCTAACTCAAGTTGAATATTACATTTTTTTCCTCTTTTAAACATGCAATGAAATGCACCAATCTTCAGTATACTAGTTAAAAAATTCTGACAAGGTCATACACCTGTGTAACCCAAAACCTTATCAAGAGGCAGGATCCTATCCCTCCCCCAGAAGAGGCCGCCAGCCCCTCACAGCTCCACATCACCCCCGCCCCCACCATCACTCTCTGGGTATTTTTTTGACCACAGCCCAGCATGGTGGGTCCTGGTGTGAGCTCTCTCCCTGGGTTCCAGAGAGGCTCCTTCCCATCCTGCTCTCACTCGGCAGAGAGAGCTCTGGGGTCTCTTCCACATCCTGTGAGGGCATCAGTTCTATAGGATCAGGATCCATGCTGAAGACCTCACCTAGCCCTAATCGCCCCCTTAAAAGCACAGTCTCCAACCCAGTCAGTCTCATAGAGGCTTAAGGTCTTCCACATGACTTGGAGGGGAGACACAATTCAGTCCATAGCAGCCCACAGTAATTACTTTAAAGCATGGTAAAACTGAACACCACAATAACTGTGCAAGTACAAGAACTCTAAAGCAACAGAGGCAACAAGTATTACATGATTTTTGGATTGCAGCCATTCTTACTGGTATAAAGTGATACCTCATTGTGGTTTTGATTTGCATTTCTCTGATAATGAGTGATGTTGAGCATCTTTTCATGTGTTTGTTAGCCATTTTTATGTCTTCTTTGGAGAAATGTCTGTTAAGTTCTTTGGCCCACTTTTTGATTGGGTCGTTTATTTTTCTAGAATGGAGCTGCAGGAGTTGCTTGTATATTTTTGAGATTAATTGTTTGTCTGTTGCTTCATTGGCTATTATTTTCTCCCATTCTGAAAGCTGTCTTTTCACCTTGCTTATAGTTTCCTTTGTTGTGCAGAAGCTTTTAATTTTAATTAGGTCCCATTTGTTTATTCGTGCTTTTATTTCCAATATTCTGGGAGGTGGGTCATGGAGGATCCCGCTTTGGTTTATGTCAGAGAGTGTTTTGCCTATGTTATCCTCTAGGAGTTTTATAGTTTCTGGTCTTATGCTTAGATCTTTGATCCATTTTGAGTTTATCTTTGTGTATGGTGTCAGAAAGTGTTCTAGTTTCATTCTTTTACAAGTGGCTGTCCAGTTTTCCCAGCACCACTTGTTAAAGAGGGAATGCAAACTAGCACAGCCACTATGGAAAACAGTGTGGGGATTCCTTAAAAAACTGCAAATAGACCTGCCATATGACCCAGCAATCCTACTGCTGGGCATATACACCAAGGAAACTAGAATTGAAAGAGCCACGTGTACCCCAATGTTTATCGCTGCATTGTTTACAATAGCCAGGACATGGAAGCAACCTAGATGCCCATCAACTGACGAATGGATAAGAAAGCTGTGGTACATATACACAATGGAATATTACTCAGCATTAAAAAAAAATTCATTTGAATCAGTTCTACTCAGGTGGACGGAACTGGAGCCTATTATCCAGAGTGAAGTAAGCCAGAAGGAAAAACAACAATACAGTATACTAACGCATATATATGGAATTTAGAAAGACGGTAACGAGAACCCAGCATGCGAGACAGCAAAAGGAACACAGATGTATAGAACAGACTCGTGGACTCTGTGGAGGAGGGCAAGGGTGGGATGATATGGGAGAATGGCATTGAAACATGTTAATTATTATATGTGTAATCAATCGCCAGCCCAGGATTGATGCTCGGGGCTGGTGCACCGGGATGACCCAGGGGGAGGGAATCAGGAGGGAGGAGGGAGGGGGGTTCTGGAGGGGGAGCATATGTATATCCATGGCGGATTCATGTCAATGTATGGCAAAACCAACACAATAAAGAAAATTTAAAAAAATTTAAAAAAAGTATTACATGAAAATATCAAGACAAAGAATTGTATATAGATATGTAAAACATGTACAGAAAATAAAAAGGAATATATCATAACCATCAGAGGGCAATGTTCAAGTAAAAGAGGTTATTTCTAAACTCTTTGCTAAACAATTTTAAAAATAAATTTTTATAGAAAAAATACATTAATGAAAAGCTTCAACTAAAAAAAATCACTAAGAACAATTTCAAATCTAACTTTTCCTGTTTGTTTCCTGTTTATCTTGCTGCCATCTGTATTAACTAGGCTACAGGCTAATCTGCTGTGACAAAACCAAGAATACAGTGGTTCAAATGAAAGAGAAGTTTCTCTCCCATGTAATAGTTCAAGACAGACAAGCAGTCCCAGAAAGGTCCAGACACTGAGGTTCCTTCTATCTAGGCCCCCCACTACCTGAGAACACTGCCTTGGTCTCTGTGACAGAAGCTGACTCAAAACACCTTGCTCATGGAGGTGGGGAAAAGAATATGACTAAAGCAGACTTGAATACAAGTATGATTTAGAAGACACGTTACTTCCACTACCATCGACTGGCCAAAATTCAGACATGTTGTCTCATATGCCTACAAGAGGCCTAAGAAATACAATTTCTACATAGGAACCACAGGCCAAGCTAAATGTCAAGAGGTGGGAGGGTACCTTCTTTCTCATTCTCAACAGTCATCTTCCTACAGGGGTAAGCTGGGTTCAGCTCAGTCTATAATCTCTGAGCAATGCATAATCTCTTCAACAGATATCAAAGTGGCTCCAACAGAGCCCAGCCCAGTGATCCACAAACTAACAGACCAGGTATCCTTTGCTCTCCACTACCACCCTCACACCCAATACACAATGGACCAAAAAATAAGATGAATGCAGTTAAGTCTCCCATCCTGAAAAGAAAAGAATGGCAAAGACATATCCCTACCAATGATGAGACACAGCTAACAAGAAACGCAGACTCCCCACTCTACCAGGGAAACCAGCCCTCAATTAAACTCAGTCCTGTTCCCTGGGGGGGAAGAGAGGATCTCTTTTGTCAGTATGTCTGATAGAACCTGGCTTTGCCTCTGGAAGATTCTTTCTTTTTTCCACAATCCTTTCTCAGCTTAGTTCAGTCGCTCAGTACTGTCCGACTCTTTGTGACCTCATGGACTGCAGCATGCCAGGGTTCCCTGTCTATCACCAACTCTCGGAGCTTACTCAAACTCATGTTCATTGAGTCAATGATGCCATCCAACCATCTCATCCTCTGTCATGCCCTCCTCCAACTTCAATCTTTCCCAGCATCAGGATATTTTCCAATGAGTCAGTTCTTCGAATCATGTGGCCAAAATATTGGTTTCAGCTTCAGCATCAGTCCTTCCAATGAATACTAAGGACTCATTTCCTTTAGGATGGCCTGGTTGGCTCTCCTTGCAGTCCAAAGAACTCTCAAGAGTCTTTTCTAACACCACAGTTCAAAAGCATCAATTCTTCGGTGCTCAGCTTTCTTTACAGTCCAACTCTCACAACCATACATGACTACCGGAAAAACCATAGCTTTGACTAAACAGACCTTTGTTGGCATAGTAATGTCTTTACTTTTTAATATTCTGTCTAGGTTGGTCATAACTTTTCTTCCAAGGAGCAAGTGTCTTTTAATTTCATGGCTGCAGTTACAACCTGCAGTGATTTTGGAGCCGAAAAAAATAAAGTCTGTCACTGTTTCCATTGTTTCCCCATCCTTCCTAGCCATATGTGAAGTAGATACAGAAAAGCAAGTGCTCCAAAGACGTGGCAAAGAGCTGGTGGCCGACTGGGAGGTCAACAGTTGCTTTAGGTGTCAATGTCAAACCACCACAGGTTTTTCTAAGCCAAACTTGTGGCATCTTTGACAATGCCACAATACAATCCTCTCAAAAATGCAACAGGCCTGTGTGCCTTCAGTCAGCACCACATGAAAGCAACCACATTAGTCTGGTCATAGATACAAAGCTTGTCATTTCTCCTCCTTCTTTCACTGGCTTCTGCGGCAGGTCCATCCTTCTCTCCTTCAAGTTAAGGTGAGCTACCTCCTGGAGGTCGTATGACTCAAGACAGGAAGATTCCACCACCACACCCCAATGACATCAGGGCAGGCCATGTGACTTCTGACTATTCTTCTTGCCTGACTAAATTCGCGCATCAGCTATTTTGTTTGCTTTGGCCAATAAAGTATGAAGAAAAATAACACATGCCATGTCCCAGAACCTGATTATGCCACAGGCTATTATTCCTTCAGCCACAGAACAACGTCTCCAAAAAGCCTATTCCTTTGGTTTTATGTAGCAGACGGTGTGGAACACAGCCACAACCATGTCATGAGTAAGAAGTAAACCTTTGTTGTTGTAGGGAACTGAGACTTTCTATTTTTAAGCGTATCTTTACTTGGCCATGGGGAAACTTTGATGAAATTTAACAAGTAATAACAATAAGTGCCTCAAAATTAAGGACCTGTTATTCAACAAAGAACATTCTAGACAAAACTAACAAACAGGCAAAGACTGCAATTATGTGTTCACAACATCTAAAAAAAGGCGGGGAGGTGGAGTATTTAATAGTACCCTTACACCAAGAACTCTTGAAAAATAACAATAAAAAGACAGGACATGCAATTGAATATTGGGTAAGAGATAAGCAGACAATTCACCGATAAACAAAATTAAAGTGGTCAGATAAAATACAGGATGCCTCAATAAGTTTGAATTTAAGATACATAATGAAAAAAATTCAGTATAAGTATGTCCTGACAATTATATAGTGTATCAGTTCAGTTTAGTAGCTCAGTCGTCTCCGACTCTTTGCGACCCCATGAACCGCAGCATGCCAGGCCTCCCTGCCCATCACCAAAGCCCGGAGTCCACCCAAACCCATGTCCATTGAGTCGGTGATGCCATCCAACCATCTCAACCTCTGTCATCCCCTTCTCCTCCTGTCCTCAATCTTTCCCAGCATCAGAGTCTTTTCAAATGAGTCAGCTCTTCACATCAGGTGGCCGAAGTATTGGAGTTTCAGCTTCAGCATCAGTCCTTCCAATGAATATTCAGGACTGACTTCCTTTAGGATGGACTGGTTGGATCTCCTTGCTGTCCAAGGGACTCTCAAGAGTCTTCTCCAACACCACAGGTCAAAAGCATCAGTTCTTTGGTGCTCAGCTTTCTTTGTAGTCCAACTCTTACATCCAAACACGACCACTGGAAAAACCATAGCCTTTACTAGATGGACCTTTGTGGACAAAGTAACATCTCTGCTTTTCAATATGCTATCTAGGTTGGTCATAACTTTCCTTCCAAGGAATAAGTGTCTTTTAATTTCATGGCTGTAATCCTCATCTGCAGTGATTTTGGAGCCCAGAAAAATAAAGTCAGCCACTGTTTCCACTGTTTCCCCATCTATTTGCCATGAAGTGATGGGACTGGATACCATGATCTTAGTGTTCTGAATGCTGAGCTTTAAGCCAACTTTTTCACCCTCCCCTTTCACGTTCATCAAGAGGCTCTTTAGTTCTTCTTCACTTTCTGCCATAAGGGTGATGTCATCTGCATATCTGAGGTTATTGATATTTCTCTCGGCAATCTTGATTCCAGCTTGTGCTTCCTCCAGTCTAGCATTTCTCATGATGTCCTCTGCATATAAGTTAAATGAGCAGGGTGACAACATACAGCCTTGACGTACTCCTTTTCCTATTTGGAACCAGGCTGTTGTTCCATGTTTAGTTCTAACTATTGCTTCCTGACCTGCATACAGGTTTCTCAAGAGACAGGTCAGGTGGTCTGGTATTCCCATCTCTTGAAGAATTTTCCACAATTTATTGTGATCCACACAGTCAAAGGCTTTGGCACAGGTCAATAAAGCAGAAATAGATATTCATAGTATATATATATACTATGTTTATATAGTATATATAAACATATATACATAGTATATACTAAAAAACTATTATTTGAAATCCAAATTTAATAGAATGTCCTGTATTTTTATTTGCTAAATCTGGCAACTGGAGGTGAAATCCATGTGGCTAGCAAGTGAACAAAGAGAAGCTGAGCCTCACTAGTAATCAAAGAAATGCAAATTAAATTCATGATAAACCATTTTATAACCATTATGTTAGCAAAATCCAGAAAACAAAGCTTTTGTTGAAGAGCACATAAACCTGTTTTTTTCCCCATTTTACTACAAAAGATCACCTAGCCTTAGATTCTTTTTTTGACCATACCATTAGGCAATGAAAGTCCAACTATTCACTGCATGTGCACAGAGGAAAACCACATTTCAAAGTCATTATTTCATACTATAGACAATATAGGAATAATCCCAATGACCATGGTCAGGCAGGCTGTCCAGGTGGCTCCGTGGTAAAAAAAAAATCTGCCTGCCAAGCAGGTGTGAAAGTGAAGTGAAAGTCGCTCAGTGGTGTCCGACTCTTTGCAACCCCATGGACTGCAGTCCACGGTGTTCTCCAGGCCAGAATACTGCAGTGGGTAGCCTATCCCTTCTCCACCACATCTTCTGGACTCAGGAATTGAAACGGGGTCTCCTGCATTGCAGGCAGATGCTTTACTAACTGAGCTACCAGGGAAGCCCATTAAACATAAGATAAGGGTTCAGTTCCTGAGTGGGGAAGATTCCCTGCAGAAGGAAATGGCAACCCACTCCAGTATTCTTGCCTGGGAAGAATTTCATGGACAGAAGAGCCTGGCGGGCTACAGACCATGGAGTCACAAAAGAGTCAGACATGACTTAGTGACTAAACAACAAACATCAATCCACAGTCAAGCACAGAAGACTCTGACAGAAAACTTAAGTACCTATTTAGAATAAATTTATAAAGTGAAATGTTGAGAATGAATATGCCTGAGTATCATTTAGTAGTTAATCAACAGCTCTTTCATAAAGAATATCATAACATCAATTTTGATACTAGATGAAGATTAAACCTCTTAAGGTTAGCTCTCACAGCAGGTCAGAAACGGACTGTAAACAAAAACAAGGACCATGCTTGACATTTTCAAAGAGCTTTCACACTAACATGCTTTATCTAAATCACAAATATTGCTTTAGCACTGGATGGTACCCATCTGGAAGGCAGAAGTAAGACACAAAAGCTGTAGGTTAAGGATGAAAATATAGGCAAAATATAAACAGAATATACACAGCATTCATTCTTTTTTAATTATGATGAGCTTACTTCCTTCGAATACAGCATGTAGGATATTTTAAATAAAATTTTAATACAAAAAATAAAATATACCAACAACTTATTTTGCCTTCTTGAACTTCTAGGAAAAATAATGTCCTTTGACCTTAACATCTCCATAGGGAAACTTTTTTTTAAAACTAAAATATTATTGTGAGAGATCAATTTAGAAAAAGGCCTACTTTTTTTGTCTGTTTCTGAAAATAGTCATAAATAGCTCTTAATTTCATTTGAAGAATAAGAATATTTTAAAATAAACATTAAACCAAAATACTTTATAAAAATGGTACTATGATATAGTAGTTGTGATAAAATGATTCACAGACACTAACATGATTCTGCCTACCTATAGAAAAGGTATGTGATATAATCCTAAACATTCTAAAATGTTGGTAAGAATAATTGTTAGTTAACTTTCAAAAGGTAATCCCTTCTAGATGTACCTCTAACAACAGCAAAAACAACAAACTTTAGATCTATAATTCAGCATTCATCAAGACTAATTTTGGTAGGTATATGATACAACACACCCCCACAAGAGAGAAAGATAAATATAAAAGTAATACAGTTTTCACCATAATGTTTAAAGCATTAAAGTAATCCATAAATCACTATTATCTTTTCAACTATATATAAAACAAATTCTTAAGACTGCCTGGGCCCCAAATATCACAGAATCTTGAGACTGGTGGGCAGGAAACAAATGATAGTTACTCCCGCCACCTTTTTTTTTTTTAATTTCAGAAGAAAAGCACAATCAGAAGTGCTGTATTAGCACAACTGCTAACATTAAGGTCTGATATAAACACAGAAAATTTAAAGTAGCTATTCTCCAACTTCAAGAAAGGAAAAGATCATTCTTTGGCTCTTTTTCTAAGCTGGAAACAAGTAAACAAAGAACGGTTTTAAATACGCCCTCTCAAGCAATCCTTAAACGCTAATCAATATTTCCACTTAAGTACAAAGCCGAGAGTCAGTTCAGATCAGGAACTACCCTGCTTCAAGACTCTTCCTCCTCAATAGCTTGCCAGTCCCTAAACTCCAAGTTTAGAGGTCAACCAATCCTTAAACTCATTTTGGAAAGAAACAATCTTAAAACTCCATGTTTCCTCAAAATCCTTCCCAAGTCTCTGCCTGTCTTAAGGACCCTATTCTGCAAGCATAGTTCTCCCTTGTTCAGCAAGCACGAAATTCAGCTTTCATTCAGCTACACTTGGTGTGGTCTCTTCCTTCAATAATACAATAAATACGAGGGTTACTCAGAGAAGGCAATGCAACCCACTCCAGTACTCTTGCCTGGAAAATCCCATGGACAGAGGAGCCTGGTAGGCTACAGTCTATGGGGTCGCTAAGAGTCGGACACGACTGAGCAACTTCACTTTCCTTTTCACTTTCACGCAGTGGAGAAGGAAATGGCAACCCACTCCAGTGTTCTTGCCTGGAGAATCCCAGGGACAGGGGAGCCTGGTGGGCTGCCATCTATGGGGTTGCACAGAGTCGGACACAACTGATGAGACTTAGCAGCAGCAGAGGGTTACTTGATTATTAGCATTTTTCTTCATGGAGGAAAGAAAAATCTTTCTGTTATAACAATTCAATTTTATGGAAACTTGAGAATCTTTATTTTTTTAAGTCTAAATATAATCATTTTAACCCAATATACAACTGTACTAGCAAAGGGATGCTTTCCTTCTCCTCCTCTGATTGCCAGACCAATAATCTCATAACATCAATGGTCCAAATCCAGCCAATGAATTTATGAAACACTAATATTTCCAATTAGTCAAACGTGTATCAATAATTGAGTATCATTATGGGGACTTCCCTGGTGGTCCAGTAGTTAAGAATATGCCTTGCAGTAGGGTGGATGCAGGTTTGAACCCTGATCAGGAAATTAAGATCCTATGGTGTAGCCAAAAAAAAGAGAGAAAGAGAGAAGTGAATATCATCAAATAGTCTTCAAACAAAAATATAAGTGATCAAAAACTTAAGTAGACATTCTCTTTGATCTAACAGAAATGACAGTGTGGTTTGGTTTTTTAAAATCTGAAAACCTAAATTCTAAATCCTATCTTTGCAATTTAATTATCTGGGTAAATGGATCATCTCTTCTTAAATTTTTCAATATAGAAAACAAAGTGACTGACTACACCCAGCTCCTCCTACCTCACAAAAATGTTGTATGTACTCATTTAGAGTATGATGAACTCTAAATGTTTCAGAAACGAAAATAAGCCCAACCATTACATTATCACTTTGTTGCTGAAGTCAAGTCAGCTTGAGGTTTAGGTCAGCATGGAGCAAAAGTAAGAGGAACTGTCTCAATTTGACATAAAAAAAAAAAAAAAAACGGCTAAAGAGGGAACATTTCATGCAAAGATGGGCACAATAAAGGACAAAACTGGCAAGCACCTAACAGAAGCAGAAGAGATTAAGAAAAAGTGATAAGAATACACAGAAGAACTGTACAAGAAAAGTGTTAATGATTCAGAAAACCATGATGGTGTGGTCACTCACCTACAACTGGACAACCTGGAGTGTGAAGTCAAGTAGACCTTAGGAAGTATCACTACAAACAAAGCTAGTGGAGGAGACAGAATTCTAGCTGAGCTATTTAAAATCCTAAAAGATGGTGCTGTTAAAG